>CP136897.1:4905000-5505000 GCA_034359265.1 Canna indica
TGAACAAATACATAATTCTTCAAATGCTCACAGTCAACAAAAGTTGGCCATTTGTCTAGAGGCGTCTAACCCAGCCAAGGATCTCTCCACAACATTGCTTTCTTCCCATTAACTACTCTCATCCTCGTTCATTCCCTCATTTCTACCATACATTTGTAAATAGATTTTGCAGTCCAGGACCCATTCCATTTTTCCTTTTCATTCCAAAGATGTCATACCCCATATTTACTTTTGTAGATGTCAACCCAAAGCCTCTTGTCTCCATTCAGCACTGAGAAGACCCTCTTAATAAACATAGCCTTCCTCATCCCAACAATGTCTCTCACCTCCAAATCACCAACTGATTTATTAGCAGTAACTCTGTTCCAACTAATTAGCCTTGCAGATTTCTTATTATTTTCAGCTCCCCAGAAAATATCCCAAATCTTCCTAGCTAGATTAGGATAATTAAAGAATAAGTTTGAAATTAGTCCATTCTGACTTCTGAGATATGTGACAAATCCCCTTCTACAAATATGCATGAGTGAAAAAAATTAATTATATTTCAATTATGTGTCAAATCCCAATTATATTAATTTCTTAGTGACCAAAATATTTCAAACTTTTACATTTTGAGTTTTATTATAAAATTAGACTAAATTTTCGAAAAGAAAATCATTTTAAAAGTGAATTTCGAAAAGAAAAATAATGTTATATTATATTTCAATTATTCAATTAAAATAATTTATTTTAGTCAGTTTTATATTTCATTGTTTATCTTATCGGACTTCACAAATATTATATTTTTTCCTTTTTTCAATACAAGAATACATATTCTAAAAATGATAATTTGGATTTATAGACAATATATAGTAAAATTTATATTTAAAATTTTCATTATTGTAGATTCTATATTTAAGTCCATCATTGATGCATAATTGTATTTTTTTATCAATAATTTAAATTGATTTTATATAAATATACGTGGGATTAGGATTTTTTATCAATAATTTTATATAAATATATAGTTGTGCAAAATTAGAAGTCAATGAATGTAAAGACTTGAAGATTGCTTTCTCGAGTATAGGATTATATTTTTAAAAAATTGGTAAATGCTTCGAAATAATTTTTTACGGTGATTGGTTCCCCGCATCGTGTAAAAACAAATGTTGTGAATTTGAGTTGCAACATATTTGTAGGCATTTGATTGAGCGTATTTTTTAAATAAAATATTTATAATTATTATTATTATTTATTAATTGTAATAATTAAATTGATTACTTATTATTTGGTTTCAACTTTCAATTGTTGATATGACACCAATTTTATATTCTTTTAACCCTTATATTCTTTAATCCAAACAATAAATAAACAATGGATTTAAGCAATAAACAAACATACCTTTATAAATTAAAGAGACCAAGTGAAAACAAGCAAATTTCGGTTGAATTTAAGTTAGATATAGATTTACTGAACAGAATTATAGCTACAAATATTTACCAAGTCAATCTGGCCCAACCCAATTTAAATAAATTACAGCCCGAACTGTTTAGAATAAGCCGAGCGGGAAATGCTACAAGCTCAAACACAATAAAGTCGAGTTCAGCCAACATGAATTCAAACACAATAGCTATAGCCGAAGAAGAGAGTAAGTGTACGAATAGTGAGTGTGCACATGTACCTCGAGCATCTTGTTTTATGTTTAAGGAAATTATATTTTTGGCCACGTAGTTTCTTTTGATTTTGGTTTTAGACTTTATAATTTAAAAATTTTGATTTTAGTTCCGCTACCAAAAACATCATCTTCTGCAACGACCCTCGCGATCGCAAAATCGTCGCCAATGGACTTCTGCAACGGCTGGAAACGATCGCAACGGTCTGTAGCAGAAACTTCGGTCGCAGATACTTTGCGACCGCTACGCTAGCCGTCGCATGGTCATTTGTGATCGCTTGTGCGATCAGTTGAAAAACCATCTGCGACAGCGAGGCGATTGCAAATTAACATTTTATTTTTTTTAAAAGAATTTAAAAAATATATAAATTCATGTTTATAATATTTAATTAAAATGCCTATCAAATAATTTTTCATATCAAATTGTAATATGAATCATTAAATTTTACTGGATATCGAAATGTTATTTACATCGTATCAAAAAAATAATATTTACATCACATCAAAAAAGTACATCAATGATCAGGTGGTGAGGAGAGGGGACGCGTTGGGAGCGTATCAGTCGGCGTCGATGAAGATGATGGATCTGATGCTGATGTCGTCGCGCCGAATGATGGGGGAGGCAAAGGGGATAGAGCACCGAGTATGATAGAAGATATATGTGTCATGTATTGGGTCATATGTGTCATAGTATCCCTCATAGCGGCCATGTCGGTGCCGAGGCGTGCCTGAGCAGTCTCGACGACTGTTGATCGATCTTGATCCGCACGTGATGTTGATGGACCGACGACGGAGGAGATGAAGGCAGAAGACCCTACACCATGTGGCTGCAACTACACCAGTGCGTGGGCCGTTGTGCGATTGCCATATACACGGTCATGCCGACGCCTACCACCTACATCCATGTGTTAGCATCAAGCTGATGTTGCGCATAATTACCTCCCCGCTGGGTCACTAACTCACTATACGTGACCTTTAAGCAAAATTAAATTGATTAATTAATTAAATTAATTATACATAATAGAACTAGATAAAATTTTAAAATATTACTTTATCAGTATCATATGCGGTATCCTGCTGATGAAATCACCCTGCGCGAGGACCACACTGATATCTATGTGTCTCCTCGAAGACCCTCAAAGGATCAATTGGGATGAGTGTCCCCTGCAATAAAATAAATATAATTAACTTTTGTAATAATAATAAATAAATAATAAAAAATAATTATTAAATTAATTACCAATCGACGCCCATGGCTAGTAAATTGGATGGACCCATCGGTATGTCGGGCAATAGATCCCTCAGCCAGCGTCATTCGATTCTGGTGCGTCGTTCAGGAGGCACCCTGCCATCCTTATGACGCCCAGTTGTCGCATAGTCATCCCATACGTCGGGCGGCATCCAGGTGGGCCTGTGTGCCTTGAGCGTATCCATAGGTGTATCTATGTTACCGCTTACACTCGCCCACGCCTCATTCCGCGCCCAATGGAGGATATCCCTGAAAAGCCTCTTACAGTAACCTTCCCAAGCATCGTTCACCTGGGCCTGAATGAAAGGATCCCAAGTATAGCGAGCCTCCGAAGGATGGTGGAGGTGGTGACGACATTGTGGCGAACGTCGAAGATTTCGATGCCATAGTTGGTGCTGGTGCTGGTCCTCGCTTAAAGTTCCTTTACTTGCACTAATGAAAATACTAAAAAATTTACATATATTTACTAATCATAATTAATTAATTAATTATTATTATAAAAACTTTTATACTTACTTTAGACCATGTTGCGATATCAATCTTTAGACTATGCTGCGATATCAATTGACGTTGGTCGATCGATGATGGTACATGAGACACTGATCAAAAGTTGAGACTCACCTTGCTGAAATTGGATTCTAGTTTAAGGATATAAAAGGACTGGACAATGGAATAACTAAATCTTTATGGTCCCATAATTGTGATTTGGCTCATATCCTCTGTTCTTTTTGACATTTAATGTCTTGTTGTTGTCAGCCATCAACAATATTTTGGTCAAAATTAGCCCAAAATTATCTTCTTTCATCCCATAAGAATTTTATTTCTACATATGGTAGATAAAATTTCTTTCATCCAAAACTAAATAAAATTCTCATGTTTAACACCAAACAAAGAAAATGGTAAGGTAAAATAAGCACAGACATCAAATAGAGATTAGAAATGTAGATCAAACTAAAACAATGAATTTACATGGACTAAGGTAAACAATTAATTAACAATCATAATTAATTTTTAGTCCTTATAGTATACTCGGATTTTGATTTTAGTCATTATAGTTTACTCGGATTTTGATTTTAGTCATCATAGTTTACTCAGATTTTGATTTTAGTCCATATAATTTATTCAAATTTTGGTTTTAATCATCGTAGTTTACTAAGATTTTGGTTTTAATAGTCATAGTTTACTCGAATTTTAGTTTTAGTCCTCATAGGTTACTCATATTTTAATTTTAGTCATCATACTTTTAATGTGTTTTAATCAAAATCGAGTAAATTATAAGAACTAAAAGTATAATTTTCTTTATATTTGGAGAAGAAGGTTCGAGAAGAATTTTTTTTGTAATTTTTCAAAATCCAACATGTCGAATTCGAACCAACGACCTAAGGATGTTTGAATCTACTATAGTACATCCTCTGCTATACCAACTGAGCTAATGTTGGCATGTCAAGTGTCGGAGAATTAAAATTTTATATCAGCGTTGTACGTATCTAATATTTGTATACCTATTTTGCATATTGTGAAGTTGTTCGATATCATATCATAAGCGAAAGAGTCGAGCGATCGCCATCGAGAGCTGCTCCTACTCGTTTAGACCATTCACAAAAAAAATTGATTTTAGTTCCCATAGTTACTCGAATTTTGATTTTAGTCCCCGCAGTTTACTCGAATTTTAATTTTAGTCGTTATACTTTAAGTGTATTTTAAAGGATTATCATGTCAGCAATGTCCCCTGAGCAATTGTTAGCCACGTCAGCGCCGTTTAAATCTCAAGTGACGACAAGGATCAATTATTAAACGAAAATATAATGTAAGGACTAAAATTAAAATTTTTAAATTATAAGAATTAAAACTAAAATTAAAGGAAATTATGGACCAAGAGAATAATTTTCCCAATGTTCAATTAGCTCAAATTAATTAAACACCTTTATATGTTGGCACACATGCACGTTAGCCAATTGCAAGATATTATATCAAACATTCTCCTGTTCCTTGACACGTGTCCGGTGGTCCTCACTTTCGAGATTCCGTGTTCTTCTCAGGGGACTTTCTGCGATTTGTCAGCTTGCTCGGAAATCTATGGCCTTGAGTTTCCTGCCGCTCCATTGACAGGCGCCCATGACTCGTTTCATATGATAAAATGAGCGAGGTGTCCAAAGAAAAATGATTTCATTGGTCCCGATCAACTGATATAATCTAATAATTTAATTATTTGTTAGCTTTGCAGTTTGCACTACCCGGTGGACCGGTGGTGTTATTATTATTGTTTGTTTTGGTGAAGTTGATAGTAGTATGAACACATGCTAGATACCGGCGGTATCTGATCAGCAGTGTATTTTTTTAAAAATAATTTATTATATTATATATAAAAATTAATAAATACTCTTTATACATAATTTATGAGTATAAAATGTATTTTTATTTTAAAAAATAAAAAATAAAAATACATTTTATATTCATAAATTATGTATAAAGAGTATTCATTAATTTTTGCTCAATAAGTCTTGTGCGTTGATAATATTGCACATTAATTTTATTGTCAATCGTATTAAAAAATATCTATCTTAATAAATGTATGATGAGATTGTATCGTAGAGACGTAGAGGTACGCGTTGGACTGTGATTGTGCGTAGATGAGGACTGTATAGTTGCGTGTGAGGAAGGCTTAGATGCGAGGATAAATGTGTGGCAGTGCGAGCGCAATGATGTAACAGTTGAGATAATGCATGAATGAGGGAAAATGGTATGAGATGAGGATAAAAATGAATTGAATTTATCAACTTTAATTATTATTCTTTCAATTATTTTAAAAGATAAAACAAATAATACAAAAAATTATTTTGATGAGAAAAAAGAAAAAATATTATATAAGAGTAAATTTAATTTTTTTCTCATATATATATAAAATAAATTGAGATGGGAGAGGGGACGATTCCCCTACGTACATGAGAGTAGATGTTACATATCTCTAAGTGAGCTCAGTCGAGTCGGATGCCACATATATCAGCAAGGTTGTGGGCCCAGCAATGCGAGGAAAAGGCGAGAGCAGGGTTGAACAAATCAACAGGTGAATGATGATGAACGTGTGCAAGAAATGACAATAGAGCCGAAGCAGGGGACCCATGCATGTAGGTGGTGGACATATGCATGGGTGCATGTAAGTGACCACTAATTGCACGTAGATAATGATCTCCATTATTGCAATATTTATCTTGTTAGTGGGTTGTTTATGAATTCAACTTTTGATATGTATAAATTAGCTCTTGAACGTTAATGAGGATATGAAAAATATTTTCAATTACATTTTTTTTCTTTTACCTCTCTGTTTCTTTTCTCTTTTATATCTGTCTCTCTTTTCCTTTTCTTGTCTTCTCCTCCACCAACAACATAGGTAGACGAAAGAAGTCTTCCCCGTCGTCTCCCTCTTCAACGGAAGAAGCTTCTATCATTGAGGCCCGCTCCCAAACTCTCCGCCCGTGGACAAGGTCTTGTACACGTAACCTGACAAAAGTGGTATCAGAGCCGAGCATGGACGACAACCTGCAACAACAACTACTTTCGCTCCTCAAGGTGATACATGAGGATCGAGAGTTCGATCGAGCGGAGCGAAAAAAGGAGCCCCTTGAGCGTGAGCATGCATAGATTGAACGGGAGAGCGTCGCTGCCAAGTTGGAGGCAATCTCCAATGAGTTAGAAGGCTTACCGAGCCTCAGCTGCACCCCAGGGGAATCCAGTCACAGTGGCAGACGAAATATCGTTCGCCAAGAAGAAACCATTGACCAGAACCTCCTATGGCAAGATCGTGAACTCAGATTGGGCCATTATGGAGATCGATAGCTAGATGGCTCCATCCTGGGTTTCCCACCAAGAGCTGCAGCTAACGTTGTCATCGTTGTTTCGCGGCCTCGCTTTGAGTTCCCTCGCTATAATGGAAGCACTGATCCCACACCTTGGTTATCATCTTGTGAGTATTTTTTTCGCCACCACCAAGTGGACGGGGACGAGCGATTGCACATGGTAGCATTCAACTTGGATGGAGAAGCACAAATCTGGTTCAGGTACTTTGAGGAGAGACATCCAGACCTCACTTGGCCAAGCTTTACAAAGAGGATTGCCATCCGCTTTGGGCGTCCATATATGGGCAACGAGTTTGGAGACATTACGAAATTAATACAATCTGGAACCGTGGCCGAGTACCATCGGTGCTTCGAGAGTCTACTTCCCCAAGCAAGGCATCTCCTAGAACAGGACCTTACATCTATGTTCATATGCGGTCTTCTCCCTCACATACGAGTACATGTAATTGTACAACAGTCGACTAATCTTTTGCGTGTCATGACTATTCAAGCAGCATTGCCCAACTCCCAAGATTGGTTCTCCAGCGACAAGAGGGATAACCCAAGTTCAGACTTCAGACTCCAACGAGCAACCGACGCCTACCTGTCTGCACTTATGCAACCTCTAATCTGTCGACACGAAGAGCACAAGGACTATGCTTCCATTGTGATGACAAATGATCCCCAGGACACAAGTGCAAAAGATTGTTCCTCATACAAATAGTTGATGATGATTATTTTGAAACCACAGAACCAGAGCAAGTGGAAGAAATGGAACATCATTTGTCGCAGATGGCTGTACAAGGCATTAATTAGACAACCCAAGACTATGCAAGTGGTGGGTCGAATTGGGGGTGTTCCGGTAAGCATTCTCCTCGATTTTGGAAGCTCCTTGAATTTTATTAGTGCTAATCTCGCCGATAAATTGCGGCTACGAAAAGAGAAGGACAATACCATCAAAGTGGCAGTGGCCAATGGTCTTCAACTTCAAGGAGAGAAGGTGGAAACTCAGGTTGAGCTTTGGTTGGGCAGTGAAAAAAATTTCACTGATTTTTATATCATTCAGTTGGGCGGATTTGATGTGGTCTTAGGGGTACAATAGCTGCAGATATTGGGTCCCATCATTTGGGATTTTGATGCTCTTTCAATGCAGTTTACCATAGAAGGGCGAAAGGTAATTATTCTCAGCCACGAATCTACATCAAACAACTCTCAATTACATAGCTTGCAGCCGTCGACCCCTCCCCAGCCGGTCGAATTTGTTGGCGAAATGACGACACTAGAGGGGGGTGAATAGTGTGTTTACTATACGATTCGCCTAAATTCACTTTTAATCGTTTACTTAATTAGTTTAGGCAATAAGCAATTCGATGATTTAAATGCGGAAGCAATAAATGATTTAGCAATTAAAGCAAATAAGAAATTAATGCAAACACAAGATTTATAGTGGTTCGGCCCCAATGCCTACTCCACTACCTAAGCACCCCGCTTAGGATTTTCAAACTAGTTTTACTAGATTAATTTATGTTTCCCTTACACACGAGGATTTTTCACCGAAGAGACGCACTCTCGACCTAAGACACTTCCACACCCGGAAGTCACCGTCTTCTTATCGAGAGTCCTCTTCCACCTCAACCCTAAGGGACAACTAAACTAATCGTAGTAAATACTACGTTTAATTACACAAGTGGCTTTACTCCTTCTACACCAAAGATACCACTTTCCACACACAAGACCAAACATTTGGTCTTCACACGCACAAATAATAAACACAGTTTAAATAACAGATAAAAAACAATCAAAATAGCTAAATAATAAAACCAATAGAAAGAGCTCTTTTGCAAGCCTTTGTCGCCTTCAATTCTTCAAGAGATGAGCTTGATCAAAACCCGAGTTGAAGCAGCAGTTGGTGCTTGAAGAATGAACTCGAACAGAAAAGCAGCGCAAGCTTTCTTGCTTTTTGGAAGGCTTCAAATCTTCCTCTTAAAATGCTCAATAATTTCTGTAGAAGTCCAGGAAGAAGGTTAAAAGAATCATATAAGGGTATATGTATACCCAGCTAAAGAAACGACTGTCAACGGATAGAAAACTATTCGTTATAGGTTGTCGGTCGAATGGTCGATCGATCGACTATTCAATCGCCAGACGCAGATCGCGCGATTCGCGATTTTCGGTGACCCGTTGGTCGACCGACGCGATCTCGCGTCGCGACATTCAGTAGGTCGGTTGACCGACTGGTCGACCGCTAAGCTACTGCCCATTTTGGTCTTTGGTCGGTCGACCGCCAGACGCAAGAAGCTTGCGTTTTCATTTTCGGTCGACCGATAGGTCGACCGACGCAAGCTGCGTCTGCAGCTTAGCCTCTATCTGATCGACCGAATAGGGTAAGGTAAAAGGCAGTAGCCCTATCGGTCGACCGCCTGATCAACCGAACATATATAGGCTGAGTTTGTTTTCTCAGCCGATTTTCTTTCGCGCTTCGTTTTCGGATTCCGACTTTCAACAAGCATCATCCAAGCGACTTGGGTGCACTCGTCCATCTTCGAGAAACTTCCGCGATGAACCCGAGCGCGACGATCAGTGTCCTTCCGATTTTGCGATTTTTTTTATTTCTCCAATCGAGGACATCGAACGCTAGTCTATATGGAATCTGAAAGATATTCTCAATGAAATCATTAGTTTCATATTTGTTATCATCAAAACCATCAAGATCGAGATTAAGACTAAGGTTGAAAACCTAAAGCCAACAGAACTCACTACCCTTCTCCAAACCTTTGGGGACGTATTTTCCGAACCTAGAGGATTGCCTCTCGTTTGCCATCAGGATCACCAGATTTGCCTCCTTCCAAGGATTGCTCCTGTGGTCGTCAGACCCTACCGATATCCATTTTTGCAGAAAACGAAGATTGAGAAGCAATGTGAAGAGATGTTGACTTAATCCAACCAAGCACCTCACCATTTTCAGCTCTTGTGCTCTTGGTAAAAAAATCAGATGGCAATTGGCGCTTTTGCGTAGATTACAGAGCCTTGAATGTTGTGATTGTCAAAGATAAGTTTCTCATCCCGGTGATTGATGAGCTCCTTGACGAGTTGCATGGAGCAACCTTCTTTACCAAATTAGATTTGAGATCTGGATATCATCAAATACGAATGCACCTGGAGGACATGAAGAAGACAACTTTTCGAACTCATCACGACCATTACAAATTTTTGGTAATGCCTTTTGGCTTAACAAATGCTCCTTCTACCTTCCAAGCTCTTATGAATGATTTATTTCGACCATGGTTACTACATTTTGTTTTAGTCTTCTTTGATGCCATATTGATCTATAGCAAGTCTTGGAAAGCACACCTAGATCATCTTCATCAAGTCTTCAGTCGGCTACGGCAACAACGACTCTTTGTTAAATTCTCAAAGTGTAGCTTTGGGTTAACGTCGGTGAACTACCTAGCTCGGTCACATCATCACACAAAATGGAGTAGCAACCAACCCGACAAAATTACAAGCAGTCAGGGACTGGCCCCTTCCCCAAATAGTGATAGAATTGCGGGAATTCCTTGGTCTCGGTGGATACTATCGCAAATTTATGGAAGGTTATGACAATGTTGCAACCCCACTCACCAACTTACTCAGGAAAAACTCATTCAAATGGAATGACTCGGCAACTAAAGCCTTCAATCAGCTTAAACAAGCCTTAACCTCTACACCAGTACTCACGCTCCCGGACTTCTCCAAGCCCTTTACCGTAGACTGCGATGCAGCGGACCTCGGTGTTGGAGCTGTCCTACAACAAGATGGTCGGCCAATAGCATATTTCAGCAGAAGTCTGGCTAAATGACACCAACGGCTACCCGCCTACAAGGAGTTGATAGGACTCTCCAAAGCAGTTCGCCATTCGCGCTCGTACTTATAGGGCAATCACTTCATTGTAAAAATTGATCATATGACGTTAAATTTTTTGCTTGATCAACGTGTTGTTTCAGGTCCCCAACAACATTGGCTTTTCAAGTTGCACAACTTTGATTTCTCCATCCAATACAAGTCGGGACAATCGAACAATGCAACGGATGCTCTCTCCCGCCGCCGACGACAGACGTCGACGGCCACACTAGCAGCACTCTCGTGCCCCATATCACCTCTCAGTGAGCAACTCAAATGGGAGCTCTCCCACAACCCCAGTGCACAAGCTGAAGTATCTCAACTACTCACAGGGTCTCTACCATCAATTTGGACAACTAAGAGTGGCTTGGTCTTCTTCAGAAATCAACTATACGTACCCTCTAATTCCGCTCTATGACAACAAATTATTGCTGCCTTCCCTGAAGCAACACATGAGGGATACCAACAGACATTACAACGAATCAAATCTGAATTCTATTGGCCCAAAATGCGACATAAAATCCTGCACCTTGTTCGTGCTTGTGTGGTATGCCAACGTAACAAGGTGTAGCAACTCCAACCAGCAGGCCTCTTACAACCACTCCCCATACCGACACGTATCTGGACTGATATCTCGATGGAGTTTATTGAAGGTCTACCATCCTCTTATGGCAAGTCCGTCATCACGGTTGTCATCGATCGCCTATCAAAATATGCGCACTTCGTTTCGCTCTCCCACCCTTATTCTGCAGTAACGATCGCTAAAGCTTTCTTTGACAACATTGTCAAACTACACGGCCTTCCAGAGACCATAGTGAGTGATCGGGATGCAATATTTACAAGTTCATTTTGGAAGAAACTGTTTAAACTTAATGGTATTCACCTATGCTTCAGCTCAGCATACCATCCGCAAACCAACGGTCAAACGGAAGTTACTAATCGAGGGCTTGAACTTTACTTAAGATGCTTCATCTTTGACAAACCCAAACAATGGCTCAAATGGTTGTCGTGGGCCGAATACTGCTTCAACACGACCATGCATTCAAGCCTCAAATTGTCCCCTTTTTAGGTTGTTTATGGCCGACCACCTCCGAGGCTACTTCCGTACAATGATGGGGTATCCCGCCTTGAGCCTGTGGACTTTGAACTTCGCCTCCGTGATCAGAACTTATCCTTAATACGCCAACAGTTGTTGCATGCGCAATAGACAATGAAACATTATTATGATCGCAAACATCGCCATATCGAGTACCAAGAAGATGAACTCATTCTTCTACGACTTCAACCGTACCGACAACAATCCTTGGCTTCGAGAAGTTCAAAGAAATTGACCCCCAAGTTTTATGGACCTTATCACGTCAAACGACGAATTGGCCGAGTTGCTTATGAGTTGGAGATACCGAAACAAGCCAAGCTGCACCCAGTGTTTCATGTTTCATTCCTTAAAAAGTTCATTGATGGGGTTGTCCCTATTGAACCCACGGCCACCTCATGGTACAGAGGCACCCCAGTTGCAACCACAAGCTGTCCTGAATACTCGGATCCACAAAGGTGTGCGCCAATTGCTCATTCATTGGCAAGACTATTCCCCTACTGAAGCAACATAGGAAGCACTTGATGAAATCACCCATCGGTTTCCATCCTTCGAGCTTGAGGATAAGCTCTCTTTAATATAGGGGGTTGATGTTACATATCTCCAAGTGAGCTCAGTCGAGTTAGATGCCACATCAGCAAGGTCGCCGGCCGAGCAGTGCGAGGAAGAGGTAAGAGTAGGGTTGAACAAATCAATAGGTGAATGATGATGAACATGTGCAAGAAATGGCAACGGAGCCGAAGTGGGGGACCCATGCATGTGGGTGGTGGAGTATGCATGGGTGCATGCAAGTGGACCACTAATTGCACGTATATAATGATCTCCATTATTGCAATGTTTGTCTGGTTAGTGGGTTGTTTACGAATTCAACTTTTGATATGTATAAATTAGCTCTTGGAAATTAATAAGGATATGAAAAATATAAATACAATTACATCTCTTTCTTTCACCTCTATATTTCTTTTCTCTTTTCTATCTATTTCTCGGTTTTCCTTTTCTTGTCTTCTCCTCTATCAACAACATAGGTAGACGAAAGAAGTCGTCCATGTCGTCTCCCTCTTCAATGGAAGAAGCTTCTATCGTTGAGGCTCACTCCCAAACTCTCCGGCTCCGCTCGTGGACAAGGTCCTGTACACGTAACCTGATAGTAGAGCTAGCAATATATGATCTGGCTCAATAGCCCAAAAAAATATCGGGTTTGGACTGGTCCTTATCGTGACCGGGCCGTTATCGGGCCAACCCGATAAGGCCCAAAAAATTATCGAGACGGACCCGGGCTAGGCGGTGTATAGCTCGACTAGGCCCTATAAATTTTTTATTCAAGATCGAAAATATAGGGCCATTAGGCCTGAATCGGCTCGATAGTCAGGTTCTAATAGCTTGATTCGGGTCCGATAATCTGATTTTTTTTGTGTTATTGGGCTAAACGGGCCGACCCGACTCGTTATTTTTCATTCCATGCCAGGCTGACGACTCCAAGTCTAAATTTTTATCGGGCTGAGTCGGGCCAAGTATAATTTTTTTGGGCCAATCCGATAATACCGGTCCGACACAAATTTTCACCCCTACCTGTGAGACAAGTGCATGTGAATTTAATCATATATTTATATTTAGACATATATAGGATAAAATTAACCTACCTACCTACCTCAAATCTTGATAGAAGTTGATTAAAGCAAACAAATCATTGACATCTGCTGTACTGATGCAGGGCATCAAAGATTTACCACAAGAGAGTTGACCGTGAAGTTCATGTGGTTTGAGGTGGGTCCGAACCTACTGGCTAAAATGCAGGAAGAAGAGGGGGAGCTGAGGCCTTCCATCCATGAAGATGACAGACTTGTTTTACCCTGTTTGCTTGCGCTCATTTTAAAATTTTAAGCGTGCAAAAGCAGGAGGATGCTCTTCTCTTTTGGCACACGTTGAAGCTTGATTGACATCTGAAAGAAGCCATCACTCTTCAGTATTAATAGAAAGAAAGAAACAGTGAACTAATGTTGAGGACCGTCCTTTTCCTATTCATCTTCCATTTAATTTCTCCGCCTGATTGGTGCTATGTTATTTCTTCACAATTATCATTATCTAAATATATTCTAAATTATGTACTTCAAAATTAGAATTAAGAGTTGAATATAGGGCGCCTATAATATTCATATAATAGTACTCATGCAAGTCATGTTGAACTACTATTTTTATGCTTGTCATCTGGACATAAATCCTATTTAGCATTTCATTAATTCCTTTTTATTTGTCCCATATAGATAGCTTTGACATGTCGACACTTTACAGGTTGATATAGTTGCTGATTGGAGATTAGTCTCTTTCCTTTGAACTTTGATAGTTTTCTTTTCATTTGACACTAGGCCTGTCCGGTATCCGGTTCAAACCGAATTGAATCGAAAAATCAAACCGAATTTTTTGATTGGGTTTGGTTCAAACGCCGTGGGGTTCGGTTCTTGACCAGAACCGAACCTGATTTATTATATCGGTTCGGGTCCAATTCTCGGAATTCGGGAACCGACCTGATCCGAAAACCGAATACCCATAATATATTATTTATTCTTTCGGATTCGGGTTGGGGATTGGGGGTTTTTGCCCGGTTCGGCGCCGTTCGGGTCGGAGAATGGGGACCCGTCACCCGTTAGGTCATTTTCTCCAATTCGGCACCCTCCAATACTCAATCAGTCGATCTCATCACTCAAATTGAATCCTGCCTCCCTGCTCTGCTCCTATCGCTCGACTCGCTCCCGACTCCCGACTCCCTGCCACTCTGCCGTCGAGTGCCGACTCTGCCGAGCGTCTGCCACTTTGCCGTCGAGCGTCGAGCGTCTGCCAGTCTACCACTCTGTCGTCGAGCGCCGAGCGGGCGTCAACGAGTGCCAACTCTACGACTCTCCCTCAATCTACGACTCCCGAGTCCCGACTCCCGAATCTACTTGACGAGCGTCGACTCCGAGCGGCGACATCTACTCCAGCGCGGTAGCGCTTCATCCCCTCCCACGCGGCGACACACCACGCGATCTCCCCCATTCCTGGCTGCATTCTCCGACGACCAACGTCGCTGCTGCCGCTCCTTGGCACCTAGGTAAGTAGGTAGTTTCTTTTTCCACACTTGACATTTGATTGCTAGCAAATGGTGCTTCATTGCTATGATTCAAGGTTAGGACCATCCCATGAGTCCCAGATGAAGAAGCTACATTGCTATGCTCATCCTGGATCTTTTCACTTGAATGGTCCTTCAATCCTTCTTGTATCTTCACATATGAATTCAACGGCCATTGATGATGATGCATGCTTTGAGGAATTTAGTGATTATAATACCAAGTTAATTACTACAGTTAGTATTTCTATTGTTTGAGCAAATTTTAATTTTTTTCGGGTTAAAACCGAACCGAACCAAACAATTTCGGTTCGGGTTCGGGTTGAAGATTGGGTTAAAAAAAAAATCGATTTGGTCTTAATCGGTTCGGTTTGAACCGAATGGACAAACCTATTTGACACATTCAACTTATTTACTCCATATTGAATATTTCATCATTGGATATTTCAAATTGATACTTAGTTCCTTACTTATGTACGTAATTGTTGACGAATGTATCTTTAAAACTTGAACCCTAGTAATTATTCTATCGATTATTAATAATCTTAAGGGGCATTTGGTACATTATCGCTTAAGATTACAGGGAATCTAAATTATCATCAAAATAGATTATCACTTTTAAAATTATCGATAATGTTACATTACCGTGTTTGGCATGGATTGATAATTTTGTCAATAATCCATATTACCTTGTGTTGGTATAAAAAAAAGATTATTGAGAAACTTATATTTTTAAGTAAAATACCCTCAAGTAAAATTGGATCAAAGATCATCTTATCATCTTGTACAAGAGGTGAGGATCAAAGATCACCTTGCAGGTTGCACGGGAGATGAGGAGGACGACAACAGGTGAGGAGGACACAAGAGGAGATAATAGCGCGCACGAATGAGATGAGACGAAAGTTTTTTTTTAAAATTTTTCTATGTTAATAAGGGGTACTAATTTAGTGGAGGGTATTTTGTCAAAAATAAAAAAATAATATTTTCACTTTTCTGGTAATCTACATAACCCACCCCCTCCTTTGGTAATGCGGATTATCAGTTGAGTGATAATCTAAAGTACCATGGGCATCCAGATTACCGATAATTCGTCTACCAAACGTGGTAATCTGGTGGACCAGATAATTTTAATTTAATTTACCAGTAATCCATCTAGATTATCTTTGGATTGTGTGTGACACGACCCAACCATCTTGAGGTTGCGCCAAGCATAACATGAAGATTTTTTGGGCCGACTTAGCCCAATCCACAACTCAAACACTAATGCTCTTGTCGAGTTTAAGCTGCTCTCACACTGGCCAATAAATAAATAATTAATATTTTTAATAATTGATTAAAAATATCTAAAACTCTAAAATAATGTAATAAATATTTATTATTTAAGTATTATAAATCATTTAAATTATTATTTACTTTGTCAAACAAATTAAATTATGATCAAGCTCGAGTTTGGCACATGGGTCGGGTCGGGCCAAGCACGACCCTACTTGGGGCGGGGCGAGCACTTCCCATGTACCTTAGAAGGACCACCTAGCTCGACTAAGATAAGTGGTTGGGCCAGGACATGCCTGACCTAGACCGAGTCGACAGTTGAATTTGGGGCGTCGGCGGGGTAGGTCGGATCGATGTTATTTAATTATGCTCTATTATCTCAATAAAGATTCTTTATTGGTGTTCATGTCCTTTGTTGTTCCCCCTCTCGAGCGATATTCTCGTAGAGAAATAATTCTGTCTCATAGGAAAATGTAAGAGGGACGTGACAAGAAAATTAAAACAAAGTTGTAAATTTTGTGAGTTAATTAAAGTTAATAATTAACACTAAATAAAAAAATTCAGACTCAAATAGACACACACAAAAAAAAAAAATCAAAAGTCAAGTTCACATTTTCTGGAATTTGAGATATAGCAAACGTGATAAAATGTTCTAAAACAGAAATTTTAATTATTGTTTTCAAGTCTAATGTTATGCCATATGCCATGTGCAGTTTTCCATTAAGAAAGAATTTGAGCTTTGTCTTGATTGGTACCTCTTGAACTGCCCATAAAAGCTTCTGTTAGTGTTAGCCACTATAGACCGATGGAGCTACATTCTTGGATTCTTGGTAGGGTTGACGACAACTTATTACATACACGCATGATGATGTTTCTGCACCTGACCTGATAAACAATGTCAATAAGCTAATGATTTAGTGGATGAATAATAATGTCTCTACATACGTACGCTTGTTATATGTAGCAATTTGTGGTCCAACTCATCCTTTTCATTTTTAAAGATTTGTTCATTGACTAATTAATCAACTTCTCATCGACGTGCACACATCTGGTGTGGCTCAGTCTGACCTCATCAGATCAAACCCAAGTCCCCTGTGGAATATTGTGGATGTCATTTCCATTTCCTCTCAGCCGTCTCCATCACACTGATCTCATTATTTCTCAGACACATCTTCACCCCCAACATTTAATTAAATATGTAATAATAAATTATAGCCCCAAGTTGTACCAATTGGTGGCGAGCATTCACTCCACATGCATCGTGACTCATGACTTGGTCATAATATATTCTCCCCCATTTGCATTACCATCAATGACAGTGTAACACGTGATGATAAATTGATAAGGCCGGCCCCCTATACGGAGCTTTTTAGCATATCCTTCGCGCTACGACTAACATGCGCCGCAGTGCTTGCTGACTTGGACTATTTATATAGCTAGCTCTCCTCCCTCCGGCGAACTCGCACCGGGAGTCCCCCTTTCAGTGTGGCGGTCAGGCTGGGCACGAACTTCGGCGGCTGGCAGCTGCCGTCGTCGTCGACCTCGATGTCGAACCGCCGGACCACCGCGGCGATCACGGTCTTCATCTCCATCATCGCCATCTCCTTGCCGACGCACACCCGGAGGCCGCCTTGGAACACCGGGTACTTGTACGGGCTTTCGGGTTCGAAAACTCCGTCCTCGGTGAGCCACCGCTGCGGCCGGAACTCGTGGCAGTCGCTCCCCCAGAGCTCCTCCATCCGCCCCATGGCGTAGGAGTGGTACGTCACTCGGGTCCCCTTGCCGACGAAGGTCCCGTCGGGGAGCACGTCGTCCTCGAGGCAGAACTTGGAATCGAACTGCACCGGTGGATACAGCCGCATGCTCTCGTGGATAGCCGCATGCAGGTAGTGCAAGTCCCGGAGGTCGTCGTGGCTCGCGCCGCCGCCGCGTTCCAGCTGGACGCGATCCATCTCATCGCGGATGGCGGCGCGGACGTCCGGATGGCGTGACAGCAGGAAGAAGAAGCACGTCAGGGCCGAGGCGACGGTGTCTCGGCCGGCGAGCAAGAAGCTAATTATGATGTCGCGCAGGAACTTGTCGTCGTCGACGCAGGCCATGAATCGAGAGAGGAAATCGTGACTCGAGGAGAAGCCGAGCTTTCTTCGCTGGTGAATGATTTGCTTGGCGAGAAGGTTCACCAGGCCAATCGCCTCCCGGAGCTCTCTTTCCGATCCCCTTTTGAAGAGCCGCTTGGCTTTCCATACTAAAGGCATCGTCATCGTCGCCCGGACGGCCGATAGCATCGAGGCCTTGTCGAAGGCCGCGGCGAACTCGGACACCGGCAGCGACAGCTCCAGGCATCCCGGGTCGAGCCCGAACGAGATATTGCATATGTTGTCGAAAGCGAACCTGCGGAACACATCTTGCAGGTCGAGGACCTTATCGCCGGCGCAGGCGAGGTCGAGGAGAGGGAGGAGGCGGTCGCGGACCTCAGCGGCCACGGCGCATGAGGCGAAGAATCGAACCGCGGAGCTGCTGAGCTCGGCGCTGGCCATCTTGCGCTGGAATCGCCAGAGCTCGCCGTCGACGTTGAAGATGCCGCGGCCGAGGAGGTCGCCGAGGATGGCAGAGAAGGGCTTCCCCTTGGGGTAGTTGTCGAATCGGGTGCGCAGCATGTGCTCGACGTTTTGTGGGTTGGCGGTGACGGTGTTGCGGAGGACGTGGATGTGGATGGTAGCGGTGGGCGACTCACGGAGGAGGTGGGTGTACCAGTCGCAGAGGTTGTCGAAGTGAGCGGCCCAGGATTTGGTGACGTAGGCCTCGCAGAGGGGGCAGCTGCACCACCACGGCATGGAGCGCAGGGTCTTGAGAAGGGCGGCGAGTAGGCCGAGGGCCGTGGCGAAGGAGAAGAAGAGGAGGGAGAAGAGATACTGAAAGGCTTGTATTGCCTCCTCCATGTTTCCGACTTGGTGTGGGCGAGGGATTGGGGAAATTAATATGCAAATTGTGTATGCGTGCGTCCGTAGTAAAGTTATAAAGGCTTCCTCCACAATTCACATGTCTGTTTTGTTTTTTACATTTATTTTTATTTTGTTTATTTATTTATTTTTTAAAAAAAGTAAGGAACCTTTAAAATAATTTATTACAAAAGTACATAAATTATTAATAAACATCCAACATATAGTTATATTGCAATAATATATGTTGTATAACTTACAAGTATATGGTAATTAAGTTTATGTTGGTAATAAATTGTCTTCTAAAATCAATAATTGAGAACAATAGAGTTGAAGTATATTAAAATTGGAATGTGGCAAATTGGGTGTGTGTGTGTGTGTTTTCCCATCACCAATGTGTGGCATGTGAGGTATTTAATTTAAGGCACATGTCTTTGAGTTAGTCGGTTAGGTAGGTTCTATCTTTTTCCTATTATTGTGCTAAAAGATGGGGGATTTTTGAGGGAGTTGAGATGGAAGGTCAACTAGGTGGTGAATGACTTGTATTTTTGCACACAACCAAAGCTCAAAAGTAGCTTCTAACTGCATGGTGGGATGGGGCAAAGGAAACACATTTTCTCCACAATATTATCACGTGGAGAAAAAAATGGGGAAAACGGATTTCTTAATTGCGGGATGACTATAAGGTAGAATGTTAATTTCTAATTTCAATAATTATACATAAGAAATTATTGTGCCTGGAGTAGGGATAACGTGAAAGGACGGACTCATTTTCAAAATATTAAAGATAATTTAATATTTAAAAAATATATATGATACAACTTTCTAAATATCACTAAGTTCCAATTTTTTAACAACTTTCTATATAGTCCAGTGATTAATTGTTTAAATTTTTCGTTTATAGATCTTGGATCCGAATCTAATCTTTAGCCTTTTATATGTATTATTTACTTTTTTCTTAACGGTAAATATAAATTATTATTTTTTAATAAAAAACTTCAAATTCTTCTTCATTAATTTCTAACTCAAGTTTAAAAATTTCTTCATTAATTTTTTTTACATCCAAAGCTTTAATGTTGATTTTATTCCTAATACATCTTTCTATGCTATTATCCATGCTCATATTATTAAGTTGCGTAGATATTTATGGAATATTCAAGAAAATTTTGAAAAATACTAAAACATATGTAATATTTCATTTATGATTGTGAATTTTATTTAATTAAGAATCTAAATTTAAAAATAATAAATTTTATTAATCATCTATATTAATTATAGGGTTATTAGACGAAAATTATTCTAACTTTAACGAATTTCTCAATTTTGATCAATCATTTAATTGGTCTCAATTGAATATAAGAAGTTCAATATTGGTTTCAATAATGACTCCTCGTCAACTAGTCGTGATGTCCCTCGTTAACTTGCTGATGTGACTAGAAGGCCCTAACTCTCAAGCATGAACAATTAATATCAACAGTATCAAAAGGAAAAGAGTACTTCAATCTGATAACATTAAACATCAAATACACTATCAAAAATATAACAATATACTAGTGTTATCAGTATGATATATCGATTTCAAAAGACACTTTATTTTTTTATAGTATGGTGTTATGAGTATGATATATCAGTATGATGTTATCGGTATAATATATCAATTTGAAAAGATACTTCATTTTTTAACGGTGTTTGATAGTATTTTTGATGATGTATATTTCAATATAGTATAATGTTTCACTATTTTTTATGGTGTATTTGATGTTATCATATTGAAGTGTTCTTTTTCTTGCTGGTATTCGTATAGTGTAGTGTGGTGTATATACCAGTGTGTAGTGTGATGTTTGATGATAGATATATACCAGTGTGTAGTGTGATGTTTGATGATAGATATATATCAGTGTATAGTGCTTGATTAGTATATATATATATATCAGTGTGTAGTGTGGTATTTTATGATACATATATATTGGGTCATTATTGGAACCAATGTTAAACTTCTTATATACAATTAAAATCAATAAAAGAATTGGTCAAAATTGAGAAATTCACAAAAGTTAGGGTCATTTTCGTCTAATAACCCATAATATATCTTCACGATGAATACGATTTATTTTTACAACATGAATAATACATTCAAATTAATTTTTACTTCTAATGTAATATCAATTACTATTGATGCACTAAATAGCAATAATTTTTCTATATGCACTTATAATTTTGTTAATTTCTTATTTTTTAAAAGTTTTCTTCGCATAGTATGCTTCAAAAAGTTCGCCCTCGAGACGAGCAAGGCAATGCCCGCATCGCGGTAGAGCTTTCTTTAGATAATTAAGATAAACGAAATCTCTTTTAGATAATTATTTTTAATTTGAAGACTTTACCATTATTTTCAAAATATGAAAATGGATAAAGCAAGTTGTATTATTATAAGTTGTGATTTTAATTAAAATTTTAAAATTAAATAATTAAAATAATATTTATTAAATTTTTATATTCTAAATTGGGCCCTGTTAGTTAAATTTTTGTGTCCACCACTGGTGATCTGGGTCTTCGTGTCATAGTCCGGAGCTGCTCCGAACGGGGACCTACAAAAATACTGTGACATTCAAGTAAGAAAAATTCTCAAATGATGAGTATGAAATTAGAGTCGAGAGTATACCTAATGTGCGACGTGTCTGTTATAGTGTAGGTCAGGGATATATCGGGCGATGATATCTCCTTGAATCTCATAGGAATATGTCCGGAATAGATTGAGGTTTATTCCGAAGATGTCGTGCTCATTACTGTCAAATTCTTGATAATTAATGAAGGATGTAGATATCCTTGTATGACCGAGTGGAGCCCTGGGACTAGCGTGTAATTGGTTTGACTTGACTATGGTTCATGAGTGTGGGCATAATCGAGTCTAACCCTGGTTGGACCCAAAGTGCTAGTCGAGTTCATAACCTCGGAGCTTGGTTGGAATCCGAGGATTTCGTGTCGAGCTCTAGTAGTGCACCGACTTCTCTCTGTCTGTTGAGCCCTCCGTTTATGTCGAGCTTCTGATATCGGTCCAATATGTGAGTGTTTTGTTATGTTCCCTCCTTAGCCAGATTGTTGGAGTAGGAAATCTTAGTGTGCATCGATTTCATTACCCAACGACTTCAATTTATGTGATTAATGTAGCGATTGCGGGGCAGAAGGGATGCCCTTTTGTGTGCTCGCGCCTATCAACGCATGCCCAACCTTTAATTCTGACATGAGGGTAATTATGACCTAAATATTCAGTTGTTTGTTTCCAAGACACTCGAGACTAGTTCTGGCAATGCTAGGGAGAGAACGTAGTCCAACTGATCGGGCTCCCTTGCTTTTAGTGACATCATAGGTGATAAGAGTGTCATGGATACTATTGTAGCAATGGAGTGTTTTTCCCCCAATAGTTGTTCCTAGATGTAGACTTTCCTTTTGTGGATCTATGAATGTATGTCTACTCTTCATGGGTTTTGTGAATATATGTACATATTCTTTTATGTGATGTTTTCATCTTATGGCTTTGCACACTTATTGTGGTACACGGTTGGCCGACTCCATTGGAGTCAAGCGCATCGTATGAGGCCGTCTTGTCCGAGCCTAGCATTGTCGGGCCGACGATCGTCGATGTTAGCTAGTTGGCAATCGTCAAGGTTACAGACGAACCTTTAGACTAAGATTAGATCCATGTCAAAAACAGAATTAGGACCGATGTTACCTATTTGGTAGTTGTCAATCTTTTCTCGAAGTTGTTCGTGTTGGTAAGTGGAGGCACTAGGGTCGAGAGTAATAACGCTAAGGTCGAGAATCAGACTTAGTGTTAAACCGAGCTCGCAAGGAGCATGCTTCAAGTCGTTGATGTATTCAATGACATTGAGGTCGGGTGTGACACCGAGGTCGAGGACCAGGCTCGATGTTAAATAAAGCTCGCGAGGAGCGCGTTTTGGGTCGTTGATATCTTAAGTGATGCTAAGGTCGGTGGGTGGCGTTGAGGCCAAGGACCAAACTCAGGCTCAAGAGGAACATGCTTCAGGTCATTGATGTCTTCAGTGGCGCTGAGGCCGAGGACTAGACTCAATGTTAAATCGAGCTTGCGATGAGCGCACTTCGGGTCGTTGTGCTCATTTATAGCGAGTTGGTCTCATTTAGAGCCAAGGACCGCACTTGGGATCAAACCAAGCTCGCAGAGAGCGTAAGTCACGACCGTGTTTGGGGTTGTCAAAGGTGTTGAGCCCGAAAGTAGCGGCGATTGAGGCTGACACCCGTAAGGCAGGTGAAGTGTCTATATAGAGAAAACACCAAGCAAAGATCGGGCTCAACATAAAGAAATGACTATTTTTGTCTATTACGGTGCTAGTAAATCCTTCGGTCGAAGGTCGATCGATCGACCATCAGTCATGGTCGACTGACCAGCTACTGGACATTTCCAGCAGCTTTCGATCGACTGAACCATTAAACGATTCGAAATTGCACTGAATGCAATTTCAACAAGGTTCTTTCTTCGATTCGGGATTTTGATTTTTGGGTTTGATTTTTAAGGGATCTTTGCATCATAATAATGACGTACATAAATTCTGGACACCATAAACCTAAACTTTATCTTCTCATCGAAATTCGAGCATACTTGCCGATTTCTCTAGTTTCTTCGATCGGGGATGTCGTGCGCTAACCTACTTAGAACCTGAAAATATTTATCCATAAAGACATAAGTTTCATGTTTGTTATCATCAAAATCGAGATTAAGATCGAGATTGAAAATCTTTGGCAAACACCATGGCCACGACATTGAATCTCTTTAGGTATCTCTCAGCGGCTCATGTTGTCCTTGCTTTTATATGGTGGAGAGAGTCCTCGGTCTTGGAGTAGATCCATGATGAGGAGAAATGGTTGGTGAAGGCTTGGGAGAGCTCCGAGAAGATATGGACTGATCACAACGGAAGGGTGGAGAATCAAAGTAGTGTGACATTGCCCAAAAAGGTTGAAAAGGCTCGGCAGAGGATAAGGTCGGTTGCGCGTTTGAGGATCATCATCACCTGAACATAGGTGGGTGGTCAGGTCACTCGTGCCTTCGTAGGGCTAGAGTGTGGTCAGCAGTTTGAAATTGTCGTGGAGATGAACTAGCATGATATGCTCGGCGAATGATTCCGAGTCAACAGTAGGGGGAGGGATGGTCTTTGTGACCCTCGTTTCCTCCTCTTCCCTTTGATGGTGTGTGCGGGAGACCTCATCCCGAAAGGCAAAGGTCGGCCTCTCAGATCTCTCTAGGTGACTGTCTTCATTGTGGTCCGAGCGGCGTTGATCATGTTTAGTCGGATGTTGTTCCTCTGGTTACTTTAAAGTCGCGATCTGGGCTGTTAACCTTTAGTTATGCGCTTGGAGGTCAGTGACCATACGACACAGTTCTTCTGGTGTAAGATTGGAGGGTACCAGAGTGTCACTCCTCGTCGTGTTGCATCTCTATGTAGCCGGGGAACGTTGCTGCTAGGGTGTTGCCTATGTGCGACGTCGTTCTTGACCATGGGTACCTATAATGGTGGGGGCAGATAAGATTTACACGGTCCCATGATGGGCGTCAAATGTTCTTGCGTGAAGTTGGGGGTGATGCGGGCATGCACACCTCCTGGTCCGGTGAGACTTCGACATGACTACGACGGGGGACCTGCAAATACACCTTGTCGCTCAAGTAATAATGAAATCTCGATATCGGTATAAAAATTGAAATCAAGAGTATACCTGATGTGCGTCATTTTTGTATATAGTACAAAATGAGGGATGTCTGACGATAATACCTCCCTGAACATTGTAGGAGTGTGCTCAAAATGGATTGAGGTTAATCCCGATAATGTCGAATTCATAATTGATGAATCTCTTGTAATTAATAAAGACGTGATCGAACGGAGCCCTTAGGCTAGCTAGTGTTTGACTTGACTTGAGTTTGGTTCATCAATATGAGCACTTTTGAACCTTATTAGGTCGACCTAACATGCTACTTCAGTCTAGTTAACCTCCTAGTTGAGTCAAATAAAAAACATATAAGATATTAATCGATGGAGAAGCAAGTTACTCGTTATCAACTAAGTATTATATATATATATATATATATATAATCTAAAAAATCATAAAACATAATTAAATAGAAAATGCAATTTATTCTCGCAGCGTACTTGTGTATATAAACCCTACAAATAAACGACTGCAGCGCTTAAAGAGAAAATTACAAAAATGTCGTCACGTGCCTGATTGTTCTGCTGTCGTACCTGGTTTATTTTATTCGTGTTCGAGTTCACGCGAATATTGTCATATTGGACGTGTGGTAGGTTTTAATTAATTAATTGCTCTTGATGTCAATAGTTTATATATAATTAACGATAAACTACGTGTCTAATTAATTCATTAGCTAGCTTTCTGATCACCTAACAGTTCACTAATGACATTGTTGATCGTATTTGGACAGTCTCAAATATTATATATAAGACATGCATTATTCCGTACTAGCTAGATTAATTAAGATGAAATTAATTAATATATATTGCCACATGCCTGCAACGATCCATGAGATTAATTAACTATACATGCACTAATTTCCCATTTCCATTCATGTGAGTTTGATTCCATCACCACCATGATTGCTAAATCGGGCCTACTTGTTGGATCAAACAAATTGCATTCCCAATAATTAATCTGATTTTATTTGGTAATGCATTATTGGTAAATATTCTGAATTCTCCGGTGCTAAAATTAAGAATAATATTTAAGGTGCCGGTAGATTGCATTATAGATTAAGGAGGTCCCACTATCATCATTATATTACCATGATAGATTTTGCGTAATAAGCCAGCATTCTGTATCAAACCGCAATAATGATTTCACAACTCTGTTCATATATAGTGGCACTCTGTTCATATTCGGTTACAAGTCAGCCTTCACTATAATTATAATTAGTATGGTATAGCACATCCATTCGGGGGTGTTTGGTTCTTGGCTCATGCAAATGTTTTTTTTAAAAAAATTAATTATATTTTTGATCCCTTAAAATATTATATTTTTTCGTTTGATCCTCTATTTTAAAAAACTTTTCGTTTAGTCCATCAAAAATTATTTTCGTTTCCGTTTGATCCCCCGTTAATTTTTCGTTAACTTTTGATGTTAAGTGCCAACATGAAATATTGACATGGACTAAAGAGAGATCAAACAAAAAAAATAAAATATTTTAAGTAACTAAATGAAATAAATATATATTTTAATTATCTAAAATATAACAATACACATTTTAATAACCTAAAGCATAACAATATATAATTATATTTTAGGTTATTAAAAAAAATATTTTTCGTCTAGCCCCTTAAAATATCTTATTTTTTTCCGTTTGGTCCCTCTTTAGTCAATGTCAGCATTTCATGTTGACACTTAATATCAAAAGTTAATGAAGGGACCAAATAGAAATAAAAATAATTTTTGAGTGACTAAACGAAAAGTTTTAAAAAATAAAAAATCAAACAGAAAAAAAATATATATGATATTTTGAAAGATCAAAAATATAATTAAGCCTTTAAAAAATTACATACAAAAAGTAAATGTCCGCGAATATGAGTTGCAACCTACTATTTTGGTTGCCCCTAAGTAAAACTTGCAACTTCTATTTGCAATCATTTGATTGAAAGAAAGATTCGTGAGCGAGAAGTTGTTGCGAGTGAAAGAGAGATTATTGCGAGCGAAAGGAAGTGGGAAGCTGTCGCAAGCAAGATGAAAAAGGTGGTTGTCGTGAGAGGGAAGAGGTTGTCGCAAGCAAGAAGAGAAAGACTGTCGCAAGCGAGAGCAAGAGAGGAAATCTTATCATTTGCTGGCTGCGAAGTGAATTTGCAGGTTTTTTGAGCTGTAATCCAATTTACAATATGCAATTACAGCTCGTAAAAGTCTAATTTCAGTTAATCAAATAATTTAATTGATCAAATAATTTATATAGATTTTGCTCAAACACTTTATTAAGGATCATCTTAATTATTTATATGGATATGAGATTAATTAGTCCCTAGATAGATTCCAAAATTAACTTAATTATAACCAATCTTCTGTATATATATATAGAGATTGAGGCTTCGATAAAAAAATATTATCAAATAATAAATAAACGTACTAATTGTGAAAAGTCAAATAAAAACTAATGACATGTTTAGTTCAATTATAATTTAGTTAAAATTTAAAATAGTTTGTTCAACTCTCTATTCTTAAAACTCTCAAAGAGATGACACAATACAAATTGTGGTGGGATACAAACACGATTACGACACAAAACATGATCATATTAAATAATAAAAATAAAAATTTAAAATAGTTTGTGTCAAATTTTGTCAATTCTACCGAAAATGTGTAAAATATGGTCTTATTATCTCTCATCTTGTAATGTCTTATTTTAGTCCTAAATTAAAAATATATTATATATTGTGTTGTTTTATAAAATTTGATAACTGTACTATTATTAATTTTTGCTTAAGCATTATTATTTGGTCAATAATTTAAGATTATAAAATTAAAGAGCTAGTTATGGTTCGTATAAAAATAGTATCAAATTAGGATCTACTCTATCTAGGTATGCTATCATTAATTTTTTTTAAGTATTTTAATTAGATTAATAATTTGATCCTAGAAAGTCGACGGAGCTAATTATTTCATACCATTGAAAATAATAAATCTAGGTTGAAAATTAACAAAAGTGAAATTTGATTCTCATCCCCGGCCACGTACTTGACTGAAAAATTAAAGGACTCCTTAAATAAAAAGGAGCATATTATAAATTTCCGAAAGTGCATGGTGCAAAGTGAAAACGCAAAAAAAGTAATTAATAACTCGTGAGTGTTTTTTGATGAAGTTGTGGTGGAGAGAGTAATTAATAATATTAATTAATTAAGCACATTCTTGCGCAATCTAATTAGCATATGGGATTAATGGTTTCAAATTTCAACAAGAGCAACACAAATCATGTGGAGGATGCAAAGACTGGAGTCACGTCAGGTGCAAACAACTAATGGTGCACAAGGAGCTGTCAATTAATGTTCATCCACTATTAATTATTTCATTTCATGTGACCCATATATCTCAATTCTATCATGACATGACATCTTCATTTTCTCATTCATGTGCTTTGATTCCCAATCTATTAATACCTTATTATTATCTGCACCAGTCAGGTGGAAGACATACTTCTTAATTTCTGCGTAATTAATGCTGGATTATTATTTTTTTTATAAAAAAAAACATATATGTTCAAACAACTAAAGATACATGAAAATAACACTAAACAGAAGGAAGATTAGTACAATTTACTCTAAAATTTAATTATAGGTTTTAATTATTATTTTTTACTTTGATCCTTAAAATTAAAAGTTTTTATTTTGGCTTAATTTTATAGAATGTTGGAGCCATGTTTAATTAAAAAATAAGCACTACTGAGATGAGATGAATAAATCAAATTTCAGATGCCTTTTAAAGTGAATAAATTGTAGTTGGAATCTCATAGTAAATATATAAGTTAGGTATCGTCACGATAGTACTGGTGCCAGTGTATATCCTAATTTTTTTTCTATGTTTGCATGAATTAGATACCACCTCCAAGAGGTTTTACACCTAGCAACTTAGGTTTAAACTAATACTTTAAATCAAGAAAATAACTTACAAAATATAATATAAATGGAGCATAAATACAAACAACAATACGTAGCTCCAACAAGTGTCATATACCTTCTCTTGATGCATCAAGATGATGAATCAATCAAGTGAATGACTCAATCAAAATTCGAAGTATCGGAAACTAGGATTTGAGAGAAAATGTCTCAAATAAAGCTTGAGAATCTCAAAATATGGCTCAATGAGTCATTAGGGGAGCAAGGAATTAAGGCTGATTTCAAGAATTTATATAGGTATGGCAAATGCATAAGCTCAAAATTAGCCGTTCAAGGGATCAAAATAGATCTGTTGGGGATTTCGGTCGAATCTCGATCGAGCGAGCTTCAATCGAATAGTTACTGAAATTCTAGTAACATTTCGGTCAATCGTCGGTCGACTAAGGGTCGATTGAACTTCAGCCAATAACTTGGTTAAGGTCGATTTTCAACTTTCAGATTTTTGAGTTTCGGGTTCTATTTTTAGGACTATTTTGCATCATAAAGAGGAATATACATTAGTTTTAGACACCTTAAATTTATACTCTAACTTCTTGACAAAAATCGAGCGTTCTTTCGATTTCTTCGAATTCTCTTATTCTTTTGATTGCAGACGTCACGCGTAAGCCGACTTGGAACTTGAAATTATTTCTCGCTCAAATATTAGTTTCGAGTTTATTATTATCAAAATCGAGATTAAGACCAATATTGAAAACATTAGGCCAACAAATGGTTCCGAATTTCTGAATATCGACGCCGAAAGGTTGACATAGGTTTGAGGATACCGGTGTTGGTTTCAAAATGTAGTTTCCACACTTTTTATTTGTAGTGTAAAGAAGATATACTTGTGGTATTTAATTGATCTCGTTGTCAATCACTCCCTAGAAGATATACTAGTGGTATTTAATTGATCTCGTTGTCAATCACTCCTTATACAATATGTAAATACCCTATTTATAGTCCTTGATTGGGTGAGAGAGCTCACGTGAGAGGGGACTGCCTAGCTGGTTAATTGGATGAAGCCACTACTAGACTAAACCTCACATGTCATTGATTAAGGTGTATGTGATTTGGTGTTATTATGTTAGTTCGACTTGGATCTTGAAAATTACATCCATGCTCAAGTATGGACGATAAATCTTAATGGCCAAGAAGTTTCTCTTATAGTAGGTGTGAGGTTCGGTTAAAAATTATCCATTAATCATACCTGACAAAAAAAAAAAATTTATCTGATTCTTTTCAATTAATTTACCGATTTTTTTAAAAAAATAATTATAACCCAACCCAATCTCATATATATATGAGAAAAATTATATCCACCTCCATGAACTTGGGTATATATATCAATATATCAATATATAAGATAAAAGAAAAATTATATCCACCTTCAGGAATTTGGGCCATTGGATCGATAAAATCTCTTCTTAACCATTTAGGCAAACTATGTTATATATATATGATATAAAATATAACTTATGTTAAAATCTGGTTAATTTGCCGAATCGAATCGAATCGAAAACCAAAACTTTATTTTTTTTTAACCGTTAACCAAAATAAAAAATTCATCGGGAAAATCTATTCGATTAATTCAGCTTTGATTCAGTCGATTAATTAATTACTACTAGAAAAATGGGCATCAGCAACGGTTGATGCCGTTGCTGAGCCTTTGCTGAAGATCATCAGCAACAGCCGGAGCCGTTGCAATGGAGTCGTGGCAGAAAATCGCGTTGCTGATAACTTAACAACGGATCAGCAACGACCGCTCGGGCCGTTGCTAAAAATATTATCAACAACGGTTTTGCCACGGACCCGGAGCCGTTGCGGATAATATTAATAGCAACGGCCGGTGAGCCCGTAGCAACGCCGTTAGTAAAATTCCGTTGCTAAGCCATTGCTGTAGGTCATCAGCAACGACTTTCGATACACTTTTAGCAACGGCTTTCCCACGGACGGCCGTGGAAAAGCCGTTGCTGATGACGTGAACCTGGTAACGAAAAAATTTCAAATTTCAAATTTTCATTGATACATTGATACATTATCTGATACATAACTCACACACCCATACACTCATACACACATTCATTCAGACATCACAAATACACCAAGATATACATCAAAATAATTATATTTATATTGATAATTATCCACAATAGTATAAAAACTATTCAAATGCAAAATTGAAGAATCAATATCCAAACAAAATAAATTAAACAAGTCTAATATCTCAGTAACAAAGTCAATATAAAAAAATCTCACGATGACGATGGAGGATGGTCTGGATCATATGGCGGGGTCTGGAGTGCTTGAGTGTACACCGGCGTGGACTGACTCGAGGACGATGGATTAGATGATGCCGAAGAGATGCCTGCTTCGGGATGACCTGAAATGTTGCGTAGCATAGCTTGTATATCCGCCATCATCTGACTCTGGCGCTCCATTATCTTAGTCTGATGCGCGATCGTGTCCTCTAGAGTCCTTATTCTGCTACTATGATCAAAACTGGATCTAGAGGTGGACGGCCGCTCACCAGCGACCGGAGGGGTCAGTGCCCCAAGTGGCCCTAGTACGGCTCGCGCATGACCACTATCTGCGAAGCCATATACGCGACCGTGGTCCCAGCCACCTGCGGCCTCGACCCACGTTACTGCGTCAAAGTCCTCGGGGGTGCCCCCGCGCTGCACCACCGTTTGGCTGTAGGTCCATAGAAAATATTTTGGTGCAAATCCTTTGCTATATAGATGCAGAGTGATAGTCTCTCGATCCAAAAATCGTCCATTCGAACAAATGCGGCACATACATCAGATTTGATCACCGATGCTAACGAAATTCCGATTCGAATAGGCGACATTTAGGAAGTACGTTATGCCTAATCGAAACTCATTCGTTAAAGCTCCACGATCAAGACGTCGGTATATACAACTTCGATCAGCGGACATGATTCTGTCAATCAATGACAATTTCTTTGGTTAATGTGTTTATGTGAGATTGTCTTATTCCATTCGGGATTTATATTATTTATATTGCACTAAGTACTTATTTTAACCGCTAACTTCATTCTAAATTTCGGCAGCATCTCCCTACAGTTCTCCGAATACACATATCATCTGGGCGCGTATCGGAGAACAAGAGAGATGTTGCCGAAATTTAGAATAATTAGTTAACAGTTAAAATAAAAACGTAAGTGCAGTACAAATAACTATATTCCCAAATTGACCAATCAGGGACAATTCAAGAATTGTACGTCGTATAAAAGATCATCTACTTTTTTTACACGAACATACAATCCCCGAACGGATCTAAGGTTTTGCTAAATCATATCCGACTCGTCGATGCGTACGTGAAACATATCAACTCGTCGGATGGATGATTATTTTCTAAATGTTTCGAGACAGTTCGAGTCCATATTGGACAATTCTGACACGAGTCCAAATTCGACGATTTCAGCAAGAGTTCGAAGTGGACGATTCCGGCGCGCGTCCGAAGTGGACGATTCCGGCACAATGCCGAAGTGGATAATTCCAAAATTAATCTAAACCCTAATAATTAATCTAACAAATTAAACAATTAATCTAAATAATTAATTAACATATAAATAAAAAAATATAAATCTACTCTTTCCGACGCCGGAGTCCGGGTGGACTCCGGCGTCGGCGTACAGTGTCCGGACACTGTACAAGCTCCGGCGGCAGCCATTGGCCGACCGCCGCCGGTCGAAACCCTAAAAATAGGGTTTCGGTCGGATTTCCCGTCGGCCGCAACGGGAAGAGACGGTCGGGCGGCGATGAATACCTGAAATCGGCGGTCGAGGACGGACGACAACGTCGGCAGCGGCAGCTCTGCGTCGGCAGCGGCGGCGAGAGGCGGGAGGAGGAGGCGGCGGAGGTAGCAGCGGGAGGAAGAAGGGTCGGGCGCGATCTGCGACCTATATAAACTTATCAGCAACGGCTCACTCGCCCGGTAGAAAGCCGTTGCTAATAAGTTATCATCAGCAATGACTCACCCTTTTCCGTTAGAAAGTCGTTGCTGATAATTAAAATCATCAGCAACGGCTCGCGTGTCCGTTAGAAAGCCGTTGCAGATACAACATATCTGCAACGGCTTGAGCGGCCGTAAGAATGTCATTGCAAATAGCAACGACTTAAGCGACCGTTGTTGATAGCCGTTGCTGAAGATTCAATTTTTAGTAGTGAATCTTTTGAGTTAATCGATAAATTCTCATGGTCCTTAGACTTGTAGTGAATCAAAGTAAATTATACGGCCACCTCTGGGCCGTGCCAGGCACATCCCGATTGCTCAAAGGGGCGGCCCAGCCCGAACCTGAGCCCGCCCCTTCGGGCTCGGGCCGGCCCGAATTATTTAAAAAATGATAAATTACACGGAACCCCCTCGATTATAGTCAATGTGCACAAAGACTACCTAGCCAAACTACCAAGTGTGCACAGAACTCCCCGCGACTACACTTTTTGTTCAAATAACCCCCTCCGTTAGCATGTCTATTAGTAACTTAACGGTAAAACTTCCACGTGCGCAGAACCCCTCTCCCCAATGCCACGTGACAGCAATCTCCACCATGCATCTCATCAAACGATCACCACTTTTTCTTCTACCTACCCCCTTGTCCTAGCCGCCGCCACCACCTTCTCCTCCTCCTCCTCCCATCACCACCGCCACCACCACCACCACCACATCTTCCTCCCCCTTTAGATCTCCGCCTCCTCCTCCCACCGCCACCAACACCACCTCCTCCTCCTCCCATCGCCGCCGCCACCACCACCACCTCGAGGAGGAGGAGGAAGAAGAAAGGGAGGAGGAGCCGACAACCTCTTACTCTTCTTAAGGAGGTGGTGGTGGTGGTAGCGGCGGCGGCGGCGGTGGCAGGAGGAGGATGAGGAGATCTAAAGGAGGAGGTGGTGGTAGTGGTGGTGGCGGCGGCAGTGTATATGGCAAGAGGATAGATAGAAGAAGAAGTGGTGACCGTCAGATGAGATGGATGGTGGAGATTACTGCCACTTGGCACCGGGGGGGGGGGGGGGGGGGGTTCTACGCACGTAAAATTTTTTTACCGTTAAGTTACTAACGAACATGCTAACGAAGGGGGTTATTTGAACAAAAAATATAGTCGCGGGGGTTCTGTGCACACTTGATAGTTTAGGTAGTCTTTGCGCACATTGACTATAGTCGAGGGGGATTCTGTGTAATTTGCCCTTAAAAAAAAAATATAGGTATGCAATGAGACTTGAACCACCAACGTTCTCTATTTCTTTTAAGGAACTAACCACCACACCAAGATTAATTATATATTCTTATATAATTTTAGTAAATATAATATATTATGTCAAGCCTAAAATAGAAAATCAAGTCAGACTTGGGTGCAGACCAAGCTAGACCTGGGTGGCACCTGGCCTAGCCAGTGGACGCAAGGCTAGGCCCAGCCGGGCCCGCGCTGTGCTTAGCACACGTGCCGAGCACGGCCCACGTGCCGAAGGCGAGCCTAGCCCGCCCATTGAGCATAGTCGGGCCGGGTCAAGCGCGGCCCAAAATTGAGCCAGACTCGTGCTGTCCATGAGCGGGGTCGGCCCATTGCCACCTCTAGTTACAACTCAAAGTTTCTTATTTAAAAAAAAAATGCAGGTTACAAACATGACTTCTTCTCATCTACATTTTTTGGGTGACCAATCAAAAGCAATCTAATAATCAAATTGCATTTATGATTTACAACATTTGCAAGTAAATACTATTTAAACACAATCATTTTGACTTGAAAACAATGAACATCCTATGTAAGTGGAATGCAAGAGCCTTATGCATCAATGTATAGTTGATAACTACTACTCATTTGTTTGTTTTGTTTGTGGTCAATAACTTTTAATTTCATGTTTTTGTTCTAATCTAACACAATGACATCCAAATCGGCCCAAAACTCACATAGTTTTCAGACCTAAAATATCTTCCGTTTTAATTATTTATATTATAGCAACACCATTAATGGCACGTGGGAAGCATGAAATCACAAGGATCTGAAAGAATCAATGCCCAAATACACGTGAAATAAAACCATAACATCAGACATGCATATATGTAGTTGATGTAAGACTAATTAATATTAAAAAAATTGAACTCATTGTCTTAGAGCGGTAGTAATTATGTATTTGAGGTTCGAGTCCTGGCATTATCATTTTAACGTGTATTTTCTAGTTTATCTGATCATCACGTTGATTTATTCATCCTTTCATCCATGAAAGTAAATGATCTTGGATGTTTATCCAATCTAGTATTTGATTCAATCTTAACTTGATTCATTCTAAAAAAAATTTAGTTATTTTCGGCAAAAAAAAATTAATATTAAAAAAACTCTCAATTTTCTAAAATGATGCTATAGTACCGATATTTATAATTAATCATGCAAGGAAAAGGAAGAGAGGAGTAATATTAAGAAGGGGTTGAATATATATTTTTATATATATTATATTAAGAAGGAAGATGATCGATATGAATTGAACTTAAAGTTAATATATTGTAGACTATAGGCTGGGCATGTATTAGTTAGCCATATGGTTAATTATTGATTTATTCTTAGATTTCTTTGATGAAATATGATGCCTTAGTTTTTTTATTGATTAATTTAAGTATCGCTAATTTGAGCTTTGATGAATTATTACGTACGTCATTTTTTCTCAATTAACACTAGTTCGAAAGTAGGAATTTACACTATTTATGTGTAAATATTGAAGCCCAGGCTAAGTATACACCTAGGTTTTAATTTTGCGACAACGTTGATATGAAGCTAGCTTATATATTATCAAGGACTAAATATCTGGTTTATTCTCACAATGTTGTTATGAAACCTGTACAATATCAATGCTTTTACGTTATGTTGCATAAAATCTTTGTGTTGTTGCTATTAGGGATGTCAACCGAGTGGGACGGGTACGGGGCACTACTAGAAAAATGAGCATCAGCAACGTCTGATGCCGTTGCTGAAGAGCATCAGCAACGGCCGCGCCGTTGCAATAGGCCGTGACAGAAAGTCGCGTTGCTGATAACTTAGCAACGGATCAGCAACGGCCGCTCGGACCGTCGCTCAAAACATTATCAGCAACGGCCGCTCGGGCCATCGCTAAAAATATTATCAGCAACGGTTTTGCCACATACCCGGAGCCATTGCTGATAACATTAATAGCAACGGCCGCTGAGTCCGTAGCAACGCCGTTAGTAAAACCCCGTCGCTAAGTCGTTGCTGTAGGTCATCAGCAACGGCTTTCGATACACTTTTAGCAACGGCTTTCCCACGGACGGCCGTGGGAAAGCCGTTGCTGATGATGTGTACCTAGAAACAGAAAAAATAAAAATTTCAAATTTCCATTGATACATTGATACATTATCTGATACATAACTCACACACTCATACCCTCATACACACATTCATTCACACATCACAAACACCTCATACACACATTCATTTACACATCACAAACACACCAAGATATACATCAAAATAATTATATTTATATTGATAATTATCCACGATAGTATAAAAACAATTCAAATGCAAAGTTGAAGTATCAATATCCAAACAAAATAAGTTAAACAAGTTCAATATCTCAGTAACAAGTTCAATATCCAAACAAAAAATCTCACGATCACGATGGAGGATGGTCTGGATCATATGGCGGGGTCTGGAGTGCTTGAGTGTACACCGGCGTGGACTGACTCGAGGACGATGGATTAGATGATGCCGAAGAGATGTCTGCTTCGGGATGACCTGACATGTTGCGTATCATAGATTGTATATCCGCCATCATCTGACTCTGGCGCTCCATCATCTCAGTCTGACGCGCGACCGTGTCCTCTAGAGTCCTTATTCTGCTACTATGATCATAACTGGATCTAGAGGTGGACGGCCGCTCACCAGCGACCGGAGGGGTCGGTGCCCCAAGTGGCCCTAGTACGGCTCGCGCATGACCACTATCTGCGAAGCCATATACGCGGCCATGGTCCCAGCCACCTGCGGCCTCGACCCACGATGCTGCGTCAAAGTCCTCGGGGGTGCCCCCGCGCTGCACCACTGTCTGGCTGTAGGTCTCCTACTCGAGTTTGATTTTTTGTTTAATATTTATCATAAAACTTAAATTATAAATATATAATGAATAATTTAAACAAATATATAATTACCATAATGTATGCAGCGCGGTTGTCGATGTACTCCCCCATCCCATGTGCTCGACGGTGAGTCCGCTCAAACACCGCCATCGGGGAGGGTCGCTGGACAGTCCCATCATCCGACACCGTCGTCTACATTTACAAAACAAATACATTAATTAGTACACATAGTAACAAATAAAATATATAATTAAAAGATATACTTACCATACGGTTTGCGTGCACTGCAAATGCAACAGAGCCGCCGGTGTGACGCGCTGCTCCCCCCCGACATGCGATTTCTAACCGCATTCCGAGAAACCTCCTGCCATCGATCCGTCGACCATATCCCCACGAGCTGGTCCCATATATCCGGAGTAATCCAATCGGGGCCGCATCCCCGAGTCTCCGCGATGTTAGTGGTCCCAGTTCGGGCCATCGCCTGGGACCGAGCCTGCCCCAGCTGCCCGTTGTACCTTGCCCGGAAAATAGCCTCCCAGGCAGCGTAAATGAAGGGCCTCTGGTCCTCGGCCCATGTATAGCGAGCCTGCAAAATAATAATATAAGTACCAATATTAATATATCATCATGCATGTAAAAAAATAATAATACGTGCCTCAAACTCGCGCTATAACATGTCGACGTGCTCGCTAGGCACGTGAGACCACGTAGGCCATGCCCCGTGCATGTATCGTCGAATAGTAGAAGAAATGCTCCTCGGCACTTCTTCTTGCTCGAACCTGCACAACAAAAATAAATTTTAATATTATATTATGATATAATGAATTTGTAATGATTCATAATTCATGATATATTACCGCTCCCCAATCACGCTAATCAATCTACGTGACTCTGTGGCTGGTGGAGGCTGCCACCTGTTCGGCCCGCGTGGCCGCCTGCGTCTGGATGTACTAGCCTCGGCAGTATCATCCTCATGAGGATCAGCAACAGGAGGATCAGCAGCATGAGTAAGTGCTGGAGTCTCACCGATCGGAGACTCAGAAGCTCTCCTGCGTAGATAACCACGACTAGACATATCTGTCGACCAGACATATCTGTCGACCAGACATATCTGTCGAACAGACATATAATCAGATTATTGTATAAATAGTAGAGATATATTTAATAAAATATATACTTTACAATTATTCCTCATCATCTGAATAATAGTCTTCGAATTCTTCTTCTTCTTCCTCTTCTTCATCTCCAGCTTTCTCAATTTCATGATCGTCATCATCAGCATATTCAACTTCTAATTGAATTGACGTTGTGTCTGCATCCTCGAGTATTGGAATAATATGATCCACAGCAGGAGGATCATCTTCTTGATAGAAACCATGTGTCATATCAGGTATCAGCTCATTTTCTCCTACTATCGGATCAATTTTTCCTCTACCTTTTGTCTTACAGACTACACGCCAATCTGCTCTATCTTTATTTCGAGCCGGATACTTCGCGTAATATACTTGTTCGGCTTGTGATGCCAATATAAAAGGCTCATTTGCTATCAATTTCGATTTGTAATTAACCTCAACAAGTTTGTATTTTGGATGAACTTTCATGCCCCTTTCCGTTGTATCGAACCAATGACATCTAAATAGGATCACTGATTTCAAGCCAAAGTAGTGTAACTCTTTCACTTCTTCCACCAATCCATAAAAATCCATATCACATTCAACATAGGTTGTCCCTTTCACGCAGACCCCAGCATTCATCGTCTTCTTTGTAAATGAATATTCAACCGTGTGAAATTTATACCCGTTAATAAAATATCCGCTATAGCACAACACAAGTCGCGACGGTCCACTAACAAACTCAAATATTCTTTCATCTATTTCAGCTCTGTGATCTTTGCTGTAAATCTGAATCCAAGTAGGGAAATCACGATTCCGTAATCTCTCAAATTCTTGATCGTTGTGAATAGAGTATTTTTGCACCATCTCAATGTCAGCCGACATGATTCTGTCAATCAATGACAATTTCTTTGGTTAATGTCTTTAGGTGAGATTGTCTTATTCAATTCGAGATTTATGTTATTTGAACTGCACTTACGTTTTTATTTTAACTATTAACTAATTATTCTAAATTTCGGCAGCATCTCCCTATAGTTCTCCGAATACGCATATCATCTGGGCGCGTATCGGAGAACAAGAGAGATGTTGCCGAAATTTAGAATAATTAGTTAACAGTTAAAATGAAAACGTAAGTGCAGTACAAATAACTATATTCCCAAATTGTCCAATCAGGGATAATTCAAGAATTGTACATCGTATAGAAGATCATCTACTTCTTTTACACGAACATACAATCCCCGAACGGATCTAAGGTTTTGCTAAATCATATCTGACTCGTCGATGCGTACGTGAAACATATGAACTCGTCGGATGCATGATTATTTTCTAAATGTTTCGAGACCGTTCGAGTCCATATTGGACGATTCCGGCGCGCGTTCGAAGTGAACGATTTCGGCGCGCGTCCGAAGTGGACGATACCGGCGCGCGTCCGAAGTCGACGATTCCGGCGCGCGTTCAAAATTAATCTAAACCCTAATAATTAATCTAACAAATTAAATAATTAATCTAAATAATTAGTTAATAATTAATTAACAATTATAAAACAATTAATTAACAATTATAAAATAATAAAAAATTATATATAAATTTATAAATTCCGGCGCCGGCGTACAGTGGCCGGACACACTGTCCGGCCACTGTACAAGGTCCGGCGGCGGCCATCGGCCGACCGCCGCCGGCTGTTTCAGTCGGATTAATTCCCGCCGGCCGCAACGGGAAGAGACGGCCGACCGGCGAGGCATACCTGAACAAGTCGGCAGCAGCGGGAGGAGGAAGAGGCGTCGTCGGCGTAGGCAGCAGCGGCAGCGGCGGCGAGAGGCGAGAGCAGGAGCGGCGGCAGCAGCAGCGAGAGGAAGAAGGGTCGGGCGCGACTGGTGCCCTATATAAACTTATCAGCAACGGCTCACTCGCCCGTTAGAAAGTCGTTGCTGATAATTAAAATATCAGCAACGGCTTGCCTTCCCGTCAGAAAGCCGTTGCGGATAATTAAAATAATCCGCAACGGCTCGCGTGTCCGTTAGAACGCCGTTGCAGATACAAATATCTGCAACGGCTCGAGCGGCCGTAAGAACGCCGTTGCAAATAGCAACGGCTTGAGCGACCGTTGCTGATAGCCGTTGCTGAAGACCTAATTTCTAGTAGTGGGGGTGCCTACTCGCTACCTACCCCGCGAAACATATAGGTACCCCCTATCTCATCGCGGGTATCAAAAATAGGTACCCATTTAAATCTTCACGGGGGGGGGGGGGACGAATTCCCACGGATATTGGCAGGTACCCATTTAATAAATTACAATATTTTATGAAGGTCTTCAAATATAAGCACAAAGCTTTTTAGTATATGTATTAGGGGTATTTTTGTAATTTACTTATTTTCGTGAGTAACGAGTACTATAATATTCGTATCTGCCCCATTTAATAAACAGGTAAAAATAAAAAATTATCCACAAAATCTCCACGTTTAGGATATTAACTCCAATAACCATCATGAGTAAATACTCGTTGATATCCAATTAAATGAGTATTATTGCCGTCCTAGTCGCTGCTGTACTGGGGTTATTGGATCTCATCTCGAAGTGAAATGTGATGTGTGAACCCTAGGCTCGATAAGAGTGAGTCATAGGAATATATTAATTAAGGTCCAGGTCAAACATGTTTAGAACACAACTTCACAATAAAATTCTTAAATTAATATTGAAAATGAATTACTTTACATACATATCAATTGAATTCTTACAGAATCACAGTAAATGATCACAATATTGAACTATAAACACGCAGTACGTCGACCTTCATCAATCATGCATTAAGCACCTTTATTGAAGAATCACATATATTGTCTCTCCGACCATGTCAACCTTTGTGCTCAGGAATGAGGTTGTGGCTGGTACTCCCGGAAGAACTTGCAGCAGCCTCGTTGGTAGAACCAGTTTGCTTCATGGCAGGCTCTCTGCCTAAGGTAATCAACTCATCCTTTTTTATCACCTCATGAACTTCGATGTCTTCATCGATGGACAGAGCCACCAGCTGCTGCCCATGGGGCCCTGGGATGACAGTCTCATGCACATGCACGTGATCCTCGACCTCCACCGTTTCCGCCTTGGCCACCGTCTTCTTCTTCCTCCTTTTCACGCAGTAAAAGAGGGCAGCTGCCAGGAACGCGAGGAAGAAAAGGCCGCCGACGGAGACGAACACGACGATGATGACAGTGTGGTGTGGGCTGGGCGGCGGCGGTGGGGTGACGTGTGGTGGCACTGGCGGTAATGGCGTGACCGGAGCAGGCGGCGGGAGGACGGGCTTTGGAGACGGTGGTGGAGGCGGTGGCGGTGCTTGCCTGGATGGTGGTGGTGGTGGTGGTGGTTGCGTTGGGGGTGAGGGGGGAGGGGAACTGCGGCGAGGTGGTGGTGGAGATGGTTGCTTTGGAGGTGAGGGTGGCGGGGGACTGCGACGAGGTAGTGGCGGTGCTGGTGTAAATGGGGAAACCCTTGGAGGCGGTGGAGAAAAGAAGGAAGGGAAGCCATAGTGCAGGGGCGAAGGGTTGTAAGCCATTTGATTTGAGGGAGGTTATAAACGCAATGAGACAGAGAGAGTCACACACACAGAGAGAGAGAGAGAGAGAGAGAGAGAGAGAGAGAGAGAGAGATGAAGAGAGAGAGAGAGAGAGAGAGAGAGAGAGAGATGAAGAGAGAGAGGAGAGAATGCTCAGGTATTTATATGTGCTGAAATCTGGAGGAATTGAAGAGGACGACGTTGAGCTGGAATTGGGTTGCAATTTGCAAATGACTTGGCTGTCATGCTAAGGCTTTGCAAGGATTGCTTCGAAACAATTTGTTGCTTATACTACGTGAATGAATTAATTATCTTTCACTTGGAGCTTCAGCAACCAGCAAGCTTGTAAGTTATAAAACTCGGAAAATTGAGCAACCTACTACCTGTGTGTTAACTTAGTAGCTGTATAATTATAATTAAATTAATGAACAAAATTAAGGGACAATTTTAATATATCATATAAAAATTATGATTTTGATAAATACCATAAATAAATCATAAAGTTTTTTCTGTTTTTGCCGAATTTCTCTTTAATTTTTATTTCCAATTACATAGGATACCAATTATTATTATTATTATTACCAGCGTCAAGTTGGCGCTAGTAATTTAATTTCTTTCCATCGGCGGTGGTGTTATTTTAACACCTAAACGTAAGGTTAGGCCTTTATCTGGCGTGGGTTTCTCAATTAGATGTGATATTGTTTTTTAATTAAATTTTCGTTAGTTAAAAGGCTAATTTGATAATAAATTAATGAAAATTTGAAAAAAAAAACATTTAATTATATTTGGCCCACACTGTTAATGTATCTGACCCAAATTAATTACAATCATTTTCATAAATTTAACATGACTTTTAATTTGTATCAACTATATCTCGAATTATCAAATTGATATCAATTATAGTACGACGTCGGATGCCCGTCAACGCAACCATTAGGTGCTGACGTGGCATCTGACTCATCGAATAAAAAAATATTTTTTTATTATCAATTGTGTCACGTCAGCATGTGATAAAAAATATTATAATATTTATATAAATAGGGAAAATTAATGTATCTATCAAAAATTTTGGTCCTTGTAACAAATACATCACAACCTTTAATCTTTCTCCCTAATCTATTCTAAATTTTGAGATTGACAACAATTATAATTTTTGAAGACAAATGATTTTTTAAAATACATCAAAACTCTCACTTTCTCCAATAATTTCGTATCTGATTTCACCTAATTATTTTTCCTTTTAAAAAATTACACGAAAAATCTTTTAACACCTCGAAGAATCTCACGTCTAATTTCATCAAAATTAATTTATAGTCGTTATATATAAATTTCATTTCAGATTTTGTATTTTTAAAAAATAAAAAAATTATGAAGAAAATTAAATACCAAACCAAATTAAATACAATATAAATAATATTAAATGTATGATATATAATAATACTAGAAGTAAAATATATTGATTTTGTTCATATTTTTATTTTTATTTTTATTTTCTAAAATACTATAATCGAATTGAATAAAAAAATAAATACAAAACTAAAAAAATCAAATTTTGCTAGACACTAATCATAATGTTAAATATTTAATAAATAATAATATAAGTAAAAAAGTCTTGACTTGATAGGAAGTTTTGAATTTTTTATAAAATGCAATAGCCGAATTGAATAAAAACATAAAAAATAAAATTTTGGTAAATAATAATACTATATAAAAAGTTATTGATTTAATTTGGGCATTTCGATTTTGTTTGAAATGCAATAATATAATTAAATAAAAAATTAATAAGATAATCAAAATTTGAATCAAAATTTTTTAAAATACAATTTCATAGATAATTATAAAATTATTTTCAAATTTTTGAAAATTTAATAAATAATAATAATATATGAAAAAGATATAAGTTTTATTCCAAATTTTTAAAAAAATATGTAATAGTCGAATTTAATTAAAAAAATAGAGAGAAATATAACACAAACTTTTGGATTGATTATAATTGTAATGTAATTTAAATATCAAGTTCAATTTCAAATGAGACAATTGTTATCAATCTAAGTTTGGGATAGATTAGGAAGAAATATTAAAGTTTAGGATATATTTATTACAATGGCTAAAGTTTGGGATAGATACATTAATTTTTACTATTTATATAATATTACAATTTTTTATGGGTTAATTAATGAATCCAGTCCAAACTATAGGGGTTTTAACAAATCTAGCTCACCTTTTAATTTATCACAATTCTAGCCCAAACTATAGAATTTACAACAATTATAATCCGTCGTGAGATATTTGTTACATTAATCGTTAGTTGTTGACGTGGCCGCACAGTCAAGTTTTAAGAAAATAGTTCTTTATTCATTTTATTCTTTAGTTTTGCCACCTTAGCCTACACTATTTTAAAAAATAAAATAAAACATCAAAACATCAAATCTTTCGTCCCCTCTCTCTAATGGACCGCCTACTTAAATGCCCTACAAACTATGCACCGCTGAGCCCATCACCTTCTTGCAGAGGGTCGCGGCAGTATACGACGACCGCACCTCCGTCGTCTACGGGCACACCCTCCCAGCCCCTCGAATCCCTCCCCCTTTTCACAATCGCCTTCGCCTTCTCCCTTCTACCATCCTCGCTCCCCTCCCACCCCGCCATCATCGATGCTGCCACTAGTGCTTTCGTCTCCTACACTGACTTCGTCGCCCGCGTGCGGAGCCTCGCAACCACCCTCTGCTCTCGCACCAGCCTCTCCAAGGGCGGTGTCTCCTTCGTCATTGCGCCCTCTGGTATCGACATCCCCGTCCTCTATTTTGCACTCCTCTCCATCGGTGTTGTCGTTTCGCCTGTTAATGCCCTCAGCACCCCCGACGAGATCACACACCAGATTCGCCTCTCCAACCCTTCCATCGCCTTTGCCACCACTGCTACTGCGAGCAAGCTCCCGCCCAACCTACCCACCATCCTCCTCGGTTCACCCCATTTTCGGTCCTTGTTTGCGTCCACCGAGGAGACGCTGCCTCTACCGAAACTTTGTGTCGATCATCGCCATATACAACGCCTCGTTGCAGGAGGCATCGACTGAGGCTGCGGAGGAGGCGGATGAGGGACCGCCAGTGTCACTCTTAACGATCCCGCTCTTCCACGTGTTCGGGTTCTTCAAAGCAATCCGTTCGGCGGCGCTGGGAGATACGATCGTGTTGACGGAGCAGTTCGATTTCAGGGCGATGCTCCAGCGGTAGAGCGATACAGGGTGTGGTTCATGCTGGTGTCTCCGCCACTAGTGTTGGCAATGACAAAGTCCCCCGCTAGGAAATGCACATCGCAGTGGTTACGATTTGTGCTTCCGTTGAAGGAATCGCAAAAGGACTTCGTCACTACAAGCCATTTCTAACAAAAACATAATAACACTACCATCTCATTTCTATAAGCAACATGTGCTCAACATCTCATTTCTAACATGGTGTCGTGCTCAACGCCATCAACATGTGTTGTGCCTAGACCGTCTTGATCCTCCTCCTCGAGTCTGGGCCCACCGTCGACTACCAGCCTTTGGCTCCCCGGTGAGCATCCTAATCGGTGGCGCGCCGCCGCCTACAACACTCCTTGAGAAGATAGAGCAGCTGGGGTTCCGCGTCACCCACGCCTACGGCCTCACCGAGGCGACAGACATCATCATACCCGACGGCGAGAACATCAGCAACATCGAGGTGGAGGCGACGTTGTACCAGCACCTGATGGTGCTCGAGGCAGCGGCGGTGGTGATGCGGCTAGCAAAGAAGAAGAAGCTGGTTATGATGTTTTTCTTTTTTAATTATTTAACAGTGTAGGCTGAATTGGCAAAACTAAAGAAAAAATTAGTTAAAAAATTATTTTCTTAAAAGTTGACTGTGCGGCCACGTCAGCAACTAACGATTAATGTAACGAGTATCTCACGGTGGATTATAATTATTATAAATTTTATAGTTTGGGATAAAATTATGGCAAATTAAAAGGTGAGCTAGATTTGTTAAAACCTCTATAGTTTGAGCTAGATTCATTAATTAACTCATTTTTTATTATATGCTGACATGACACAAGTGATAATAAAAAATATTTTTTCATTTGCTGAGTCAAATGCCACGTCAGCACCTAACGGTTGCATTGACGGACATCTAACGTGTACTAGAATTGATATCAATATGATAGTTCAGGATGTAATTGATACAAATTAAAGATCAAGCTAGATTTATGAAAATGATCATTAATTTGGGCTAGATGCATTAAATATATTAACCTAAATTATTTTTGGTATTTGGTAAAATCATAAGTTTTTTTCGGCAAGTACCCAAATTACCCCCATCTCGAATAAGCCGTATTTAGGTTTCTTTATTTTATTTACAATTTCAATCGAATGAGTAAGTTAAACGTTTTAAATTTTAGAAATTTAGAAAAATCATAAATAGTTTAATCATATTTGGTAAAATCATACAAACATTTGAGTATTTGGTAAAATCATAAGGGTCTGTTCGTTTCGCATAACTTTAAGATACTGTACTGGACAACACCTATTGTCCCAAATTCGTTTGCGAAAATATTTCATGGACAGAATAAAAGTAATGTCTTCGTACAGTACACCATGTCAATTTTCTTATTACTCCAATTTGGAGTAACAAGTGCTTGTTACTTTGGTACGTACAATGTTGAAAATGACAACAATAATATTTTTCATATATATTTTTAATATACGTAAAAAAAATTAAGAATGTCTTATTTTTTCAAAATAAGTATATTTATATTCAAATATAGTATATTTGGTTAAAAGAGAGTATATTTTGATAGAAAATAAGTATATTTATATATTTAAAGAGAATATATTTGAAATAAAAGAAAATATATTTAGATAGAAAATGAGTAATATCTATATATTTAAAGAGAATATATTTGGATAAAATCATACAAACATTTGGGTATTTGGTAAAATCATAAAGGTTTCTTTTGCCAAATTACCTCATCCTATTTTGAATAACCCAGCTGATTCATTAAAAAATACAATTTCAATCGGTTGAGTAAGTAATCGATTATTTTTTTTTAACTATAGTTGGTTTAAACCTAAAAAGTCACGTTTTCTTTCTCCTCATTCGCGAATGGGCGACACTTCTCGCCCAGCGATATCCTCACCGACATACCACTCTTCTTTAACTCTCCCACCCTAGTAATTTCTCGTATCCGACTTTCCTCCTTCACCTTCGCCCATACAAAAATAGAGTTCAACCAAAGCAATGATTTATTGAACCAATTTGAGATTGAATCAGTAAAAAAAATCTAAACCAGTCTTCTTATTGAACCGTTTGAGTTATTCAAAATAGAGGTAATTTGAGTACTTAGCAAAAGTACCCTTGGTTTCACTACAGCAAAAGTACACTTTTGCTGCATCGTGAAATCGACACCTTTGTAAGGCAGCGGTTTCACAACCGCAACACCTATTAAAATTGGCATTAGTTAATTTCCAATTTGGGGATTAATTTAATCTCATATTAAAAGTTGTTAATTTTTTAAAGTTCATGTTAATTTCTTTTTGATGGTTATAAATTTATGTTTTAAAACAATAATATATGTTTAATTCATATATTAATTTAAATTAATTTTTTTAAAACATCACTTTAGTCACCTATTGATTATATTTTCAAAATAAAATATTGGAAACTGACGCCTCTAATACAAGCGCCAGTATCTACACCATTATTGGCGGGCATCATTAAATTATTCACCATATTCTTTTTGCACATATTTAAACGCTTTCAAAAGCGTCTAAATTTCTCTTCATGCATAAATTCTGCGTCAGTTTTCTAACCGAAAGTGACTTCGCATTTCAATTAAATTTTTGTTGTGTTTAATTAGCCGACTACCTAAATGTGTTTAATGAATTTGCCAAATATAGTTAAACTTTTCAACATTTTATCAAATTTCTCTGAATTAATAGTCTATGCATCTTGTGGCGGTCAGACTCTTGCAGAAACAAAATTTCTCATCCTTGGAGGGCGTACTGCCTCGGTCGTGGAAGCCTCTCTCCGATCCCTCTCTCTCCGATCTCTCTCTCTCTCTCTCTCTCTCTCTCTCTCTCTCTCACAGTGACACAGTCCCCTTCTCCGTTGTTCCAACACAACGTACTCGGTCGAGCAAAGAACAAAGTCCAAGGAAGAGAGAGATCGATCACCATATCTTCCCCGACAAAGCTTAGTGGTCGTCACCTTCCATTTCCATCTTTTTTCTACACAAACCATCTCCTTTACATTTCACCCAAGTCACAAAGTTCAAACAAGACTTTAGGGTTTTCCCACACCTTTTTTACCAGGTCTTCTTTCTCTCTCTCACACACACACACTCTCTCTCTCTCAATGTGTACAAACAACGTGTTGTGGTGGTTTGGTTAGGGGAGTAAGAGCCTCAAAGTTGGACTTTCAAAAAGCCCTCACCTAGGTAGACTCTAAAAGTCAAGATATAATTAATATATGATCCTAATGACATTGCTGCTGCTCTTCTTTAAGCCTTAATGCACCAAAAAGTAAGCACAATTGATATCCACTTTCAACTAAGATTGCGCCATTAGATATACAATTATTCCCTTTTTTATGCGATCTAGATAATATTCTGGATTCATAGGCGCATGTATATAATACCTGCAATATGGTGTGAGATATTAAGGCTTAAAAAGAGAGTACTGGCAAACAATTAAAAGTTAATGTCTTTATAAATTAAATTGCCCATGAAGTTGGGAAATTTCCTCCATCACAAAGAGTACAAAATGAGTTTGACACGTACCCTAGCTCTTACATGCATGAAGAAAATTCACCTACTTCACAGTCATAATTATTTGCAGCATATAAAGGACTATAATTAACCAAAATAATAACAACATGCAGTCTAGTTGTGCAAGCTCATGGATTTTCTCATGCTCCACAACAAACGACTCTCTTGTTGGCAAAAGTTGTTTGTTTCCGAGCACAAGATTTGATGAGCTTGCCATGTTATTTATTAATCTAATATTATAATTAAGAGGAATGATACTTCAATACTAGATCTTCATCATTGAAGCTGATCATGCAAGTCTTCTGATCTCCTTCAGGAATCTTCAAGGGAAGGTAATGAGAATGGCCCTTGCCAAAGGATCTTATGTGATCATTCAGTGACCTCTTGTGCTTGAAGTCAGAGCCACAGGTGCAAGACCACAATTTGCCGCAGTTCTTCTCATGGGTCCTCCAATCTCCCCTCACAGCAAAAGGCTTTCTGCACTTCCTGCACTTGAAGGGCTTCACTCCATGCTTCCTCTTGTAGTGTGTTTGAAGGGTTCTGAAGTCCTTGAGAGGCTTTGCTCTTGGGTGATTGATGTTGTTCTTGCACCCATGAGCACAGCAGTAGCAAGGGAGCTTGAGCATGGCCATTGGTTGTGTTCCTTTAAGGGAGTCAGGCCCCTTCCTGTACTCTGATCCATGCCCCCACATATGCATCTAGTTGAAATTAATTTAACAACAAATATATATCATCACATACATGTCTGTCAAGATAGAAATTGTCATTTTTTATGCAATGAAATAATAAAGATTAGGGCATTCCATTAATTAGCTACCAATTTCTAGATTAAGTTAAGAAAATTTCAGAAAATAGCTACATAAATATATAGATAATTATGAAAGGAAGAAAGCATGAAACTCATATATACTTATAAGTTCATTTTATATACATATAACACAAGAACAAATATATTTAAACTGGCACCTGAAGTCCATAATAGACTTAACAAAAATATATATCTATCTCTTACTAATTATAAACTGTGGCTAACCTGCAAATTGTTGTATCTATTGAAGTTTTTGTTGCAGACAGAGCAAGAGAATTGCACAGGACCTATGAGGATCTGATCTGGTGTCGGGATCCAATATCTACTCCCGCTCCCCACAGAGCTGTCCTCCTCCGTCTCTCCGATCATGTTCATTTTATGGCCCGAGGTTTTCTTCTCCTCGTCATCTCCCGAACCAGGAGGAAGTCCAATATGCAAAGCTATAATGGGCTTATCTTGGTTCCCATCTTCCTTTTGATCTCCCTCTTCTTTGACAAAGGGCTTCTTCCCATCCACCTCGAAGCTTGTCAGTAGAGGCAAACACTGAAGCACTCCCTGTGCAAGAAGCTGATCTTGTTGCACCTGTGACGTCGGCGGCGGTGAAGGTGGAGGGGAGGACGGTGGCTTGAGCCACTCGAAGAAGGGAGGAGGTTGAGGGCAGAAGGCGAGGGAATTATCCATGGTTATGGGGAATGGAATTCTCTGAGGCCCATATAATTCATCCCCGAGAGCCTCTTAAATTCTCTTCAGCGGGGGCGAGGAGGAGGAATTTTAATGTCAAAGCATGCATGTCCTATCTGGAAGAAAGGGATGGTTGAGGTCTTCTCCGAGTCGTTGAATGATGGCTATGACGCTCATTCCTTGTTTAAGTTCCTCATACTAAGGATTTTCTGTTCTCTTTTTTTTTTTCTTTTTTTTTCTTTTCCACGTGAACAAAAGTGTGCCGCGTTTTCAAGGCTTGCGCATAATTTGTTAATTAATTATATGATGGTTTATGGCAGGTCACTGTCCTTAAATTTGGACATGCGCTGATATTAAATTAATTAAAGATGATGTCATTATATTATCATTTTTATTTTTATTTTATAAGTATTAAAAATGATCAAAGGAAAAATGAAAAGTTAGTATGACTAGGATTGTTCACCGGATGGGTCGGTTCGAGTTTAGAGGAAAAATTAATCCAATATGATTAAAATCAATCATATCGATCGGGTCGCGGCCGATTGGATCGGGTTCGGAATTCTTTTGCCTCTCAAACCCGACCCGACGTGACCCGACCTTGATCGGATTGAGTCGAGTAGTCGGGTCTACTTGTTTATAGGTATTTTAATTAAAAATGATTAAAAATAGATAGTCGAGTCATCGGGTTTGGACTTTAGTATATATGTATTTTAAAAATAATTAAAAATATAATTTAATTGGATAATTGGGCCGGGTCTCAAGTTATCGTGTTCCAAAATTTGGAATCTCAAACACAACCAAATTGTGGTCGGATTTGATCGGGTTTTACTCGATCTGACTCAACTCAAATAGGTTGGATCGAGTTGGATTCACTACTATAATTTGATCTTTTTGTCGCGATTGTTATGATGTTTGCTAGCAATTATAAATACTGTAAAAAAAAATTTCCAGCAATTAATAAATTTCGACTAGATCCAATATCGCTAAAGGCTTTAGAAGCAATCTAGACAATTACTTTATTACTATTAATTAATTATCACTAAAAAAAAATTTCTCGCTGTGGTTCTCGGGTTCATTGGATCCACTAGGGCTATCCATTGTTCGGTTCACGCCGAACCAAACCGAAAAACCGAACCGAATTTTTCGGTTCGGTTCGATTTCAATCGTTGTAGGTTCGATTCTTTGACCCGAACAGAACCGAAAATTGAATTAATTTAAAAAATAATATATTTTTATTTTTAACTCAGGTAAGTAAATAGGTATTAAGTAATTATTTTGAATTTTAAATTTTAAATTTTTAATCGAATTAATTAAAATTTCAGTTTTCGGGTTGAAAACCAAACCGAATCGAATAATTTCGATTCGGGTTAAATCGGATTAGGAGTTATTCGGTTCGGATTCAGATTGAAGTTTGGGTTAAAAAAAAAATCGATTTGACCAAATTCAGTTTGGTTCGATTCGATTCGAACCGAACGGACAACCCTAGGATCCACCCTACCCAACGAACTATTCTAAATAGTAAATACGGCCACTCTATTTGCATGTGTTACACAAATAATTTAAGACTAATTAAGAGAAATATAAAGAAATCTTGATAAGGCTGAAGGAGATTGACAAGTAATTAGAAAATATATAACACAAAAAGCATATAATAAACAACACCAAAAAAAAGTGGAGATCGATGCAGAAGTGAGGATTTTCATCCGGTCAACAAAAACTAGCTATCTTCGAATATGATATACAAATTAGCCTTGCTCCCTTACAACTAAATAATATATATTTACCAGCAAATAAAATTTATGCAAGTCTATACTAGGATGTCATCAAATCCAAGACACATAGTTTTCAATCAATTTTTCCATCAAAAATTAATAAATTGAATTAAATGAGAGGTCGAGAAATATACTTTAGACCAAGTCAAAGTCATCTTAAAAATATCAATGTGGCACTGCATGAACAAGTCCATAACCGGGCAGTGGAAATTCGTAAACCGGCGCCACGCCCGGTTCTGGCGCCGGTTTACAAAGATCGGGAATTAATATATTTAAACACTATTAACTATTTTAAATAATTCATAAAATATCCTTTCTTAACACATTTATTTGGATTAATTTATTCATCGTGTGACGCCGGTTTATAAAGATCGGAAATTAATTTATTTAAACATCATTAACTATCTTTTTAATAATTCATAGAATATCCTTTCTTAACACATCTATTTGGATTAATTTATTCATCTTAATACTAATTAAAAAAATTTAATCAAATCAAGACATATATTATTAGTCTGATGTGGGTTTTTTTAACACTACAGCAAAAAATAAAAACCCATCATTATGAAACTAGCTAGTGCCTATCATGGGTTCTGGATTAAAAAAAATGTATCAGCCCCAAATTTGGTGCCGATTTCAAAAAGTTGGTGCCTAATCAGGCATTGGTATTGACAAGTCGACATCGGTTGGTATCAGTTTACATGAAACTAGTGCCCGAGAATTGAACGTAGTGTTGATGTGTTGTCTTATAAGACTTGATGAGTATGCTATCATTAATTTTAGTTTAAGCATTTTAATTAGGTCAATTGATTGACCCAAAAAATTAATGAATCATCTATCTCTTAAAGTGGGTCATAACAAAAATCGACATTCTCGAAATCACAAAATAATAATCTTCTGACATACATTTTTATTTTTATTATATTAATTGATTTTATTAAAAATTATTTTTATTTAATTTTATATAAATATTGAATCAAACACGTTTTTTAAATAATTTTGATTTTAATAAATTTGAAATCATAAAAATAAATTTGGTTTTCTTGATCAAATATGTAGAACAACTTATTTCATAGGAATTATATAAATTTGATTTCAAGCGTGAATGAGTCTTGTGCATAAAAGCAAGTTTCCGTGGGCTCAGGTGTAGATGATAATATATATACTAGCTATGCTCCAAGGGACAAAGCATAATCATTTGTAAAGTTGGTGAAATATATACTTGGATGAGACATGATATATATAGATGTATAGTCAAATTATTTGCTAGGCTTATGATGAGGAATGTACACAAACCAAAGGTGACCATGGATCGGGATGTCTCGGCTGTCCCGGTCTGGCCCGATCAAAAATTTCAAGAAAAATCTCGTCCCGATTCAAAATCGGGACGGGATCGGGACAAATATGTTCGTCCTAATTTGGGACGATATAAAATTGAGATTGTCCCGACCAGGCCCGATTTATAATAAAATTAATTATTTAATATTAATTTTTTGGATACTATAATACAATGCACTATTAATTATTTAACGTATATATTATTTTTTTAGGAAAAAATAATATTAACAAATTCAGGACTTTTCGGTCTGGGTCCCGTTCCAAAAAATTTGGAATGTGACAAAATCGGGATGCTTTATATTTGGGACAAAGACCTAGGGGTGAGTAAAATTTCTCGATTCACCGAAACCGAATCAAAACCGATCGAATTGATCGAAATCGATTTAACCGAACCGAATTAATTTCGGTTCGATTTTCGGTTAAAGAAATTTTGGATTTCGATTTTCGATTCGGTTCAGTAAATTAATCGACGGTTCGGTAAATTAACTGAGTTAATCGAATATATATATATATATATACATAATAATAATTATATTAAATATTGGTATTTGCATTGGTGGTTAAGTATAATATTAAGCTTTTCTCCTACCCAGGTTTGAATCCTAATGTTGTGTAATATTATTTATTTTACATTTTATTATATATATAATACGTGTTAGTTAGAAATAAATTGATAATATACTTTGCTAAAATGATTAGAGAGGTTTGATTTTTAAATGCCTAGTTCGAGTCTTAACACATGTATATTTTTTGAATTTTTTTTTTGATTTTTTTTTATTATTCGATTCGGTAAACGATTAAAAAATTTGCTTTGATTCAATTTGGTTCGGTTAAATGAATCGATGCTCACCTCTATAAAGACCGAGACTCATATTTACGTCCTGATTTAAAATTAGAATGGAATTTGAACATATCAAATTTCAACCCGTCCGAGTCTGAACTCACCCCTAACACAGACAAAGTGTGCAAGAGGTTCATCGATGTAACATATATGTAACATATATAATCCAAAGAAGAAATTAAAGCAACGTGCGTATGCTTCAGCAATAGACAGCAACATGTATGCAATGATTCTACCAAGTTTGATATATCACGAATTGAGTGTCACGAGCAGGTGTCGATGAGCATCATTGGGAAGTTGTCAATTTAGAATAACCTTAAGAACTAGGAAAAAAAAGTTTCCGTAGGTTGTTCTGCCGTCGCAAAGAGAATAGGTTACGATGATCACGGGGCGTCATTGTTGTTTTTCATGACACGTTGCAAAATGTTAATGAAACTTTGGGTTAATGCACATTAACTTGATCAAACTTTGGTATAATTTTACTGGACCTCAAGAAATATCATAATTTACCCATTTTAAAATAATTAATAGATAGGATTAGTTGGTGGATGATATATATAAGGCTCTTCTAATTAATTATTAGATACGGAGCCACAAACGGATTAATACAAAGCTCAACCACTTCACCAATTCAAGCTCGAGCCCAACCCACCTCCATGGCCCGGAGATAAATTCAATTTTCCGAACTATAAATCTAATTTTTTAGGGTTTTAATTTTTCAAATAATAAATCAAATGCATAAATATTTGATAGGAGAAAGTGCTAAAATTTTCGCACGATGAGCTTGATCAAAAATTAATTTTTTAGAAAGTTGAATAGCAAATTAACTGTATATGTAGTGACAAGAAAATTCCGAATTTATTCTCCATATATTTAAAAATAGCTCGAACAGATCTAAAATTTATCCTCTCATAGGCCGAGTCCAATTCAATCTAACTATGATACAAAATAGCATTCAAAATAAGACAAGTTTCATTGTTTTCTCTTTCCACACATCACTCTGAATCATAGCATGCAGAACCCTCTTATGGCCCTCTCTCTTGGTCTAATTATGGATTTATGGTAAAAAAATGGGAAGCATTTGGAAACAATTTATGAATTCCCCAAATTCATTTTTTCCCCAAAAGATAGCAAAATTATGGTACAATTAATTATTACAGTGAATAAATATCCAAGATCATTTCCGTAAATGAAAGAACGAATAAATCAACATCACAAATCATCAATATCACATAAACTAGAAAATACAAGTATCGTATGTTACTACTATTTGTACTACAAGTGAGTTCATGTTAAAAGAAATTGAAGCCTCCCAACTTGTACTATCAAGCTTCTTTTGAGTAATACATTTTTTTTTCATTAAAGAAAAAATATATATAACCAATGCTTGTTGTCGGAACATTCAACCAAATTATGTAATAACTGAGTTTGATTCCACGTCAAAAATATATTGAATATTATGTTAGTTTATAAGACTTGAGTGCATTACTATCAAATTTCGCTTAAATATTTTAATTAAGTAAATAATTTAAATTTATGACGTTGATAGGTGAGTTATCTTATTGAGTGAGTCATAATAAATGGTATGACCCAATCATGAGCATTAGTCATGTCCATTCGGTTCAACCCGAACCGAATTATCCAAAATTGAAATTTTTTCTTCTTTGAAAATCCAACCCGAATTCGAATCCGAACCGAATTACTCAAAAATCGAATTAACTTGAACCGAAATAATTCGGTTCGGTTCGGTTCCCTACCCGAAAAAATCAAAATTCTAATAACTATGATGAAAATATAATGTATTAAATCATTGCTAACTATACAGTATACTATCTAATATTTAATTAACACAATATTAATTAAAATTCATATCAAATTAACCCTAACTCCCTAAGTTATCCACTTACCCTAATTCTCTGAATCCGAAATCTGGAAAAAAAAAAATATTTTTATTTATTCAATTTTCGATTGGGTTCGGTGTGAACAGAATAATGGACGGGCACTAGCATTGTGAGAAAAGGGATAAGAGATGGGTGACTAAGCTTAATGAGTTAACCCATCGAGCAAATCGTGATCGTAAACTCATTAAAGCTTAGCACCCACTTACTAAAACGTGTTCTCCGATCCCATTCATGACATGATCTTTTTTAGTGTGATTTCATCATGATGGCAAGCATATATACAGAAGACCAATTAATGTGGTGGAATTAATGGTCTACGTACTATCAAATCTACTGTTGGGCTTTTATTTGTCAATTAAAAAGAAGAACACTAGTCTTAAAGAAAATTATTCTCTCATCCACCTTCCCATTGATTACTAATTTCTTAGACATCGAAAAATGATCAACGTTTAGCTCGTGCATTTGTTAAATAGTTTTATCCTATGTACCCACTTAATGTCTGTTTTTGTGACATGAGATCCAATAAATATATATATATATATATATATATATATACTCCGAGTTTTGTTATATCATCTTAAAAATCAACCTAATAGTAATTCTAATCACTCATCATGACATGAGTGATAATTTCATCAATAATCATGAACACTTTATTATGCGTGAGTTAGAAGAATTATTAAACACATGAATTATGAGGATTTGACATTTCTCGTATACTCCTAATCAATGTTTTCAAACCCACCGTGGGACAATCAATTAAATTCGCCCAAAACTCATTAAAATAAATGAAAATCAAGTAAATTCAATCAAAGTTAATTATCATAAATGTGTATATTTTTTTGAAACATAACTTAAAAATTATTAATTATTTGATATTATTTTTAGACATAATATGTATAATTATTAACATATGTTATTTTTCATTCTTTTATATATATAATATGTATCTTTAAATAACATATAATATATTATTGACCCAAATCGTAGTTTAAAATCATATTTTGAATGCATTGTATGTAGGTCGACCCAATGAACTCGAGAACCCAACCCGACCCAAACTATTTGGGTTGGGTTGGGTAATCGAGTCATGTCAGGTATAATCCCACCAAACCCGGCCATAATTGGATCGGATCCCGGGTTCAAAATTTTGGAACTCAATGATTCGATTGTTTATATTTTTAATTTTTTAAATTATTATATTAAAAAATAATTATTTTTAAAATATTTTAAAATCATATTTTTACCCATGTAAACCCGACTACCTGATCTAACTCGAAGTAGGTCGGGTCGGGTTTGAGAGGTATAACTTTTTGAACCTAATTCGACCCGTGAATAGCCCCAATTGTATGTCTTGCCTAGTGCACTAAATTAATGTCTTAGGCTTGCATCGTTATTTTGCTAAATATTAGCATTAAAATCCAAATAGTTTTGCAATAGCCACAAACATATTATTCACCCTGGCCTATAGTATTCTTGTATTCCTCATTTGCTCTTAATTTTGACATCTTAAGATGATATATGATTCTCAAAGTATTCAAAGCTTAAGCTAGGTTTTTAAGATGTGTGCCAAAGAAATAACACGATCAAGGCTCAATAATACTTAAGAATAATGTCTCATGCGTAGTGAGAGTGTTTTCGAGAATGAAACAAACTTATATATAATATTGGGAAGTGATTAGTTTTGGATAGGTCGAGTTCCAATTGTTAAAAAACTAGTCGTTACATTGTCAGTTGATAGTCGACGACTCGACGAAGTGATTGATTTTGGGTAGGTCGAGTTTCAATTGCTAGAAAACTAGTCGTTACATTGTAACCTCAGTCAATCGAGCATTGATCGAGCAATTTAATTTAATTTTTTTAAAAGTTTTTATAGAATATTCAAATATCCAATTTTTGTTATCGGATTTAATTGGTTCAAAAGGTTTAAAAACTTATGGAATTATTATTATACAATACCTAGACATTATACAAGAAAATCTAGACCTAAAAACCTATCTTAATTAAGTTTATTGATTTTTCAATCCTCATTTTATGCATTTTCCATCAACATCGTTAGTTCATCAATTTCATTTTTGTGAGCTTATCCTATTGTAACCTGAAATATATTTTCAATATATGCTGATGTTAGTAACTTGTTTCTTATCATCAAAATAAAAATTATCACCACGCTCAAAAACAAAAAATTATCACCACGTTTAAAAACCTTAAGTCAACACAATTTAGTCCTTATAGTTTGATATGAGTTTCAATTTAGTCTCAAAAGTTTGAAAACTCTAATTTAGTTACTCAAATTTTAAATTTGATTTCAATTTAGTATCATTGTATCTTTTCGTTTAAAATGCACCAGACTTACATGTTACACATTACACGTATGTGGGGCAAAAAATAACTTTCTTATTGTAGGCTACTCATATACAACACATCAAATTCACTGTTTTATTCTTTTATTATCTCATTATTCCTTGTTTTACTTATATTTATGTAACTATAGTGTATAAAAAATATTATTTTATTTATTATAGAGCAGGCGAGGTATTTTTCGCCAAAAAAACTGATATGGAGTGACCATGTTAGCTTTTTTCATCCGCAACGCTACGGTGTCATGACTAGGGGTGTAGTCGAGGCGAGCCAAGCTTGCTTGTGCTCGAGCTCGGCTCGTTTAAGAAATGTCGAGCTCGAGCTCGGCTCGTTTAAGCTCGTTTAGGCTCGTTTATTTTTCTCAAGCTTGACCAAACTAACTTGTTCAAGCTCGATTAAGCTCGACTCGACTCAGGTTTATGCTCGACCCGATATGAAACATTAATACTTATATAATTAATTATATATAAATATATGAAGCTCGATTAGGCTCGCGAGCCGCTCGAGCCGATCGAGTATTGCTTAGCTCGAGCTCGGCTCGCTCGTATATAAAGCTCGTCTCGAGCTCGATAAGATCAAGTCAAGTTCGAGTTTTCGTCAAGTCGATCTCGAGTAGCTCACGAGCTGCTCGGCTCACTTACACCCTAGTCATGACAATTGCAATGTCGTGTTAAACGACTGTAACATTAATTAGGTATCAATTAGTTGCAAAAAAATCTTCAGTACCAAAATGTTACAAAGGAATAGTTCAGGTACTGATTTTGTCATTTCAAAATGAGGAATAGATCAGGTTAATTAATGAAAGAATGCACGTGTCCATTTCTAAATGGTGGGGACCGGGGCTGCACCAATTTTTTTCCCTGAAGATTTAGGTGGGCCAAGTCACAACAGAGTTTCAGAGGTTTATATATATATAATTAATGACTTAATAAAAGCCCAACAATTGTTGGTTGTGCTAAGGGACATAATTATATATTTCTTTAAGCATGCATACAGTATTAATTACATAATGGCTAAACACTCGTATCCTATAACTCAATAGTACCAAATTAAGTTAAATACGAATCGCCTTGAGTGGTTTATTATAATATATATCAATTTGGTCTTAACCATTTCTTTATTTATATTTGGCCCACCTCAAGTTAGATTTCACATATCTAATTAAATAGAGACAAGCATATTATCTTTACATTGTTGCAGCTAACACTATCAAAATTAGTTTTTTTTTTTTGCTTAATTTCTGTCTTTCTCTACCACTTACGCTATACATGTACTCTTTTCATACCTCATCGATTGAAAATACAGAGTTCTTTTCGTCGAAAAAAAAAAAAAATTGTTGCAGGTCATGATGACTAACCCCCACAAAGGAGCATTTCTTAAATTAAAGCACACCTCTCAATTTTGTCTAGCTAGTCCAAATGCAAGTTGCAGCTAATACCCAACCAAATCTTTAATCAAGATCTTAAGTTATAGGACTATAGACAGTTAAGGCCATATACTTTACATATTAAAAATATATATAAATTATATCTAGTATGTATATATCTTGCTCTTTCCGTTCAAACTTTGTTCCAAACAACCACCAAAGAAATGCCAATGGACACTAACTTCTCCGCCTAACTCCTTGTATTGCCGAGTACAATCTTATATATGCATAATATTTCATGAAATCGTTATACAATATATTTCTCATCATCATGAGCTAAAAATGGCAAATAAGCAGACATGATATATCATACCTCGGATATTTTCTTCAGAAGTTTGAAAATTGATTTTGCAGTGTCTGATGGACAATTTGCAGGTCTGATGCTGTGGGGCCATTGTCAACACTTTCCATCAAGCTCCTAATTAATGTGAATATATAAATGTTGGAAGTCAAATAATCAACCAGTTTTAGCAATTATGAAAGAAAGTAATAAGAGCAGGTACATAAAATTGGCCATACATAGAATTAAATTATAATGTCAACTAGGACCTACGGCAATGATTGAAAAGCTATCTATTGTACTAATATATATACATCTATTGTACTAGTTTCATATATAATTATATATATGTAATTTCTATGCAATCTTAATTAATAAAATTAAATGAAACCAATCATATATACAATTAAATAGACTGACTATCTAGAACGCATGCTTACTCTCGAGGCCGAGAAGCCCATAGGGAACTGAGAGCACGTAACCGAGTGTAATACTCTCCAATTGCTAGGAAGCATCTTGCTGCTTGTCTGATTGTTAAGATCTGACGCAACTGGTGTAAGGTTTGTTGTCTCAGGTTATCAGCCTACACTCACAACTTAATTAAGAAGAGTTAATTAATTATTCAAGGCATACACACAAAGAGCCGTTCAAAATATATATATTGACCCTTGATAATTTGCAGAAAATCAAGAGGCCTTGCCTGATTTATACTTAATGATTGGCATTCTAAAATTGGTAGGAAGTTAAGAAATCATGAATTCGAACGAATTTGACTTCAAGAGGCCAGTTTTGGATGCTTTTAATGTTTCATTATTTAGAAACTACACTATATCTTACATTACATTATATTTACTGGTTTCATTTTTTATTTTCTTTAGAAAAGCAACTTTTCATGCAATATTAAAGAATTAAGAGAATCTTTGCAAAGCTACTGTTCTCAGCCAAAACAGTGCATATGTATGCTTCAGCCTAATTGAATTTGTTTTTTTGTTTCATATTACACACATCTATGTATGTATCTGAGTTAATTATCAGCCTACCATGTATTGAACCCTTTATTTATTGTAATTAAATGATCTATCTACCAATGGAATTAAAGTATTAATTGAAGATTAGGTAGTTTGATCCTTTTCAGACTACTATGTCTGAAAGCAACTGATCCAATTTTTTAAGCCCTGAATTAAAACTTATCTACATAAATCCAAATTGCCTTTCTTTAGGTCTGGATGTACAAAAGGTTAACATCAGGAGGTAAGACAACAAAACAAGCTAAATCTTGAATGATAAATCAAATATTCTTTCTCGACTTTACAAATCTTATAATACCGGCTAAGGGTGGCAGTACCTGATTCCTCGTGTTTGTTGTTTATCTGGTATTATTTGCTTTTCAAAAAAAGTGGCTAGCTAGTGAATTGGAATTCCATTAACAAATACAAACTAATAGCAGTGTATATAGCAATTAAACTTCGTCAGTGTATATAATAAATAAAAGTAACCTGGGTGACGAATCCTTCGAGGCTGGCAAGCTTCCCCAACGCAATAGCCATGTGGCCCATGTAATTTTCAACGCCAATGCCATGATCACTGATAGAACCATCCGCTACGGTTTTCGCCAAAGACTGGTGGAGCTGCTCAAAGCCCTGCGAGAGAGCCTCCTCCGCCTGCTGCGACGAGTGTTGGAGGCCGTATATCCCCATCAACTGTTGCTCGGTCAGCGGGTCCAGATGAGGAATCAGTATCTGCTCAAGTTCATCACGCAAAAAAAATATCAAATATAACCATACTTTACAAGCATCTATATACAGTACTTTCCAAATTTATTGTAGTCATGCATTAAGCAAGCTAGAAGATTTGGATATATATACGTACATTGACAAGTTCAGAAGGCCTGAATCCACCCATCCACAGGAAACAGCGCTCAGCCGGGGTCTTCCATGATCCATTCAAGAGATGGAACACATCGGATTTTGCAATTATTGCTTTCAGCCGAAAGAGGTCTCCATAGTGCGCGATGCATTGATCTACAATAAGACTAAGATTGCCATCGGGAAGGTGAGCTTGTAATGCGCCTCGAAGGTCCGACATGTGTTTGCAGTTATCATCCAACCATCGAGCGTACTCCATTTCAAACATAGCAGCAGCTGTTGAGAGTAATGAAGATATTGATCTCCGGCCAGTGCATTTTCTAGAATCCTTCAAATTATAAAAAGTTGGTTGAAATTGATAAGGAAATATGTAGCTTGTTAATTACCCGAACTGGTAGCTCCATTCGTACTGCCTGCTACTCCTACAAGAAGACCCTAACATGGATAATAATGGAATTAATGTTGGAAGAAATCATCTATATAATTTAATGGAAATGAAAATGGCTAAAAGATTCCAACATATATATAAGAATTAATATATCCAAACCTGTGATCTTGCTCTATGGAGATCTTGCTCTAACTGCTGAAGCCTAATTCTACTGTACTCTAGTTGTTGCACATAAGCCTGCACCCGTCATGAGGTAATCGGGTCCCACAGATTGAGCCATTAAATAAACAACGTAGAAACAGTCAAATTGTGTTTTATGGAGTTTTAACTTTTAAAGAAGTGCACCTTTTTCCTCAGTCGGCTCTTTTTTGCTGCTTCTCGATTTTGAGCTAGGCGCCTTAGCGTCTGCTACAAAATTTCAAATGAATGTCTGCTATATATATGTACATATAAATGGTACACTCATTTGCGTGTTTAATTAATAAAAATTAAACATGATTGCTAAATATTACGGATTTAAAATTAATTATGACACTTCAAGAAATTAAATAACTGATATACTGCAAAATGTAATTAAGACCTATAATAATATTGACTATGAATATTAGTATCATCTTATAATACTCGTTATGCCTTTTTTATTTTGAATCATTATCATCAATTCTTCATTGAAGATGGGAGGATGGAACAGCTAGTCCTTTTTAGGAGAAAGGTAGATGAACAACTAACAAGTTGTTTTTGGTCAACGGTGTTGGATCTTTAAATATGACCTATTTGACTATATATCTGAAACTCTGAAATTGTTCAGACTTGAGAGAGAGAGAGAGAGAGAGAGAGAGAGTACCTTGGCATCATGTACCTTTCCATCTCTAACTGCAGTTGAACCAGACATCTTTCTCTAAAATATGCAATACAAAATTCGTCGTTTAGGCGCTTGAAATCAAAGGACATATCTTTCTTTATTGACAGCATTATGAAATAATGTCAAGGACAAGAGTTCGTCGGTAAAAGCAAATAACAATAGATATCACCATACTATTTTTGATAAATTAATGCAGCAGCCCAGGAGAAGGGAATGATAATGGCATGCACATTCCAAGTGGATATGGACGTAAGATACCAAACTTTTTCTTTCTAATTTAAAAATCACTACTATAGTGCAAAGAAAAAGAAACTCTATATCTCTTTTCGCATTAATTAAGAAAAACTATAGTTGGAGCTCCTATCCGACTTCTGAAGATGCAAGTGTATCAGTTAATTAAACTCAAACCCAGATCAGAATACAAATGACATGGATCATGAGAAAAAAATTAAGAAATGAAAAAAGGAGTAAATAACATCTTTTCATCAGTATTTTGAATGTTTGATATCAAATCCTAATTATTTTTCTAGGGAATTATGATCGTAATAATACTGTACCTTTTCTTGGGATGAAAGCTGAGGACTTCGTGTTGTTGAAGTCCGGGAGGCGCCACTTGCCATCATTACCTCTTGCTGCTGCTGATCAGCGGACTGTTCGGAAGAGGCCTTTCTGCTAGCTGGGGACTCTCCTCAAGATGAGATATAGAGTTTTGAGCTGAGCCTGAATTAGTGCTGCTTCTTGCTGACTGTGAATTCTCCTGCTGGAGATAAAGTAGACGCCAAATTGAAGCCTCATTGGAACAGCAACTAGACCATCTCCACCTTTTGGTTCATTTATTTTAATACCTATTCGAGAACAGAAAACCAAGTCAAAGAGGCAAGACCATACTTTGGGAGTTTGAAGGAATCTCATTGGCCACGATGGGAAGATCTCGAGTGTTGCGGGTCTGGTTGTGAGAAAAGCTGCTGCAAGAACAGGCGATGCAGAAGATATCAAAGGGATATCTCAATATGAGAAAGAAAATAAAGAAGCAGGTGCCAATACCTCAAAAAGAACTTATTCCTTCCTCTTGTAGGAATTGTAAATAAGTAAAAATTAATAATAGAGTGATATTGATATCAGGACATAGGATTGTATCTATGGATAGTAATAGCATTTAGGCTTCATATGATCCATTTAGCCTTACATTATAAATGACTATGTTAGTGGGGCTCAGATAAATCTGTTCTCCGTGTAATTAGCAGGGGTGTGCATGGGTACCGGATAGATTCAAACTAAATTCGGATAGAGTCCGAAACAAAATTAAGAAACTAGTTAAATTAAATACGATTTCGGTTCCGGTTCCGGGTCCAACACATCGGGTGCCTAGAACTGAAATCGAAATTGATACCCATAACGATACACTAAAACTTGTAAATGAATAAGTTCCAACAGGATACCCGGAACCTGTACCCTAGAATCTATAAATGAACAGGTTCCAACAGGGTATATATGCAGAACCTCTAAATTAACATGTTCCAACAAGGTACCCGGAACGTATAAATGCACCGATTCCAACAGGATACTCGTTGGAACCTGTAAATAAAACAAGCTCCAATAGTGTACTCGGGAGTTATAAATGTACATGTCCCAACAGGATATTCGGAACTTGTACTATATCACAGGTTTCGGGTATGGTTTGATTCTAGGTCCCAGGTTCGAGTCCAAAACTTAAGAACCGATCCTATACATGATAGGATCCAGGTATCATAAAAAATACATGATACCCAAATTCGCTCATCCTATAATTAGATGAAAAATCACCAAATGTGGAAAGAACAAGAAAATTAGAGACCTACACTGTCTGTCCTGATCAGTTTCTCTTATACCACCTACTTCTTAGGTGAGAGCTTCCACCAACTCCCCCAAGTAAGCAGCTCCATCCCGATCACTGTTTGGACAGTAAAAGTTCGCCTAATTTCATCAAATACAATTTAGGATAGGAATAAAGAAAGAGGAAATTGCTTTTACCCCTCGGCTACATCAAGGGTGCTATTTGAATACTCAAGATTGAAGTAGGATTGATCTTTCATTCTTTGCGACAACTTATAACAATATATAAAAAGAAAAAAGAAAATAAAGTTGATAAAGCGGTGGAAGAATCAGCGAGGAGAACATAAATGGATTAGGCCAAAACTTTTTGAAATTGGTGGTCAGAGGTGTAATACAATAAGTGGAATATTAAACACAGTTTGTTGTGAAGTTAAAGGGAGCAGCAGATAGCACAGAATAAAGAGCCCACTGAACCTCATTTGAAAATTGATGCATGCAGAAAGAGGTGGTACCATGGTGCTTGCCTATCTAAAGGCAATCTTTTAGTTAGAAAAAAAGATCATACTCTGCTGTGATACGTGAAGCTCACATGATATTGGAGAAAAACGGCGAGTAGGATATGGAAAAAAGTATGAAGCTTCACAATTATAGTTTTGACGAAAAAGATGAACATAGACCAAAAAAAGAGCTGATCAGGAACAGTACGAGAAATTAGTTGCAGCAGCTTGAGTGTTGCCGTGAATTCCAAAAGCACGAGACCGAGCCGAAGGTTCAGAATAGGAGAGGCCGATTTCACCAACTTTCTTCTCCCTCTTGGTTCTTGCACCATATACTACACTATACGCTGATCTTACAAAAACTTGTGCTTTTCTCCTACAGGACTTTCCAGGATCTCTTGCTTGAGAAAATGAGCTTCTTTCTTGAATTCAGAATGGAATTAAAGCCATCATCCTAGCCAAGTATTACTGGAAAAGGTGTAAAACTATCTTTCCACCTGAAGATGTTAGCACTTTTTTATGTAGCTGAATCATCTGATGGAGCTGGATCATTATGGTTCTTTTCTTTGCTCCTTTGACTTGGAATTATGATCTTTGTCCCCGTGGGATTTTCTGTAAACTTAGGAGGGCGTGAGGAGCATGGGGAGAGAGAGAGAGAGAGAGAAAGAGAGGGGGGGGGGGGGGGACAAGGCAGGAAGCCGCTAGAAGTACTATCTCCAACTCTGGCCCTTGTAACCTACACTGCCATCTCATTGGCTGTACAGCAATGTGAAAGTACACAACCAACCTGCATTGAATAGGAAACAGACAAGACTTGATACAATATAATAAGGCCAGGGGAGTTTATACCCTACTCCCTAATAAATGCTTTATGGGGTTGAGGTTGCCATAGCAATTTGACAAAAAATGGCAAGTTGATAAGAACAGATTGCAATGTGCCCCATGCCAATGCAAAAAATAATAATACAAATAGCCAAAAGGCGAGAATGCATTTTCTTAATAATCCAACCAGTTAGATGTATTTGTTTCAAATTATCACATTGCTCACGGTTCAACCTCTGCGCCTTGTCAAATACTACCACATAAAAGGACTATTCCGCCTCATAAAACAAAGTTGTTTTACTTTTGGACTCCAAATTGATCATCATCAGCATTTATGGCACTTGGAGGTTGGAGCCAACCCCCTGTTTAAGAAGAATAGAGTCGTTCTCAGTAAAGGTGGAAGGTCAATAATTAATGTTGGTCGCCTTGGAAAAAAAAAATGTTGGTCGCCGCCTTGTCCACTGGCTCAATAAACTATTGCGTAGAAACATCTGCTTCTTTCTTGCTTGATGAGACGTGATATAAAAATTAGCAGAATAGTACTTGACAAAGAAATCTATATAAACTAGAGAATTTTGACAAACCATCATTAGAAGAATTTTCTTTTACCAAAGAGAAACTTACTACAATGTCAAATCCTCCTCCGATACTCTTGTTAGTTTTGGATGAGGTCCAATTATTTCCTAGATTGGCAAGCAGGGGATTTCCTCTAGAAGATATGCCAATGAAAACAATAATCCTAAATCTCAAACAGTAGCAAACATCTGAGAAACAATTATGAAAGCTGGGTAGTTGCTGAAATTCCCCTCCCTTGTCAAGAATAATCTGTGTATTAAATTTACTGCCATCATAAGGCACCGCAACACTATGATCAGAATAAAGCATTTGCAGAGTTGATTAATGGCAATTAGGAGCAATTCTTCAAAGATCAATCTCGAGTTGGGCAGCACCAGTAGTTTCTCACACCATATCTGATGAATCTGAGATGAATGTAGAAAATCTGCATTTTCCACCATTAATATGCAAGCATCCCTTTTCCTCAAAAAAAATATGCAAGCATCCCTTGTTCGGGAATAACATGACTAATATCTTTTTGCAGCCCAAGCCATAAGAAACTGAAACAGAAATGTGTGCGATAAATGGCCCCATTTTTCTTGTAGCCTGGAAAAGAAAATAATATATAGCAGCACAGGCATCACGAGCATGTAACACGTAAAATTATAATTGAAAAACAAAGAAATCCCAAAAGACTAGGCATGTAACCTAAAGAATTGCCACCAGACAAATTAATCAGATATTCAGCAAGTACACGACATACTCAAGAAATAGAAACTGGAGCCATTCAACAAGCCAAAGTATAGGACAAACCACAATCCAGAATGATTGTCCACCAATAATTGCATGCATGATCTAGCTTTAAGCATGATTCTCTAAAGGCATTAATCAACCCCTCGAATGAAAGATGGAATTATATCAAATAAATGCATCCATATCTACTTTCAATGTTCGCATTCTCTTAATGTTAAGGTACTCAGCTTCCCGATTCTAGATTGAAGGGCTAGGGTTCAGAGTCAACCAAGAATGACCTAACTATTTCAAATAGTTCTCATGGCATGTTGCATCATCCAGCCATACCATAATAAAGAATAGGACCTGAGATGTTTGTAGTAGAAAACTATTCTGAAATATTCCGAATTCACACTTGTTTCCATGCACAATGTTTCTCGTATGCCTCAGGTTGCCCCGAAAGGATTAGCAGGAAAAAAGCAGTGCCATGCTCTGAAGAGATTTAGCATAGTACAGCCAAGCTTGATACAAAAGTAATACTATTTGTAAAGATTAAATCAATTCAGTTATCACGGCACAACACAAGACTCAAATTAGCATTTTGTTATGAGAAAATTACCACAATAATCGTCGACTTGGTTTTCGAGTGGTACAGACAAGCTACCTGATGGAGCTGTTTAATCGCATAACCAATCATGGTACTAATTAAGACTCCCTTCTCAAAAACTAAGACAACTCCATTTTGAGAAATTAATTCCCAGGATATCTCAAATAATCTTGGAGAAAAATTTCTGAAGCCAACTTCACATGTGACCATCCTCAATTCTCATGGGAATTCTCCTCTAAAGAGTAGGTGAAACATTCAACGGCTCACCAATCTTATCAAAATAACTCTCTGGCAGGGATTTTCTTTTCCGATAAAAACAAATGTTAACAGGTCAAATATAGACCAAAGTGGAACAAACAGAAGAACATTATGTGCTTATTATCAGATAAAACGCCAAAAATACAATAATAAGGTAAGCTCACAAAGAAGGAAGCTTGGGTATGCACTCAAACTAGAAATAAGTTTTTTACCCATCAAAAATCACATCAAGATGAATAACCTTGTCTCGTACAGTTAAACTGCAATGTCTTGATTTAATCTCACATAGAAAATTCATAAAAGTTTAGGTTGATTAATAATACTTGATGGGTATACTATCATAGACTTGATTAAACATTTTAACTAGGCTAGTGGTTTATGTCTATTAAATTGATGGGCTAGTTATCCCATCATATTGGTCGTAAAAATTGTTAAAGAAAGCATGATTTAATCCTAGGTATTCTGAGAGAGCCTATGTAGAAAAAAACTACTTGAAGATGGGATGAAGCCGGCACTAGATTATGCCTAAACTATCTATTAGACTTGAGTTGAGTCTTTATGATGATGTAAAGACTTAAATGGGAAGATTGTAATACACCAATTTAGTCCTACATAGAGAATTTGTGCGAGATTGTATAGATTAATAAGATTATAAATGTATTATCATCAACTTTAGTTTAAGCATTTTAATTAGACTAATAGTTGGGCATGTACTTGTTGGGCGTCTGAAACTTGTAGTAGACTTGAAATTGATAAGCTAATTATCTAATCAGAAGGGTCATAGACTCGTAGCAAAAACAAAAAAACACACCAAGATGAAGAACCTTGCCTGTTACAATTAATTGCTAAACCAACTCATAAAGATGAACTAGAAGTTAGAGAGCATCAATTCTAGCATTTCAGGACCAAATGTACATAAAATCACTTAAAGGAATTCTCATACTAGATCACCATCCATTCCCAATGTTTCAGGATGGCAAATTGGCATGGCTTTTTAAGCACCCACATCTACCTTAGCCCAATTAAGCCAAGTTGAAGTGCATATCAATCATTTTCAGCTAGTAAATTCAGCATTCATGTCAAGTTTGGTTAAGTTTGAATAAGTGCAAATTTTAGGTACTTGACTCAATGCAATATGTAATAGATTTATGTGGATACCACATATATAAAACAATTTGGACTTGGTTTGGATAGAAGAATAAGAACCCAAGTCAAATTTAGGTCTAAATTCAAGTACTTGAGTAATTAAGTAGATCAAAGAAGAATATGGGTGAATCTTGTAGGTATGTCGTTAATCCAACAGCCAGCTTCTGCTGAACTCATTTCACCAATAAAATGATAAACACCATTGTTTTACCATCACACAAGCAAAATAGCTGGAGCAGCTGAAAACTCATGGTACGTTTCTATAATCCAAAAATGTTGCAACTTCAATGTTCAAAGATAGTCAATGCAATAAAGACCTCCAACTGTCTGATGGAAAGTCACTGCAATAAGGATCAGTGTTTAAAAAAGGATAACAAAGTGTTTCCTAATCTAGAACACCTTCGTTCATGTTTCTTCTCTCTATACCTGGTAAATGGCAGAGACAATGACGACATGCACTTCCAAGATGCAAAAGGATATAGACACACACCAATGACTTCCTAAGAAAGGTGCTCCATGTATAATAAATTCAACATTTAAACCCATCATCCAAAATGAAGATTAAGGTACACAATAAGAAGTGAGCAAATGATTAGGACATAAAACACCAACTGGCTGGTAGGAAGAATGTACCTCATGAAAAACTCAAGGAGATTCTCCTTTTCCACAACAGCTAATACGATAACTAAAATCATTGAAAATATGAAAAACCACAATGTAGACTATATAACTCATCAGAAATTAAAAGCATAAAATAGAAATGGAGATAATCAAGGTTTAGTTAAATGTCAGCTAATAGAATAAGTCAAGCAAAAGATACCAGCAAAAGTAACTAAAAAAATATTCATATATATTAAGGACTTTTTCAAGACCATCTCTTAAATCCAGATAACCCGATTGCAACATCTTAATCTTCGTAAAAAATTTGTGTTGTGTTGCTATTCATGACATCTGATTCATTTATGTTCAACAAATACAGTTCTAAACATGTCTCAATTTAGATGGATATCACATTCATACATCGCTATGAAACCATCATGAATCATGAGGCCAGTTCTAGGGCCTCTCAAAGCAATTAAAGGTAACAGCACAAAAGTCATGAACTAGATAAAAACATCTTACCTTCCCATCTAAGCAAATGACACGAAGAGATAATGATCATTGCTGATGATAAAGAGGCTGACACAAGATTGTATTCTGCTATGTGTAACTTGGTCTGACTGATGCATCACTGATGTAGGGGCAAAGGCAACTATTATCCACTTATGGCTGGCTGAACTTGATCAGCAGATTACAAATTTGAATTTTGAATGCTATGTTTGGTATTAATTATAGATCACAAACTTTTCAAATGCTAAGATATGTTCCATTCTGTCAGATTTTCAATTTTACATATACCCTTCAATACACGCAAAACTTTGCATATGCACCCATCAAAAGTAACAATATCATGAATAACCATTAAATGGGTACATACCATATTCCAAAAAGTATTGATAGAAGCCTGTTAAGTTTACATGGGCAGATATAATATTTGCAGTAGAAAGGATGCCCATCTAGAAGAATACTCATTTTTGTTAACACTGACGAAACAACAATGGCCATATTTGCATCAAATCAAGTATGTTACAACAAAAGAATAAAAGACTATAGTGGCCACAGCTTGCACATATAAAAGTATAAACAAGATCATCACAAAACATGCTTGCACAATGCTGGAGTTTATTCCTCATAAATAGACAGAATAATATAGCTATCTTTTTCTGGTCCTATTCACCATCTGTTGCTGAAGATTACATTTTTAATTCAACAAACTAAAAGAGCCAGCAAGGTCAAAAACATTTTTGCATGTAAAATGGCTTTAAGGGAAGAAATACTCAAACCATCTAATGGTATTCATGTTTGGGCTCTTGTCATTGTAAAAAAGACACATGTAATTAGGACACTTCTGACAACTCCCAAATCTTTATTGTCCCATCATCACTTGCTGATGCAAGAAGCCTTGGTTCCTGTAGAGTTGATTCCATAACAACAGGATTAATACTTGAAATAGTAACAGCTTCAAAAAATAACAGTTCTAAGGTCCAGTCTGGTTTGAGGAAATTTTCCCAGTTCCCTGTTTTTGTTTTCACAGATGTTAGAAACGGGTGTGGAAATTGCATTTATTTCCTAGCTTTAGGAGAAAAAGGAAAGTAAAAAAACAAAAAGGTAGTGGCATACTTGTAATTATTTCTATAAAAAGGTAAGACTGCCTATATGCAGTTTCTCTATTTCATTTCCTGAATTTTGAAAAATACAAAAGGCATTGACATACTTGTAATTGATGTTTCAGTTTCCATATACCAAAATAATAAAAAATTGATAATAGAAAACTATTATGATATGTTTGTTTTACTCGATAGGATAGGATATTAAATGAGGAATTATTGAATAAAAAAATTTAATATCCGGTATTCTTCTAATCTTATTTTCTTCTAATCCATGCACTAAACAAACAATGGATATAAATTCATGTCTTATCCTATCTCCCTTTATCCTATGAAACAAACACGCTCTTATTGTTTCCATAGAATTATGAACCTCTAATTTCCAAAATACCAAATTTCCCTAAATATCCTCAAATCAAATGAGGCTTCTCAATAGCAAAATCACACCAGAAAACCAATTGGTGAAAGAAAGCAAACCACCTTTGGATTCCATTGCACAGAGTTCACATCCATGTGATGGGCCTTTTCTTTCTTCAGCAGCATCTTGTATGATGGTTGATCAACCTGAAGTCCACAAGATAAGCTGAGAGAACTTGTACTTCTGTTGATTTTAAGAAAGAACAATACTGAATAACAGAAAATGTCACTCTACTGAAGCAATTTTGAAGTGTGGCCAACAACTTTGCAACAAAGTTTCTACGACTAAGGTACTTTTAAATCCTAGCTATACATGTAGGTATAATATTATTGGACCAGCAGGCTATTAGCATAGCAAAAACCTGGAGAAGTCTTACACAGTTATACCTAGTTGACAGCAATTCATCTACTCTGTTGAAATTCCAAACATCCATCTCAACATTCTAATGGCTGCTGCATTATTTGTTTCTACATATTGCTTCCTAAAATGAACAACAATCTAATGCTTTAATAATGCAACCAAGGTTAACCACTTGACTTTAAGGTCATAAATATCCCACTTGACCTTAAGGTCATAAATATCTTGACCCATTCAAATTTGGGTTAATAAAATAGCCATCATGATTTTTAGGAGTTAAATACTAGCACGAACAGAATGAATCATACCGAATTGTCTTTACTCTCAGAGAAAAACCGTATAGCATCATCAGCTGCTCCACTAGCAATTAAACCTTCCCTGTTATTCGCAAAAGGAAAGTGCCAAAGTCAGCCAAGAAGAATATCACAAAACATATTATATTCATATTTTTGAGGAAGACTCAGACAATGACCAGCTTATAACAGCAAGGAAACAAAATAGCATGAAAAATCAATACATCATTCTTACTCACTTTGGAGACTGCAAGCAGCCGCAACAATGTTATGCAACAAAAAGAAGGTATATTACATCATAGGTTCTATAAAAGGAAGAACATACAAAAGAATGCATTAATAAAATATATTACATAACTTATCAAACAGGAAGGTTCCACTTAGCTGGATTCAATCCAACCATAAAATATTCAAACTCAATTTACAAGCTAATTTGGTGGGATCCACACATATAATCCCTTCAACAGGCCTTGCCCAACAACATTTTTTCAGTAGTCAATCACTTAAATAAATAAAATGGTATTATCAAAAAACATAACAATTATAAAACAAATGGTAAGCAAGTTTCCAAAATATAAAGAGAATTTGCCAAAACCATAAGTACTTTATGGTTAATTGCCAAAATCATTAACTTTTTTATATTGTCACCAAAAGAATAACCTTTTTCTTGCAAATATCCGAATGCCCTAACTGATTATATATAGCTATAAATAAATTATTGTCACATTGTTAATTTTCCTGTAGTTTATGTATTTAATGTTAATCCTCTTGCAATCTAAAATGTTTTTACTCAAAAGTTAGGCTTTGGTCCAAATTTCCTAGCTCATCATACATTAGTATCAATAAATTGTTCTTCGCATCTTTAGTTTCCAAAATAACTTATGTATTCAAAATTAGTCTCCAAATAGCTTAAAATATTGTTTACTCGTGAGTTAGATACTTTGGACCAAAGTCTTTATCACATATATATAGGTATAAATAAATTGTTATTCACATCTTTGATTTCCAAATAGTTTATGCATTTAAAATTAGTCATCATGTAGTCTAAAATGTTATTTATTTAGGACTTAGAGCCCGTTTGGTTCGCAAACTGCTCGTCACAGGACACCAGACAGGGACAAGGACAGGACATCAGGTGTCCTGAAACAGTAGCTATACCGTGTTTGTTTCGTCAAGAACAGGACACGATATTCCGTCCTGTCCTGCATTTGTTTCGCTATAACAAAGTACTGTACATGATAAAATGACTAAAATACCCTTGTAAATTAGTCTTAAAACTTATTAATACTTAAAAAAATCTTAATATATAGTATCAAATATTTTTCAACTAATATATAGTTTAACTAATAAGTTTTCAACTAACCTAAAAGTATAATAATAGGATAATACCGAAAAATATAAAAATCATACCAAACGATCTCCAATCTGAAATCTGACACCACCATCGCGTTCAGCACGTGAAAATTTACAACTTTGGTATTCACCTCGACTCGATCCGACGATTCTACGATCAACTACAAAAATACCCCAATAATTCATAAATCAACCCAATTTCATATGATACAGCTCTATTCTCTAAACACTGTTCATATCCCACCCACTCCTCTCCCTCTCCCCTCACCCCTCGCGCTGCCCCTTGCCCTTGCGCCCGACGCCACCTCCCTGCTCCGCTCGAACCCACGCCGGCCGGCCCTCTCGGCCGCCGACGATCACCCCGGCGGTGACGTCGCCTCTCCTGCAACTCCCGACGCCGGCGGGACGCCCTCTCTCTCTCTTTCTCTCTCTCTCCTCCCGATCTCCCTCTTCACCCCTCACCCCACCTACAGCTCGCCGCCCCCTCCTCTTCCGACCAGCAGCGTTCGGCTGCCCGGTGCCGCCATGGCTGCGCGTGGCAGCCCTTCGGCTGGCTGACCATGACGTGGCAGTCCGCAGCCACTACACGCGGCCGCTGCGTGCGACATCCGGCACCGGCACCGGAGGAGGAGAGGGTGGTGCGGGAGGCATGGTTGACGGTGACGCTAGAGACGGAGGTCGCGCCGGCGGGGAAGGAAGTAGGCTCGGCGGCGGACCCTCACTCGTCTCCCTCTCCACCCGACGCCCGCCCGACACCCGCCCGAGCCCCGTCTTCGGTCAGGGGCTGTTCTCGCTGGCGCCGCCGCATCAGGGCATCGACGGCGAGTGGGGCGCCGACGAGGAGAACGCGCTGCCGTGCCGGCGTGGGCGGCATGTTTCCTGGAGCTTGCGACAGCCGGGTGAGAGGCGAGGGCGAGGGCATTGAGGTCTTTTTGCATCAATGTCCTTCGCCCTGTTTTGATGTACCGAGAATTTTCTCGGTACACCAAATGGGTCCAAAATCCTGTCCCGAACAGGAATTAAAATCCAGTCCCTCCCACTTTTTGCAAAACAAACAGGGGACAAGAGCCAAAATCCAGTCCAGTCCCCCGTTTTTTAACGAAACAAACGGACCCTTAGGAACTTTGGTCCAAGATCCCTAACTCATTATGTATAGGCAGGGGGCATTTTAGGGATTTGTAAAAAAATTATGGTTTTGACAATATTCCAAAATAGTTTATGGTTTTTGGCAATTAATCATAAGGTGTTTATAGTTTTGGCAAAACACTCAAATACAAAACATAACATTTAAATATAAGAATATGAAACAAAATATATGCAATTTATATCATTGTATAAAATATAATAATTATAGTTTTAATATACCCCTTCTTCCACAAATTTGAATGCTATCCAAACAAGATACTCTAATTTTGGCTCCTATGACAAGGAAGTTCTCGTGAAAAATAATCTTGAGAATTATTTTCTAAGAGCATGTTGAATATTTGACCAGGACCCTACTTTCTCCTTTGCTTCAATGTCCTTAAAAAAAGTCCCAAATTCTCCACTATTAATTAAATATAAGGGCAATCTTAACCCCAATAAATTAAATTTTGGTCTTGATCTATTACACAATGTATGAATCAACAACTAAGTAGGATGACAATATAAATATATGTTAAATGGACAATAGTCACAGTATATGATGGTTGGTTAGAGTAGACTAGAATGAACCTTGTATTACAACTTGGAAGATTAAGAGACAATTATAAAGAAAGTTTGAAACTTAAACATATCCAACAGAACCAGAGTACAATATAGCACAGAGAAATTGGTCATGTATATATAATTTCATACCTTGACCAATGAACTGAGAATATGGTCCGGTCATGATACCCAGAAAGAGTACAGAGATGTTGCCTGAAAGACCATATAATTCTTATAAGATGTTTCAAAAGATGGTCTGCAACGAAAACTTGTAAGAATATGTTAAGAAATTAAGGAATACACATGAATTAGAAAATAAGATATTTAGGAACTAAATAAATGTAACAAGATTTCTTTGGTATCATGTTAACCATTACCTAATCTGAAACTCTTTAAGTGCAACTTCTATGTTCTAAAAAAGCAATCTAGTTGTTACACATAGGTGCTAATCCAGATACAACAGCCTTGCACCCCAAACATCCTGATGTAAGACAGGTGAAGCAGAATATTCTTTTTCTCTTTTCAGTAGATGCTGTTAAGAATGTAAACACCTAATCAAATTTAATAAGACCTCCTGAATTTTATTCCTTTCCATTTCAATAATTTAAATAATAATAATAATTTATACCCCTAATTAAGTTAATTCACGAGTTCAGCTTTAGGCCTATGTCCAATCTCTACACACATGAGGGTGAGTGTTAAGAATATAAATAAATAAAGTAGGGCTAGATTTTTCTGAAGGGCTAATGATTTTATGAAAGATTTCATAACAAAAATTCTAGGTAATAGTTAGCTAAAATGACATTACATGAAAAGTTTCATGACATTACATGAAAATCACAAACTACTGAAATAATGCAACACATACTAACCAAATTTTAATATCTTATTATCAAATAATTGATCATTTAGAATTATGGTATGAGTTAGAATAGACTATTCCTAAGGTATCTCTTCTCATGCACAATAAGAAAGATAGCCTATAAAAAGACTCTTCTCATCATAGTTGGGCCTTGGCTTTTTAATAGAACTTTTGATCTCTTCTGATCCGTGGTGGCATGATCTATCTTCTCTTTAGAATTTTCACATGAGAAACACTATTATCATGCTTTGATTTTGCCTCATGAAAGGTTAAGTTGCACCTTACCAAGATCTATAGCAATTAGCACTTGTCTCAGATGGATGGCATGAAGTGTCCCATATCTTCAATGTAAGATCATCACTGCAGAATTAACCAGCAATAAGATACCATTTATCCTCCTTATTAGTATGTGAAGTTCACATACCTGCATGTAACCATTCTGTCCCCAGCAGAGTTGAAAGATAATGCCCAGACAGTAGATGTATGGCCACTACATAGCAAAAAATTTAAGTTAACCGAGCTGCAATTAAATTAATTTCATAGTTCATGAAGGATATTTTCTTGTAATCATCTAGTCAAATTTATTTCTATTGATATCCATCATAAGTCAAAATATAACCTCATTTACCATCAAACAGATTGTCAGTAAAATTTTGACAAACAACTCAAGCATAATCTTAGGATCTGCAGCTTTTTATGCCGAATGGAAAGGCTTCAGAGCCTGCCTTTCAATTAATTTTATATTTATTTCATCTTTCATATGTTTGCACTTGGTTATGCTTATGAACAAACATGCCAAGCATTAAAAGGTTAAAATCTTCATTGGAGATACAAAATGCAATTTCTAAACTCCAAAGCATGGTTTAAAATCTCGGTACCGGTACCGGTATATACCGGTACCGTACCATACCATACCGACACACGGTACGGACCGGTATGAAAATGCATACCGGCCGGGTTTTTTTTTTTCGTGACATACCGCCCGGTATCACCCATACTGGGCGGTATGAGCCATATACCGCCCGGTATACACAATATACCCGGTTTTTTCAAATACCGGGTATATCGTATACCGGAAACCTAAAAAACCGATAAATACCGGACTTACCGTACCGTACCGACCGAGATTTTAAACCTTACTCCAAAGTAAATTCTTAAATAGATTTTGTGGAAAATAAGAAGTGCAACTAGGAAAAGATGATTGATTATAGCGATACATGAGAAGTCACTCGAGAATAAAGATTGTTAATAGTGTGAGAGAGGAATTGCAGCATAATCCAAGTGGATATGGGTATGGCTTACTGAAAATTTTATGCCATTCTTAAGTCACATCAGATAGTAAGAATGTCAAGTCTCTCAGACTCTCACTCCAATCACTTTGCAAATGGTAACAGTCTCTTATCACAACTGAACAAAATCTTTTAATTATAAATTTTTCTTCTGAACAAGATGTTTAACAGCAGCAATGACAAGCTAGGTCATTTTTATCTATCCAATTTCTTAAGTTCTCTCTTCCTAGAAATGATGCATTGCCTGTTCCTTTAGCTAAATTTACATGATATTTTATGGTTTGCTTATGGACTATCAGTTCATATATAATTAACAGGATGCAAAAGTGGAGAACAAATTTCAGGAATGAGCATCTGCAAGCATCATATCATCAGGACTTGAAACAACTCTAGTAAATGTAGCTTTGCCACTTGTCTTATACAAATATTTTCAAAAAAAATGATAAACTAAATACCTGCTAGCTTCACTTATAGTTTGCACACAATGCCAATCATCATCATCACCATCCTCAGCCCAGACCTTGGCATAATAACATGTTTAACTAGGTTCAGGATCGATTGCATCAAACATACAGCTAGAAGGCCATTTAGGATCAAAAGATAAAAGCTAGTTGGACAATTTTGTACCCTTATAGTGTTGTCATAGCTAACAGAAACCAAAAGTTCCGTGGATGGATGCCAATGCACCATCTTGACATCCTGTGTATGACCTTGCAACACTGAAACACACTCAAACTCATTGCCTGGTTGTATTTCCCAGATCCAAACAGTCTTATCTCGACCACATGTGGCAAGCAAGGATCCAGAAGCATTCCATGAGACACTCTTCACTTCATTATCATGACCCTGAAGATAAGCAAAAAGATGAGAGGAAAATAATATAACTATATCCATTGTCTCAAGTGAACTACAGATAAAAGAATAAAGATTGAAAAGAAAAAGTCACTAATTTACTTATGATTAGTCTGGACCACATTTACACCATCATTAGTGCTTACCTCCAGTGTAGCAACACATCCAAAATAACCACCAAGATATTCCCATATAGCAGTTGTACCATCAAAACTTGCTGTAGCCAATAATTTACCACTCGGAGACCATGCACAAGAACGGACTGTCCGAGTATGAGTATCTTCTAAAACAGCCTGTCAAAAGATAATTTGTTGAAACTTAATCCTTGCAAGTCAAATATCAAAGCTGTCTGCTGGGATCTAAAGCAACATAATATCATATTCCAAAAATAAAGTGAAAATAGAAAAAAGATGCAGATAACAGCTTGCTACAAACTACCCCTTGCAACAATGTGAAATGGTGGACTAGAGATTGTTAAGTTTATATGTTCAAACTCTTGACTGAATATAGAACAGAGGAAAAGAATAAGCTGTTGCTTGCTTCTTTTGCACACATATATCAGTCGTCTACTGCCATTGTTGCAATATACACCATCGACTATCATGTAGAGTAAGGAAGATACGTTTACGGGAGAGAAGATGAGAACAAAGAAAATAGTACTTAGTTTCCTGACGGAAAATAGACTTTATCATACATAATGGAGATGTCACAACTCAGAATTAAGTGTAAATTTCATTTGAATATTTTTTCTTTAAATTTAATTTTATTTGATACTAAACTTAGGGTCTTTTTGTTTCATATGTTTTTGAGGTGCAGAACATCGCTGAGCACTGGACAACAGTTGTTGTCGAGCACTGGAGTCGAGCACTGAACAACAGTTGTTGTCGAGTACTGGACAAACAGCTCTTGTCCAGTATTCGTTTGCAAAAAAAAATACCATGGGCAGGTTATAAGTGATGTCCCGGTACAACGAGGTCATTTTCGTGTTACTCCAAATTGGAGTAACAAGACCTGTTACTTTTGTACAAGGTTGTAAATTACAACAATACCCTTGATTTCTCCAATATCTAATTTTTTCACCTAACACTTCTCCTTACAATTTTCATGGTTGTGTGGCAACATAAGGCGATAGATCTGCATGTGTTCTTCAATCTCCTCACCTATCACCATGCATGCAGCGCCATGGACATTGACGCGAGGCCAGGGAGGTTGCAGTGACTACACTGTACGACTAGGCTCGTACAATCCTAGGTAGGACCTCAAACCAGACTGCCTTGTCTAACATCAAGTATCCTTCTAGTAATTAAGAAGCTGAGTTAATTGCAGTCTGGTTCGCCTCTTACACATGTGAAAGGATGTTAATAATATAAATAAATAGATTGAATTCCTTCCTGATAGTTTAAGCTTTTCAATAAAAATGACCACCTAATCAAATTTCTAATGAAAATTAAGAAGTTTGTTTTATCTTCCTTATGATTTAATAACATAAATAAATATGTTTCCACTTTCCACTATTGGTGTTAAGACAGCAGGGGATTGATTACTTGAATCAGTTCCAACTTCTACTGTTCTACTATCAAGCATTACTACAATTTCTAATAGGGCTGAAAGTTGATACGATATATGAGGATGGATATGAATAACCAGAGAATTGCATTAGGGTATTAAAATCACAAAAAAAGACTTATAATAAAAATAAAAGTTAAAGCATTATGACACTTCGCATCAACAGTGTAGACTCGTTATAGTAAACAAACCATAAATAAGCAGGGATGTTTATTTAACTAACAAGACTAATATCAACTTGCTCTCCTTAAAGTTGAAGATCACAAAAGAAAAGTGGTTTGAGGAACTGATGAAGGCCTAAACTAGAAACATGATTACCTTTCCATCTAACAGATTGTAAAACCATCAATTTCCCAATAAACCATGAACGAGTACAGTGAAGATGAATTGTAGAGGAACAAACCGAGCAATCCCAGGTACCGGAAGGCCCCTTCTGCCAGATCCTAACTGTCTTATCCCCGCTGCAAGAGGCCAGCATCCCAGGAACGCCGTCGACCGCCGGGTTCCAAGCGAGGCTCCACACGCGATCGGTGTGGCCTTCCAGCTTCTGGATCTCCATTAGTTTCAAGTTTCCCTCCAGTAACTCCATCGCATCAACCGCCGCCCCCACGAAGAGCGGGAGGAGCTCTGGCAGGATCTCCGACTACGACGGAGGAGCGCCCGATTCAATCGGGAGGGGTTTAGGATTTGGAGCCCGAGGAATTCGTCGATGGAAACTCCTACGGTACTAGGGTTTTGGAGAACTCTGCGCTCGCCCAAGAGTCGCACTAGAGATTTAGAAGCGAGGTGGAGATGCTTTATACGAACTTACCTCCGATCACTTTGCGTCCAAACTTATTCTTGCGCGACGCGAGGGCGAGGAATTGCAGTTGGTCAGAGGCGCGTGTCTGGCACGTGATTCAGCCGTAGTCTCATCTGTCCTGCATCTGTATCATTTCCATCTACTGAATCAGCCTCTATGAATTTATATTTATTTATTTATTTATATATATATATTTTTATATTCATCCGTTCATAAATTTTCTACCTGCAATCTACTCATAAAAATTGCACTCCAGAACGATGATGAGGCATGCTTTGGATGATTACTTTGTTGCAACTTTGGATTAGACAAATCAAATATTATTTTAAAAACAGATTAATAAATTATTTGACAATAATCACCATTCTCTTCAACTTCATCCAAAGATGGATTCTAAGTTACATCCCATCTCTTCTTAATAGAATGAGCATCGATGGAGAATTAGTGGCGGATCCAATGAGGTCCAGTGGGGGCCACTGCCCCCACTGAATTTTAAAAAAAAATTATAGACTATTTTTTTTCTTGCTGTTTTTTATTATTTGCATGTCCCCACGCTTCTTGCTGCATTTGCAGTTCTTCTTCTCATTAGCTTGCTGGACTTCAGCAAGCTTCTGCATTCCTCTTAACTTCTACAGCAAACTTCTGCATTCTTCTTAACTTGCTGCAGCAAGCTTCTGCATTCTTCTTCACTTGCTGCAGCAAGCTTTTCATTAGCTTGCTTCCATCAAGCTTGCTGCATCAAACTTCTTCTTCCCATTAGCTTGCTTCCATCAAGCTTTCTTCTTGTTCTTTTTATTATTAGCTTGCTGCAACAAGCTTCTCATTGGCTGGCTTCCATCAAGCTTGCTGCAACAAGCTTCTTCTTCTTCTCACTAGCTTGCTTCCATCAAGCTTGCTACAATAAGCTTCTCTTAGCTTGCTGCAACAAGCTTCTCATTAACTTCTTCCATAGTTAGCTTGTTGTAGCAAGCTGCTCATTGTCTTGTTGTAGCAAGCTTCTCATTAGCTTGCTCCTTGAAGACAAGCTTCTTCTTAAATTTTTTAATTCTTTTTAAAAATTTTATTATAATTATGATTTTAACTAATTTTAAATTTCTTTTTAAAGAGATTTTAATTTTTTATTATATTTATGATTTCAATTAGTTTTAAATTTCTTTTGAAGATTGATGAAAAATTTTATAACAATTTGTCAACTTGATAACTAGATATATGAATATAATTTTTTAGCAATTAAATACGTGAATAATTATTTAAATATTTATAGAAGAATACACTACGTTCTTGCGGCGCAAATTTGAAGCGTCGACTTTTGAAATTTTATATATGAATTTGCCCTCACTAGTAAATTTTTTTGGATCCGCCACCTATGGAGATGCATTCTAGCCATATCCCTTGGGCTTCATTTTTTTTTCATGTTAATGTTAAAAAAGTATGAACATGAGTAGTGGATCCTCGAGATTTTAGAAAAGTTAAGCCCTATTTTAAATGATAGGTTGTGTTTTCATATTATAATAGAAGAGAAAGAACATTATTTTATTCTTATAATATCATAGAACTATTAGTTATATGTGTTAAATAAATTTTAAAATATTTAAAGGTGCGTTTAGTTGGATGAAATGAAATCATAAAGAATAAAAATTAAAAATAAATAAAAGTAGATAAAGAATGTAATAGATTAAAAATAATATTATTTTATTTAATTGACATTAAGAATAGACAAATAATAATATTACTAATTTATTTATTTAGCATAAGTAAGAGATAAATGAATAAAATACTCTTTTAAAATATAATAATTTGTGTAATAATTTATTCTAATTTATAATAATATAATAAAAATATACATTCGTGTAAATAATTTATTAAGTTTAAAATAATAAAATTTTATTTTCGTAGAAAGTAAGTAAATATTTATAAAATAATAATTAATAATAATAAAAAATTATCTATTTAAGATGTGTAATTATTAAAGTTAAGTTAATAATTTAATTTTTATATTGGTATATAATATTATAATTATCAAATGATAATATTAAAAAATATCTATATGAAATAATATTTCTTGAGTTTATATAAGAAATAATATTCCTCATGAAAAATAACATTTATTTTTTATTTCTTATGACCTATTTATATATATATCTCTTAACCAGTTGCAATCAAATAAGAAAATAAGTAGGTTATAAAGAATAATATTTTATTTTTCATTTATTTCGTTCAACCAAATATTATCTCTTAGACTATATTTATACAAAATTGTTTTGAAAAAAAAAATGACATAAGTTAGAAATACAAGACAATAACAGAGAGTAAATGAACAATGAAAAACATTAATAAATATTAGTAGACATTAGAAATATATTAAAATAAATTACCATCCTCCAGCAAAGGATAAAATATTATTGTCGGCGCAAGTCATTATTTTAAAAATATTAAGGTAATCATAAAAATTTATTTGAATAGTCATAGAAAATTAGATGGGATTATATTATACATGAGAAAGAATTGTAGTTGTACAGTAGTTCTTCCGAAGAGCAACAAAATCCTATTCATATTGTTTGAGTTTCATGTGGCGAATTATTTTTTTTAAAAGCAATTTATATGACCTGCTAAGATATACAAAGTGACATAATATTTTTACGTGATATTTCTTCTGATGTATTTGTGAAATATAAGTTATTTATTATTTGTTCTTTATCATTTGTCCTTTTTTTAAAAAAAATGCTGTGTTTTTTACTTTGCCTATCAAACAAATATTGTTCATAATAAGGTCTCTCTATCACAGGGAGAGACTCCTTTTTTACTTTGCTCTGCATTATTTTTATTGCTGCTCCTTCCTATTTGATGCAAATGGGACATAATCTCATAGAGACCTAAAAAGTAAAAAAAAAATATTTTTTTAATATTAAAAAAATTTATTCATTTTTATCTTTTTATATTATTTTTACCTAGCTAGAAAGTAAAAAAAAAATACAAACCTTGTGGAGACCTGGAAAGTTAAACTTATTTATTAAATACTAAACAATTTTAATTATTTTTTCTTTATATATTTATTTTACATTATACATTTTTACTATCATTAAATTTTTCTATTTTTATCTTATTTACTTTTTAAAAGTAGTTTGTATTTTGAATTAATTTAACTGAATTTTTTTTGTTCGATTTAGAGGTCCACAATTTTGAAAATATACTATATCGAACTAAATCTATTGTAGATTATTATTTAATATTGGTTTACATTATAACAAATACAAATATATTATATTATATAAGATAAACATGAGAAGACAGTTATGTTTATATTAAAACATATAATTATATTTATTTAATATATGATAATAATCTATAATGGTTCGTTTGTTGAATTAGATCAGATAAAATATGATAAGATAATAAATAAAAAGTAAAATTAAATAAGATTTTCAAATTCAATATTTATTGGCGGGATATAATATCAACCTTATATTATGTTAATTCTATTTTTTTAATTCATACATTAAACAAATAACAAATTAAAATTCATATATTATCTTATCTCACATGTCATGGGAAGCAAACCAGCCCAAATGAATTTAATTAATTTGATATTTTTTTCTCGAAAAGTACAAATTAAATTCTACTGTTTAAATTAATAATATCACCCCCTTACATATATGTCGACATGCAAGTTCCTTAATTATTTTAATACTAAATATCATCACATTATCGTAATTTAATAATAGAGATGCGCATGGATATCGATAGATTTGGAACTGATTAGAATCTATATGATCGAGTATGTGTCAGGTAGACCCTAATTAAATTCGGGTAGAATCTGAGACATAAATTAAGAAATTGATTAAAATCGGTTCAGATTCCGGATCCAACATATCGGCTACTCGAAACTGAAATCGAAATTGATACCTGGGAGGAACCTATTTTGGAACCTATTATCGAACATGTTCTTGAACCTGCTATGGAACCTGTTGGAATTGGGGGTGGCAATTTTATCCGCATCCGCTCACTAAAAATCGCATCTGCATCGTATCTGATCCATATCCACAAGTAAAAACGGATATGGATATGAATATAGATTTAGAAAATTTATATCCGCGCGGATATGGTGCGGATACGGATATGACTGTGGATTCGCACCGTATCCGCACTGCCTATCCGCATCTTTGAATTACTATTTTGCATGTATAAGTTATTAATATATATAAGAGCTTTATAATCATTTCATGTCAATATGAATTTTGAAGTATATTATATACTTGTTTTGGATCAATGGATTGGTAATTTATTGATTTTTTAATTATATATATTTTTTATTAAAAACAATGCGAATACGGATGCGGTGCGGATATCCGCATTTGAAGCGGTGCGAATATGAATATCCATATTCATATACGTGGCGGATACGAATGTGCGAATATGGGATGCGGTGCGGATACGGATAATCCAGTATCCACACCATATCTGATGATCATCTGTATCTGCACTGCATTCGATCCGTTGTCAGCCCTAGTTGGAACCGGTCCAATATAGGGTAGGGTTCGGATACTCGGACTCGCTCACCCCTATTTGATAATGTTGATTATTTTGTATCTTTAATCAAATAGTTTTTCATTAATACTTAATAATACAATTAAATGTATAATACAATGCTAAAAGTATTTTAATTATATTTTTTTTACCATAATAAATATTTGATTAAATAACATTAAGTAATTCATTGCACTAATGATGATACGATGATGAAGCGACTAGGATTGAGATTTTGTCTGATAGTTTCAACCCCTTATGAAATTAGGGACCTATCTATAGAGATCGATCCTATAACTCATGTATTCAGGTTAATTTCAATTTTTGAAAGTCCAAACAATAAGTGTCCGTTTGATTAACGAAATCACTTATGATTTTATGATTTCAATTTTAGTGAAATCAAAAGTGCTTATGAAGAATGTGGTTGATTTTGTGTTTTCATGAAATCGAATCGAAATCAAAATAAAAATGAAATCAATTTTTTTAATAAAATTGAAAATACAAGAATATTGTTTTCTGTGATTTCGATACTGCCGATTTCGATATCAAAATACTGTGGCAAACTTGTTATATATATATAATAATAATAATAATAATAATTAATTTACAAATAAATTAAACTATATCTGATTTATAAAAATTAAAATAGAAATCATCATCTTCAACTCAATATATTATCTTAAATTGACAAATTAATCAAATCAATAATTTAATCAAAACTAATTTATCTTAATTATTTATAATCAAATTATAGTGTTGAATAATGATTACTCTTATTTTTATCAATACGTGATTTTCTTCTACAATTATATTAAGTTAATTTTATGTAATGATTTATATGAATTAGTTTATTATTTAATCAAAATTAGATTAGTTTAATGAAAATTAGTATTATTTTTTATAATTAAATAAATATTCACTTATTTTAAAATTAATCAAGTAAAATTGATATTATTTTTGTTAACCAAACGTGTTTTCAAAAAACTAAAAATTAAATACTGAAATCAAGTTTTCGAAATCAAATTTTTACTTTCATTGAAATCATATCAAAAAATAATTTTCGCTAATCAAATAACACCTAATTTTTTTGAGATCGATCTCGAACTTATGTATTTGGGTCCGTTTTAATTGGTTTCAAATATAATCCGAATCTATACTCATCCCTAGATGTGACAAGATGTATTATTAAAATAATTGAGAAAAATTAATGATTCAAAATCGAAAATTATATATATATATATAAAGTAAAATAGAGGCGTGTCAGTAATTTTCCCTTGTCGAGATAAGTTAAGATTTTAATTATCAGTTTCAGTTGATTCCTAGTCAAATCAGTTCGAAGTTGACTAGTGCATGCATGTTAATTTTGCGTGCGATTTTGAAGTTTAGAAAGGCCAATATAATGCGCCCGTGCATGTTTAGTTATTTACCAAACATATATAGCATGGTCGCATATTTCAAACTGGTCTATTTGTGTTTTCTGGTTAATAGAATTTAGTCAATGAGCTTGTCCTTGAAGCTCTCAATGAACGCAGACGTTCTACAAACTATTGTCCGATAGAGGATATTATATATTAATATGTGAAATGAAATTTAGCAGATGCATGCATGCTGAGGCTGCATGAGATAAAAGTCAAACAGATGATGAGGCAACGCTAAACATGACATATTATTGGTGTGAGCATTGACCATTTGCTAATTAATCAAAACAGCTCGTGTACTTAATTAATTAGGATAAGTTCATTGAACATTTTTTATTTACACATAGGATAAGTACTCAATGTTCATTGAGCACTGACCATTTGCTAATTTACATATATGAAGCTCTCAAATATATCTTCTTTTTTTTCTGAGAAAGGAGATGTTTTAATTTGCACACTATATATCACTGAAATAATTGTCAAAACTCATTGCGCATGCTTACTAATCATTGCGCAAAAGATTTTGTCGACCAAATGGATCAAAAACGCGAAAGCAAGATTGATAGAAATATTAGCTCGACTACGGGTTAATTCATTGAAGATTCAAAAAATTCTAATACATGATCTATTTTTTCTGAAATAATCTCCAGCTAGAGTACTTAAAAATTGGAAGAAAAGAAAACAAATTTGCTATGGAGCGCTTACCGTTCAAATCACAGCTTCTCTTATTTATATTTTCCAACTATTTCTGGAGTAAAATGACAAACATACCCTTTCACTTACTCCTCTATCTCACGCGGCAGTTAATACCTGACTACGCTAGCTTCTCCTTTCCTACTTCGATTAACTGCTGTCGTCAGTTGCTTCTCTTCTTCTTTTTGAACCATCGATAACAGATTTGATCCTCGGAAATGTAATGTTCATTGTTCCGAGTTATGGTTGAATATATCGGAGGAAAGTGATCCGTGCCGCGGATGCTCGTTGGTGGTTAAGCCATTACTTTCCCGTTCACAATCTTTCAAATTGGAACCACCTCTCCATGGAGTTGGACATTTGATCGAACACCTATTGCGAAATATCAGAACCCCAATTTTGACTTTAGAGTCAGAATGTTGACCGCGCGTGAGCAGCCTTACACGTGCGGTGACTTTTTTTCACAGAAGGCGATTGGGTTGTATATAAGAAGCGTGGGAAGAACGGCATGCATGCATGAGGCCAAATTAATTTAAACCCCCGTCGTTTATCTCCTTCCGTGTATATATATCTTCAGGAGCATGAACCTTACCTTTTGCTGACGGACCTTCCTGTCCGTCCAATTCACCCGCGTTTGATGTTGATCGTAGGATATTTAGTTCACAAATGGAACCGACCTTTTCATCATATGATGGGGAAATGCGAACTTCATATAATAAATAAGACGGTGGATAGTAAAACTACCAAATGTCCGTCTCATTAACATGCAACTTGCTAAATTACATTAATGCTTGGAGGGACATATATTAATGCTCCACTAATATTTCTAAAAATCTCGCTTCTTGTTGTCTCACTTTTCCCTACCCGGAAACACTTCCAAAACAATCAACTAAACTGCATTATTCGCCTCGCTAAATTACAAATTGTATAATTAATATGCAAGTATTCCACGTGGAAGAATATTTAATTCCAATTTTGAGTGGGTCCAAATAATAATTTCCATTCATTATCTCAAGTTTGGAAATTGGAATAATCCAAGGAGAAACCTAATATCAGCGGACGAAGAATACCTCAAATCAAATCCAGAATAGGAGTCTCAACGGGGCAGGACAAATAAGGAGGTGCCTACTATACCCGCTACTCGCCCCGCGAAATAAACAGGTATTCGCTACCTGTTTATTCCCCATAGGTATCAAAAATGGATACTCATTTAATTACCCGCGGGGGGACGAATACCTAGGGTTGTTCATGGGTCGAATCCGACCCAATGAACCCGAGAAACCAACCCGACCTGAACCAATCGGGCCGAGTTGGGTCGGGTTTAAAATTTCAAAACCCGATTATAATCAGGTCGGGTACGGGTTTCAATATTTAAAACCCGATGACTCGAGACTCGACCCAATTACCCGAATTATTTATATTATTTTATTATTTTAAAAAATAAAAATCAACTCGGAAAGACGTCGTTTAGCATCTTCCTGAGGATACGCGGCCCACGTGGCCACGTCTTCCCGAGAGGAGGCAGCCACGCCTCTTATCGGGTGAAAACGCGGCCCACGTGGCCGCATAATGGAGTTTCAGTAGTATTTTTTTAAAAACGGGTACCCGATTACTCAATCCGACCCAACCCGATTGTGGACGGGTCGGGTCGGGTTCAAAAAAAATATCTTCAAACCCGACCCGACCCGACCCCGACCCAACCTGTTTGTTTCTTAATTGGGTCGGGCCGATTTTTTCTCAAAACCCGACCCAACCCGACCCGTGAACAACCCTATGAATACCCATGGGTATTAGCGGGTACCCACGACACTTTTAAAAAAATATAAATTATAATATTTTAACAACACTTTAACTATTCAAGTATTTTGATAATAACTTCAAGTATAATAATTTTATTTTGATAAACACACAATATTTTGATAACATCATCATCATAAGATTTAAAACATAAAGTATATAGGTATTGAATTATGTTAGAATTTTTTTAGTATATGTACTGAGAGTAATAATGTAATTTAGTAATTTTCGCGGATCACGGGTATCTACGGATACGGGTACTATAATATTCATACCCGTCCCATATAATAAATGGATATGAAAAATTATTCGTAAAATTTCCGCAGGTAAAACACTATCTCTCATACTCATCGTAAATGAATAAAACATTAAAACGGATAATATTAGTCCCTGATTCAGAAATTGCTGCGGAATAAAAAAAATCTCCGATAAAGTAGATGGTTAATAATAATTTAATATGTAGTTGGCTCGGGTAGGAAGAATTCACAAACCGCCGACGCCTACTCCCATTTTACACCGTGAGTCCGCGATCGCTCGCCCACCCTAACGCGCGAGAGAAGGGAGAAGCGAAGTTGGACAAGAAAGCCAAAGCGACGGGATGCGTGCACACGTATTGCTTGTTGGCTTGCCTCTTCGTTTTCCCTACCTTTAAATGCTCCGCGGCCCGCAGGATAAGAGGAATTGAAGCAGAAGCAGGAGGGGACCGAGAATGGCGGCTGCTGCTGTCTTGTCTCGATCTGCTTGCACCCTGGTTCTCTGTTTTCTCTTCTCAGGTACTGGATTGTTACTAATAGCATTTTGTCGAACAACTTGCAGGCGTTTGGCTTGTTTTACTCTCTCTGACTGCGGTACTTGCTTTCTACCATGAGATTTGGTCGACGAATCGGTGATGATGATGCTTTGTTTAGAACGACGATGGCTTTTGCGTTTGCTTTTCTTCTTGCTGTTCTTTTTCAGACCGTTCTCAATTTGTTTTTTGCTTCCGTGATCTGTTGAAAAAGGGAAGAATGGATTGTGATCTTTTCAAACTAAATTACTTGCAGAGATTGCTTTCTATACTTTCTTGACATAAAGTATTATCACTCAGTCAAATTGATCAAACAGTTTGTGTTTCTTCCAAAAGCATACCTTTCATGGCGTCTTTCTTCTCATTACAGAGCAAATTATGCAGACCTTTGCTCACGGTGTGGGAATCAACTACGGGCAGATTGCCAACAACCTTCCAAATCCCTCCACCGTCGCCAAGCTTCTCCAATCCATCAACGTCAGCAGAGTCAAACTGTACGACGCAGATCCCAATGTCCTGGCATCCTTTGGCAGCTCCGGCGTTGATTTCATCATCGCAATCGGCAACGAGAACATCTTAAACATGACCGATTCGACAAAAGCCGAGGAATGGCTGAAGCAGAACGTCCAACCTTACATCAACCAAACTCAGATCACCTGCGTCACCGTCGGCAACGAGGTGCTCTCCGGAAGTGATACCGCGCTGATGCAAAACCTCCTCCCTGCAATGCAATCGGTGTACCAAGCTCTCGTCGCGCTTGGTTTGGACAAACAAGTGAATATCTCGACGGCGCATTCGGTCGCCATTTTGGAGAACTCATACCCTCCTTCCTCCGGCTCTTTCCGTCAAGATCTCGCGGAGTACATTCACCCGCTGCTAAACTTCCATTCCGAAATCAACTCCCCCTTCCTCATCAACGCATACCCCTTCTTTGCGTACAAGGCAAACCCAGATAAAATTTCACTGGAGTACGTCCTCTTCGAGAGCAACCCAGGAGTGACCGATCAGAACACGAATTTGACTTACGACAACATGCTCTACGCTCAGATCGACGCAGTTTATGCTGCGATCAAAGCGATGGGGCACACAGACGTCGACGTCGCGATATCGGAAACCGGGTGGCCTTCCAAGGGGGACTCCGACGAGCCGGGGGCGAGCGTGGAGAATGCGGCGACCTACAATGGGAATCTGCTGAAGAGAATTTTGATGAATGAGGGCACGCCGATGAAGCCAGATGTGCCGATTAATGTGTATGTTTTTGCTCTGTTCAATGAGGACATGAAGCCCGGGCCGACATCGGAGAGGAATTATGGGCTTTTTTACCCCGACGGCACGCCTGTTTACGATATCGGCTTACTGCGAGAGCAGTTCTTGATGCCGTCGTCTTCTTCGAATTTGATGGTGAGGAACAACTCTAATTCAGTTCTTCCGAAACGAGTATTTTTTTTACCTAAATTTATTATTATTAAAGTTTAAAATTCACGCAAAAGATTTTATCATTCAAACTGAATAATCATTACTTATTATTAAAATTAAATATTATAAAATATCATTGTTATAAACAAATCTTAAAGCTAAATCAGTATTCTTTTGTCGTTCTCTATCATGCTTCCTATCGATTGATTACGGTGTGAAATTAAATTGTGACATGTCTAAATAATCAATCTACTTCATGCAGGCGTGGTGTAGACTTGGCATTCTTATCTCCTTGATGGTGATCTTGATATAATTAAGTCGCTTATTTCTTCACAATCACAGCCGGTAGTTGCGAGCAATGATTGATCCTAAATTAATCATTTTTTTTTTTTACAATATCAAGAGGACTACAGTTCGGGCCATGAGGTAATTCATGTACTCTACCTTGCTGTCTTTTTCACAGTTGGAATTAACTTAGAATAAACCTTTTTCACATCATACATATAGTCCGACTTGCTCTGTAATCATACGAATGTTTACTTCTTGATGTTTTGTGGCTGGCTGGCTGCACATCCATTCACCAAAATGAGATTCGATGTCGATAGCTGACCCTCTTTATTGATATTCCAACAGAATATTAGAAAAGTTTGGCAAACGGCCAAACCTTGTGAATGGCTGAATGCAACCCTATTTTGGCTTTGTAAAAGAAAGGTTATATATTCGTGTTGTCTACTTGTCTACAACAGAGCAAAAGCTGTCCCTTTTATTTTGTAGCCCATGATATATACAGGCTTTCTATTTTTTTCTTTTTCAAGTATTGGTGATTTGTATAACAATCTATGGAGGTAGGAAACGTTTTATACTTTGAACGTTCTGTTGCTAAGATTAATTGTATATCTTGTAATGTTCTAGAATTGAGACATTTTAAGATAATTAATCTTTGTTTTTAAATTCAAAATTGGTCTTGAATCCGCCGGACCATGACCTCATCAGATTGGATAAAAAAAGTTTATAAGAAGAAAGATTATCAAATCCTTTGGTTTGTATTGTATCAAATTAATTTTATGAATTTAACTTGATGATTTTTTTCGCTATTCATGATTGAATTCATTCAAATTTGCTTGATTTCTTATCAACTTTAGTTTTGGGTTTGAATACCACCAGATCTGCAACATCAGTTAGTCATGAAGACATTTATATTTTTTTTTTGCCAAATTTCATTATTGCAGATTATGACATGAATGATGAAAAAGTTCAAGACAGATGCATGTATAGCCTTTTAATAATAATAAATCATTTGTCTCACTGATTTATATTGTGGTTCTTGATGCAGGTATTGGATTTTCATAATGCTACATTCACCGTATGGATGAGTAGTTTACTAGTTTTGGATATTTTTATTATAGTGCGTAGGGATGATATATATAGATCATTAGATCCTAATTAAGGTAGGAGAATGATATATGATTCATTGTACAAAATTGGATATCATAGGAGGGAGACAGAGTTTTGTGAGTTGTGAATCTTTTCTTTGTGGATTGTTGTCGAATTTATTTGATCTTGGTTAGAAATTATCTGTTTAGTAATATGTTTAAGTCAACGTATAAAACAAGTGATTCCGATTAGGAAAACATGTTAAGAAAATTCTTGAGAAATTCAAATAATATTTTTAAAAGATAAATAGGAAGAATAATTCAGATGTGAGCAAGCGCTCGTCCAAAATTCTATTTAGATTTTCCAAATCACATATTTCAGAAGCATAATAGAGAAAACAAAAACGAAAGAAAAGTAGCTACAAGCAACTACAAAATGATCGAGCCGTGGAGATTGAATGATCGAGCCGTGGAGATTGACTAGCCTCTTCACTAGACAATATTGAATGAAATTTAAGTTCATGCAATAAAAACGTTAACTTCACCTAAAATGATTGGGTGGATTCAATTAGGTGGGTCCGTATTTAACGGGGCCTAGCTTAGATCTTGCCATTCAACTAGGTCCTCCAATCATTAAATATAGACTAACATGGCCCTATATTATTCTTTAGTCCGTGAAGCAATGAACTTAATTTGGCCCAAGGAAACTCAATTGATCATGAACCAATTTCAATTACAGTGGATCGATTTCTAATCAAAATAAACCAGTCATAAATTCAAATTCAAGAGGCTTTTTTAAGCTTAAATTGAAGGTCGTCTATCTTGGAGTATAACTTCTATCTGCCGGGCGAACATAAAAAATGAATGAACATTAATAAAAAAAAAGAATATAAATTTATATTCTTTTATTATTTATGTCCGCTTGTTTATAAAAAATTATATGAGTGAACAATTCATATAAGTTTTTTCATCTATCTTGCATGAAGAGTCTTGGAGCTTCATTTTCTTCGTCAAAATTAGTTTTTAAACTGTAAAACTTGGAAATTAATGATTCGAAGCTTGGTTGAATCGATGCTCTAACTGAGTGTAATAACTATGTAATAGTACCATGTCCACTCTATGTGGATATAAGAATGAGACATTGCAGTATAAGTATATAAAATATAATGATATGTCATATTTTCGTAGACACGAGTGTTCCAATATCCAACATCACGTCTCTCTGAGGATAACTATCGGTACGGGTGAGCAAAATCTATCGATTAATAAAAAAAATTAATTAATCGATCAAATCGAAACTAAATTAATCGAATCGATTTATGCTTTTATTTTAATAATTATATATATAATCTCTGTTTGCAAGATTTATATTAGATAATAAGATTTGCTTGAGTGGTTAAGTTCGCATATATGTACTTTAGTGATCAAAGTTCAAATCTTGATGAAGTATAAATTTAACTTTTTTCATCATTTTTTCGGTGAATTTAATAAATTAATTGAACCGAATCGAAAAATTCGGTTAACCGAATTGAACTAATCGATTTTTTTGGTTTGGTAAGCGGTTAATAAATAATTTTTATTTCAGTTCGATTAACTGGGGGGGGGTTAGTTCGATTATTGGCTTGATCATGGTAGCGATGCTTATATTTATTCGACAACTATATATTGTAATTATAAATACTCATTAATTTATATATATATATATATATATATATATATATATATATATATATATATATATATATATATATATATATATATATATATATATATATATATATATATTAAAACAGTATAACACAACTAAAATTTAGAGCTGAGATAAATAGAACAGACACAAATATTTTTTGGCAAAAATAAAAAATTTATTTTACTAAGTAGAAAAAAATTACAATCTCTCAAAATATAGGGAGAAAACAACAACACTCTCTCTTATATAAGGAAAACACAAACGCATTAGCAGATATACACATGAGAGATTTAATATTTTTTTTCTTTGAAATACTCACTCAAAGCTTCCTAATTTTACCTCTTGGGTTCTATTTGGTGTCTCACTTAAAAGAACGACACCACCGCTTATTTATAATGCTCGATGACATTACATGCTTAACAATGAAAAAAAGATGAAGAAAAATTCAACTTGAACACTTCTTCTTACAATATGGCGTGAATTAGAGGAACACAAATTCAACTTGAACACTTCTTCTTGCAAGGTGACGTGAATTAGAGAAAGATAAATTCAATTTGAACATTTTTTCTTACAAGGTGGCATGAATTAGAGAAATACAAATTCAACTTGAACATTTTCATCTAGTCACCAAAATTGACGTTTGTGACATTCACAATATCCTTCTCCATCACATCCACCACAAGAAAAACAGGCATCAGTGATGAATTTTTTCGTCGCTGATGCTTGAAAATTCGTCACTGAAGGGTATCAGTGACGAAAAGTTCTATACAAAATCTGTAGCTGAAAGTCTCGTGGCTAATACTCCATTTGCTCTTTTATGACGGATGTGTCCGTCACAAAATTAAAATTACTGATAGAAAAATTTTCGTCATTGATGTCGATGATCGGAAATAAATTTTTCGTCACTAATTGTAATATTAATTATAATTTCTTATTAATAAAAAATATCAATTATATTATATTATAGATTATTATAATATAATAATATAATAATATAATGTAATATTATAATGTAATAATCTATAATGATATAATATAATATTATTATTTATACTTTTATAATATTTTAAATAAAATTATAAAAGATAGCATGATAGTAAAAATTTTAATCTCATGAGGTATCAATTTATAATATTCAAGAAAGTTAGGAGAAAAAAATTAATCTATATGGGACTGAAAAATTATATTTAGGGAAAATCATAGTTTTGGTCCCCACAGTTTACTCCAATTTTGATTTTAGTCTCTATAGTTTTAAATTTTTGATTTTAGTCCTCACACTTTATTTTCGTTTAGGATTTGATCCCTACCGTCACAAGAGGCCTAAACAGAGCCGACGTGGATAATACCTACTGATTGGATATTGCTGACGTGGAGCCTACATGGACCAACTTTGTAAACTATGAGGATTAAAATTAAAATTTTATAAACTATATGGACTAAAACCAAAATTTTATAAACTATGGAGACTAAAATCAAAATTTTATAAACTATAGGGACTAGAACCAAAATCAAGTAATTATTTTTCCTAATAAATATAAAAAGTCACATGATAATTTTTTAAAAAAATTATTTATAAATAATTATAAAATCTAAAAATATTAAAATTAAGTAAACTTTTTACAGATGAATGTGATTTATTTTGAATTTTATTTTGAAAAATGCGATGACATGTTTATGTATTTAGAAGATTAGTTTAATATTTGTAATATTAATTTATTTTCTATTTAAGACACAAACATCTAATTTCGTATTCTTATATTGAACACATTAATTGAACATGTAACATATTAATATTTTGCAATATGTTCTGTATCTCTGAATATCCCTTAACAATACCCACGAAATCGTAATAATAACCTTGTATTATGGTGTTGCCACTACAGCAAATGCATGGGAAACCAACATTTATTAGAGTAAAAATTAATATTTTTTTGACGTTCGAAATTTAATTTAAACCGCTTTGAATGCGCCAAATTTAAGAGCAAAATGAAGGTGAGGAGATGATCACTGAAAACATGAGCAGACCAGGAGAGCACGTTATCGAATTCTGCAACCATTGTGGAATTCACGCTAAATTAGGATAATTAACGGATAAAAATTGATGCCTAATGACGACGTCGTTTAAATCCACCAAAATTAACGTAAATTATTGTAGTGTACTCAATTTTAATATTTTTAAATATTATAATTATTTATAAATAAATTTAAAAATATCTTGTGATTTTTCATATTTTTTTAAAGAAAATAATAATAATTTTGGTCCCTATAGTTACTCGAATTTTGGTTTTAGTCCATATAGTTTACAAAGTTGATCCTTACAGGTCCACATCAGTAATGTCCAATCAGCATCTGTTATTAACGTCAGCTCCGTTTAGGCCTCATGTGACGGTAGGGATCAAATCCTAAACAGAAATAAAGTATGAGGACTAAAATTAAAAATTTAAAACTATAGAGACTAAAATCAAAATTGGAGCAAATTATGGAGACCAAAAGTATAATTTTCTCTTATATTTATAATGGTTAAGAATAAGTAAAAAAATTTTTTAACCCATGTGGGACTAAACATGATAAAATTTATTTTAATAAAATTTATTTTAATAAAATTTATTTTAATTTTGTGACGGATTTTTATTTTCGTCGCTGATCTGTCACTCTTATACGGTGGCTCAGTGACAGATCTGTGACGGAGATGAAGAAAAAAGTTCAGTGACGAAAATGAAATCAGTCACTATTCAGTCACTGATGCTATTTATTAGAAATTCTAAGCCAAATTGATCAAAATTTATGTACTGATTTGTGACAGAACTATTTTATGTCGGATTTTCGTCACAAATCCGTCACGGTTTTGGAAAAAAAATGTTCATTTCAAACTGTCACAAATCTGTCACAGTTTGTGACGGATTTTAACCGTCACAAAGTTTTTGTCACCAATGCTCATTTTTCTTGTAGTGATCATTGACCTCTTAGATATCGTGGGATTATGCTAACAATCTTACGGTCGAGTTATCAATGCAATGAGAGATAGCCAAGATGATGTATGGGAAGCTCAAGGCCTAGCGATAAATGATAGTAGGATTACGTTGACAACCTTATAGTTGAGTTATTTTTGCCATGTTCATCCCCTCCTCCATCGAAGATTTCAAGATCAAAATGCCAATCGACCACAACACTTTACCTATAGATTGACAACTCTTTCTTTCGCGAAGGATGAGTGGGTGAATCATTTCCCCTGACATATTGCCTTTTCAGAGAGAGTATGGGCCAGTGAAAAGACGAAAGATTAGTGGGAGCCACTGATCAGAGGACGAAGTTCAAGTTTTTGGCGGAACAAAAGCACTTTGAAGAGTTCATTTAGATAAAATAGCAAAGCTTAAGTACTATTCAGAAAGGTTTTGCTATTATTTTTGTTTTGGGACTGTAATTTCTTCCTAAGTTAATACAGTCTATCTCCTCCTAGATACATCATAGGAATGATACATCATCGTCTCCGAACCACATTAACCATGTGTGTTCATTGAGTTACTTTTCGGTTTCGCTTTTCCATTGTGGCTTTGATTTGTTAATTTTGGGCAAATTTTTTTGGGCAGTTTCTCAACATACTCTTCCTTGTTTCTTATCTTAGTTCCTTTGTAAATTCTTAGCATGGTAAAAAATGAGATGAATGACTTGATTATATGTGACTAGTGTTTCTGCCGTGTTGTGTACTGCACATGTACCGATGTCGGCACACGCCAAGCCATGCCTAGCCTGGCTTGTGGCAGGCTTGGCCAGTAGGCTTGTCCTGGCGCCATCCAGGCCTAACTTGGCACTAGGCTGGCCCGAGCCCAAAGGGGCGAGCTTGTGTTGGGCTGAGTCATCCCTCTGAATTTCACTTGGGCCATGCCAGGCATGACCCGACCGACAACGAGCATGGCCAAGCTCTGACCCGGGCACGATCCATTGCCACCTCTATTTGAACGAAGTTGCAGTCACGTGTGGGTATGGTTGAGGTACAAGGGCAATTATGTCTGGTGGTATGAGCGCGAGGATGAGATAACTCAAACAATATCAGAAGAGAATATATGAACAAAAAATGAGAATATAATTACGAAATGTGTTACGTAACTTTAGTCATTCATGTGATTTTGAATCTTCATTAGTAAATGTTTTGTTTTGTTAATCATATATGAGAAGTGCAAATTACCTAAATGATTCTTAATTTATATCTTGCATATCGATTAAGTTCTTAAACTAATCAATAATTAAATTCCTTCATGCAAACTGTGAGTAGTATAGTTGGTGGTAACATCTTGTATATTTTTTAAAAATTTAGAATTTAAATCCTAGCATGATCACCTATTATGATTTTTTATTTTTGTTATAAAAAAAAAAATCAAACTCCTTCATTCAAGTTTTTTTGTTTACTTATGCCCTTTGTGAAAATAGGCACATGAGTTCCAAGTCAACTGTTATTATTCTTCGGACGATAAACAAATCAGGAGATCAAATAGTGATTCTAATCAACACCCAAGTCTCTATAGAACTACTTAAATAACATTATATATACACATAGAACAAAAAGATAATTTATATCTATGACTAGTCCAAAAATTAATAATAACTTATTATGATACTTTATGGACTCTGGGTGAAATGAATGTTTTTCGACATCTTCAATATACCACAAGTTTATGGACTCTGGGTGAAATGGATGTCTGCCGCAAGTCTATGGAAGAGCAAAATTCTGCTAAAGATAAAAATTCGCTCCTTATTAGTCCCGAAGAAAAGACTTCCAACGAAAACGAGACTTATAAGACACAGATCACAATTGGGGGACGATAAATGCGTGCTTTGCGAAGAGGTGGCAGAAGATATGGATCATTTGAATTACCAGTGTTCTTTCATTAGGGAGGGGTGGAATTCTCTCCTGCATAAGACGATAATTACCTGGGTTGACATCTCGCCGAAGGATTGCTGGAGTTTCATGGAGGCAAAAGAGGAGACTAGATGCTTAGCAATATTTTGGAGTAGAAGCACGTGGAATGCGCGAAACTCTGTGATCTTCAGAGATAAAAGCCTCATAATAAACGAGCTAATTGATTCCTGTCTGATTCTTTGGAGCATGAAAAGTATTTTGTAAAATCTTTTTTCTTACTATCTTGGTCATTCGCTTGATAGCATTGTCTAGATCCTTGAAGATTATTTGTACTAGCCTTGAGATATTGTTTTCGTAACCTCTAGTTATGATATAGGTGCGTCTTCCTTTACTATTAATTGTACAGGTGATTATTTTTTAATTGATATATGCTCTGTGTGGCTTTGTTGAGCCTCATTATTATCAAAAAAAAAAAAAAAAAAAAAAAAACTTATTACGATACTTATTCAAGTCACCAATTATCCGCAAGTCAAATAAACAGAAGTCTTGTGTTCACGATGAACTAAAAGAACCAAAGAAAACTTTTGTCCATCGCAAGCCTTGCAAAATCTTCGTTCAATTTAACTTATAATTTGTTCTCTTTCTATTCACATTCAATAAAGTAAAGTAGTCATCCAAATCAATGTTGGAATAATTAACAAGCCAGTCCACAAAGTCAAAACACGAAGACGACACGGACAACCACCACACCGTCACAAATCTACCATCATTTATTTATCTATTTATTTATTCATATATTTTCCAAAATTTTCTGGGCCCCACCGAGCGCAAATCTTCTACACCCCCGCCCGCTGCGCCACGCTATACTGCCACCTAACTCACCGACCGCCGCCCCTTCAACTCCGCCTCCTCCCCCCACGACGCCGCTCGCCGCCCCGACGAGAACCGCTTCAGCCCTCCCAGTCCCGGCCCCATCTCCGCCGCTGGCTGTGTCTCAACCGCCCACGACTTCCTCGCCGTTTTCTCCCGCACGCTCTCCGACGGCGGCGACGAAGAACTGATTCCTGAACCCCTCACCTGCAGCGCCGCCTCCGTAACGCCGCTGCCGCTGTCGCCGCACCTGAAGAAGCCAGCGAAGCGCGCCCAACATCCCAGCGACTCGCGCTCCCCCGCCGACCCCCGCCGCTGCTCTCTCCGGCGCCGCGCCCGCTCGCTGTCCGATAAAATCTTGCCGAAGAACGACACCTTGGGCGACCCCGGCTCGCTCTCCGGCACCGCCGGCTTCTTCCCTCCTCTGCGACTGCCCTTCTTGGGGAAGATCCGGCCTTGGGTGGGCCGCCGAATGCACCGTCCGTCGTAACGGGAGGTCTGGATCTTGGCGGGGAGGCCGATGATGGGCGGCTTGGAGGAGGGGGGATTGGCAGCGGCGGCGGGGAAGCGATCGGAGCTGGAGCGGGACTTGGGGTTGGCCTGGTTGCTGCTGGACTTGGGGTTGGTGATGCCCTTGGTGGACTCCTCCCGGCCGTAAACGCGGTAACCGAGGCTGCTGCCGCTCCAACCGACGGGCGCCTCGAAGGAAACGGAGGACGGCGGGTAAAGGTCATCCTCCGCCGGCGCCGACTGCGGCGAGGGTGCTCCGTGACTGCTTAAGGTTTCGCAGGCGAGCCTGCTGTCGTCGCCGCAAACGAGGGTTTCCAGGTCCACCTGGGGCATCGAAGTATTAGCTATTAAGCGTAGTGTTGGAGAAGAAGATGAAGAAGACAGAGAGAAGAAGAGTGCGGGGAGATTTAAAGGAGTCATCGATGGCAATGGTCACTCAATCTTCCAATGCGGGCCCCACAGGAAGCTGCCTTCTCGTCCCCGCCATTGAGTGTGCTTCGAGTTATCAATGGCTCCTAATGACCAATTACATTAGTCAAATACAATAAACCAAATGGTCAACCAAAATAATGTTGGCATTCGAGTTTAGAACATTGTTGTATACGTAAATAATGACTTACACGTGAATAACTTATCATTTGATTTCTCAAATATAATCGAGTTTTTATAATCACTCCTAAAAAAAGCTCGGTTAATATGATTTCTTTAAAATATGACTCGAACAAAATAATCGAGTTGACTAAGGCAAAATAGTTTCTAAAACGTTCGACTATTTTGCTCGAGTCATGTTTTAAATGGATTTTTTTGCATGATCACTATGAAAAATCGATTATATTTGAGGAATCAAATTATACTATCCTCTGTCGAGCTTTTTCAAGTCAATGATGTTTCTCAACGGCACAATTAATTTTATTCTTTGCCGAGTCTTTTTAATTAATTTATTTATTTTTATTTTTATTTTTGAAGAGGTCAAGTTATTTTGTTTTTCAACTCTCCCGGCAGTATTCGTCCATATATTCCACGAGCTCTCATAAGTCTTCACCCATCACTTCTCGTTGTCACGGATTTAGTCCAAGATCGGGCAGGAACATATATACTTAAAAATATATGATAAACAAGTACATATGAACACCACGAAGTCAAAATTTATGATCAGAAATTGGAGATAATTGGTCAATATTTTTTTGGAGTAGCTGGAACACTTGACCACACACTCACATATCGATCAGAATGTGCTGGATAAGAGTTGGAAACAAGCAGCACAGCCCTGGGATACGAGGGGGGCCCACGTGGTGCTGAACGTATACAACGGTTACAACCATCCCCACCCCGGTCAATTCTTTGTTTCCATGTTGACTTTTGATGCAATTATCCATGTGATAGACATAAAATTAAAGGTAGGTGTGAGTTTTATTTGGCACCCGACGTACCGATTACATCACTCGGTGCTTGCATGCAAAATTGCAGTATGCGGACCGATCAATTAATTATACGGTTAACAACTTAACATTCTGTCATTTTAATCGTCATATATATATAATATCAATTTGATCAAGTCTTCTTTTTTTTTTTTTTTCAATTTGAAACTCAAAGTTTGTGGTTTTGTTTGAATTGACTCTTTTTCTTCCAAAATACCTAGAAGTTTCTAAAATTCTACCATTTTTTAGTCATGAGATAGACTTATAAAAAAATAAAAGATGGTGAAGGATGAAATATATCCATTGGATTGCTAACTTGTGAAAATATATAAATATTTACTCATTTTCCCTCTTAAACAATACATATTTTGCAATGTTTAGGAAATAATAAAATTTATAGGATTATCAATATTTTTGTAGGCAATAAGATTAAATTAAAAACAAAAACAAAAACTTCAATTGTCCAAATGGACGCTTTTCGGATGAAATTAATAAAATCTTAAAATTTTAGATGCCGATTAACCCTTAATTAAATTCATTACGGACATATTTGCTTTGTGAGAAATAAAAGAGGATATAATAAGATTGATTTATATTTATCGTTTGTATAGTGTGCATGAATTAAATAAAATTAAAATTAAATTAATATAAAATTAAATATAATATTCGTTGAGAATTGACTCAAATTGAGTTCGAATTGTATCTGACAAACCTAAACCAGAATTGATTTGATCAAGTTACGATTGAACTAATTTTTTTAATTAAATCAATCGCTAAATTGGATCTCATTAAAATTAACTACTGAATCGATTCCACCATCATCTATTGTTGAACCAGACTAGAAAATAATATAAATCGGTTTTCTTCTTAACTTTTGGCATGACTCTACAATATTTAAAAGAGAATTTATGTGAATGATTTTTTAAAATTATAATTAATACCTTCAATTCTAACAAATTTTATTTTTTATTTACACCGAGCTTTTCACCGTAATTATGATCAAATTTTTAACTCTTAACAAGAAGATTTGTCAAGAATGAAAGCTCAAATTTTTGACCAAATTTGTTGCATATTATGATGGTCCAAATTTGACAAAATGACATCAAATTAGTTGTTCTTTGATGAATCAAATCATAGTATACATAAAAATAATTAATATTCTTGTCATTTCAATAATTTTCTTTACAAAGTAACGATTAATTACAAATTAATTTTGTTTTATCACTTTCGGCTATAAATAGTGATCAAGATAATCAAAGTGCAAGTATATATACAATAGTCTTCTTCAAACAAATAAGTAGAAAGATTTGAACAAATTTAGATACTTTTTTCTCGTTGAGTTACCGAAGATAATCATTTTTTGTTGTAATTTATTTCTAAAGTTAATAAAAGCTATTCCTCATCCTTCTCACCGTGAATGTGGAAACGACTCATCGTTGTATTCGAATCATGTTAACTTTGATTTGTTCATTATTTTATTTGTTAATTTTGGATTTCTTTTAATTTGTACCGTCAAATTTGATTTGGTGTAGTTTCTTGGGCAGAAAAATTAGTAAGATGTCAATTTAAATAAATAATATATCAATATAAATATTAATTAATATTATAATTTATACAATACTTAGTTAAAAAAATATTTATAAATAGATATTCCAAAATATTAAGAATTTTACATGTATCTAGATTGACTGAAAATCACACATAGAAGGGTCACTTTTGTGAAATATTTTTTTTTTGTCACAATTCAAATTAATTTATTCAAAATATCTACGTAGCATCATTCTTGATGAGAATTTAATATTACAACAACAATAATAATAATAATAATAATTTTCTATAAATAAATTACTATAAAAATTGAATATTTAACGATTTTAAATGTTGAATGTTGACTCAAAATAGGTTCAAATGAAATCCAAAGTCCAAACTGGACCTAAATTGAAATTGTTTTGATCAAACTACAGGTGAATCAATTTAACCTTGAGGCCTGATAAGGCCTGGTGGCGTGGAATGGGCTATGAAGCCCACTTGTCCACTTTCTGCCGATAGGCCAATCGGCCATCTTAGCTTCAATAGTCCATTAGGCCTTTTTATTCCCTCTTAAATCTTATTAATATTCCTCTGCAATGTAGGAATTTGAGACTCCCTTGCGATTTGCGAATTTATAACGATTTCACTAATTGCATTTTCTGCACAATTAAAATAACTCTTCAAATTTTCAACATAATAATATATAAGAGGAAAATAAAAATAAAAAATCTCCTCAGTCTTCGTATCCGACTATTTCTCAACATAAATAGATAACATCTATTCTTCTTGACTGCTAGAGCAAACAGAATAACTATTTTAAAGGATAAAAAATAATTATAAGTCTAAAAAGAGTCAAATTATTAGTAACGTACATGTTAATATATTAATTAACAGTTATTTAAAATTATAAATAAGAATACATCACTAATTTGTATAGACATGTCACAACACATATTTGTAAACATGCCATTTTTTAATATTATTAATTTTATTATATATAGATGACATTATTTTATTAATTTGAGAAATAATTTAAATATTTTTCAATAAATTATAAGTTGCTTAAATCAATTAAAATCTAAGTTTATTTTTCATATAATTATGACGATGACCACATTTTGTAAGCAACACAGGACAATTTCAAAAAGATTGAAACCCTGGAGGCAAAAGTAATTAGTCCTTTAGATTTAACGAAGATTAATGTTAAATTTTTTCCATCTATTAAAAGAACACATTCATTATATAATTTCAATAAAAATTAAAGTAGAAGATTTGAAATGATTTGCAGCATTTAGCTCTTTGCCAACACTAATTATGTTTTTAATCAACAAGGTTATAATTTTGACAAATTTATTAAAAGTTTTCAGGCTTTGAACAAATTTATCAAAATTATAATGAGTTGAAGCATATTGAGCAATTTCTATAAATCATAACATCCATTCGAAGAATTTTCTCATAATAATAATTCTAAAATTCTAAAATTCTAAAATTAATATTTTTTTCTCAAAATTTTCAAAATGCTCTCTGCTTATGTCTATTACTCGGTTCCGAACTCCTGTACACACTTTTAAGAAAATCTATAATCTACTATATTTTTTTAAAAAATTAGATATTATCAATAACATAACAAACATTGTATATATCGTAATTATAATTATAATTATTAAATAAATAATAAATTGATCTTACCGGTTCTAATTTTATATTTTTAAAAAATTAAAAAAATATTATTTTATAGATCTCTAGAAAAATTTGAAATCGAATATTAAACTTAACTTGAGGGCATTTCGAAAATTTTGGAAAAAAAATTATGAATCTAAATTTTTTTATATTCTTGTTAAGAATTTAAAATTTTTCATCATCCATATTATTGTTTAGGTTTTAGGTAGGTGCTGTTTTTTGATTCTATGACAATGCCGTATTTAATGCTTTAAATCTTCCTTATTCATCAATGAAATTAATTCTTAACATGTATCGATAAAGGACCCGTTGACTTAGAATTTTTGTAAAGACTCAAGCTGGATTGCATTGAATCTTAGGTGATTAGATATTTTCATTGTTAATAAAGAAATAAAAAGGATAATGCTGTCCAAATAAAGTAGGAGCACGTTTCCATGCCCAAAATTGCTCAAAGCATGCGTGACGTCATCGATCGATTCCTGCACATAATTCCCAAAGCGACGACGCAAGAAACGAAACAAGCAACAGAAAACAACTGCTTACAATTAGTACCTCCAAAATAACAACTCAACAAGTCCCCACTTCACCTCTTCCTCCGCTCCGCTCCATTTCCTCTCTCCTTCCCTAATCGCCGCACCGCTGTCGAGTCTTCCTCCCATGGAGAGCCTTCGGCACCGCCGATCCCCCGGCACCGAGCGCTTCCTCGGCCTCTTTTCGCCGACCCCGCCGGACGACTCCGCCCCCGCCCCCGCCGGCGGCGTCGAGCTCCACGAGTCCGATGTCCTGTGGACCTCCCCCGCCGACGGCCCCGACCCGGTGCCGACTCCCCCGGCCACATCCAGCGCTAACCCTAGCCCCTTCCTGTCCCCCTCGTCCCGAGCCGCTCTCCGCCGCCCGCCAGAACGGACCTTCGGAATCCTTGCCGCCCTGCCGGAGGACGAGGGGGCCGGGTCCTCCTCCTGCGCCCCGTCCGCCGCTCCCCCCCTTCTCCAGCGGAAGCCGTCGATTTCCTCCGCCTCCGCCTCCTCCTCCGCTTCCAACTCTCCCTCTTCCGCCTCTTCGACCGCTGCACGGATGATCCCCGCGATTCCCAAGCCGAGGCCAGAGTATTCTCTATCGATGCCGGTGGGGAGGGTGCAAGCACAGTCGCTTCCGGTCAATGTGCCTGTAGTCCCCCGGAGAATGAGAAGGTTCGAGTTGGAGGCCACTGATGGTGTTGGCGATCGAGATGGGGACGAGCGCGAGATGATGCCGCCCCATGAGATCGTTGCGAGGACTTACGGAAGGGAGTCGCCGACAACAACCTTCTCGGTTCTGGAAGGGGCTGGGAGGACGCTCAAAGGAAGGGATCTGCGGCGTGTCCGTGATGCTGTTTTTAGGCAGACGGGGTTTCTTGATTGATACGGTAAGCTCTTGTTAGTGAAAAAGTTTCCATCTTTTCTAATGAGTGGAGTTTTTTTGAACATATTTGGAATTAGATGAAATCAATGATTTGGTAGAAGACCTTTGCTCCAGTGGGCATTTTGTTCAAGCCTTATTCTTTTTAGTTTCAGTACTAGTGTGTGCTCTCACTAATCTTTGCTTCTTATGTGGGAGACTTTGGAATTTAAATACGAAAAACACTAATGATTTCCAAGACTGATTCATGTCGATTCCAACTTTTTTTTGTCTAGAGCTGCTTTATGGCTTGTAAGTGAAACCATTGCTCAAATCTGGTTACTGAGAAATCCTTTAGCAATTTCTACTCCATGATAAAACTTCATTTGGATCAAGTGACCTTAGAGATGAAGTTCATTGTATCTTTGATAAACAGGATCCAATGCAGTAGCAGATTATAAAAAACATATTGAAATCTTTACTTTTTCAACAAATGAATTGTGATTGTCTAGATGAAGTTCAGATACAATTCAGAACCCATTTGGGGCCAGCTAAAACATGGGGATTCAGGTGGACTCCTAGAACTCCCTGAAACATCAACTAAAAGAATGGCATAAATTCATATAAGTAAACCAGAAACAGATATTGTAATCCCTTTATGACTAGGACATAGCTAGAATTGATAACTCAATTTTTAAAATTATTTCCTGAACTCAATTAGCACTGGGTTAATAAGACTTCAGCCAATATAGCACATTGTTATATTTGCATAGATCAAGAATTCTAAGTGCTGAGGTTTGGGTTAATCAGACAACTTGTTTGATTATTAGATATTATTTCTAAGGGTGAGATTCTCCATTGTGCTTGAGGACAACACACTGTCAGGGGTGGGCTGATGTTAGGGACCCACTTATCTATAGCTGTGGGCTTGTTCAAAGGCTGATTGAGAAGAAGGAAAACAATGTGTGTGCATGGAGAAGGTGGAGTCTCTTGGTTATAGTTTGTGGCTTTCATTTAATTGTATTTGTATTGGAATGGGTCATGTGTCTTATCATGACTGAGTTGATTAGGTTGAGTTTATCTGGTAGGAGAGGGAGTATGTTGGTAGTGAAGAAAGTAGATTGTAATTGTCATAAAAATACCATGTACAATGAAAGACATAATTGATTAGCGGGTTGCCGACATTGAAAGGGTGGGGCCGGCTGCCTATCATTTATAGGGCGACACCCATATTTGTTTCTGAAACTAGTAACAGATCATCCCAAACTCTCATGGAGGGACGCTTGTGGTTGCTACAACCAATGCTTTGGCCCTCTAGTTTGTGACGACCTCTTTGGGGGAGCTCACCAAGCTCCAACAACAAGGTTCAGTGGTGATCAACTGTCAATGCCAATTTCAACACCTCTTGGCCTGTGCTGGCAAACCAAGAGATCGACCCACATAGATGGCTCAACCACTGCAAGCACTTCTTTCTAGTAGAGGTATCGAGCCTAATTTAGACTGCTACGTCCACTCTGCAATGCGCATAAGGGTCGAGCTGATTTTTAGACTCAACCATTTAAATTAGTGGTATATTTGTCTTTGTATCTTCTATAGTCTATTTACCTCTAGCCGATTTACCTCTAACTACATAAAAGAGGCTGTGACTATAATTATTTGTAATTTTGGCAAATATAATGAAGATATCTCAGTGTGACTGTCGATATAGGAACTTTTGCTGAACCACATAAATTCCCATGTCGTTTATTTTCATATCTTGTTTTTGCTCGTCATTTGCTTTGTGTTGTATGTGCTAGGTCTTTCTAGACTCAACACTTTTGTCATTAGTGGGTTACCAATGATCAAAGGATGGGGTTTGCCTCCTACCATTTAGAGGGTGATGCCCAGATTTTGTTTTTAAAACTAGAAACCAATCTGCATGAACTCTCATTTGACTTTTGCGATTGGTGCAACCAACATTTTGGCCCTCTAGTTCATGGAAGTTGCTTAGGGGAAATGACTAAGCTCTAGTTCATGGAGTTGGCGGCGTCTCTCCAAGCTCGTGGCCTTCCTGATCTCGAAGAGGCGTGGCGATGTGAGTCGGCAAGCAGCGAGTGTCGAGCAAGACTGTGATAGGCGAGCAGCAAGTGTTTTTTTATTTAAGTTAGGGTTTTCTCCTCATCTCTTCCATCTCGTCGAGATCTCGTCCATGGATGGACGAGATCTCGACGAGATGGAAGAAATCTGGAGACCGTTCATCTCGTCCGGACGAGATAGGATTTCCCAACGATATCTCGTCGAGATATCGATGAGATGATAACAGTTCTGTAGATACACCATGGATCTGGGTATATAATTTTTATTATTATTATTATTTTCTTTTTGAAGTTACTTATTAGTTCAAAATTCATTTAATTCTTAAATATGTAGTTGTATGGTAGTTGCAATTTGGCTTTGACATGCCAAATCTTTGGAGGATTGCCGTACAAATCCTCTCCTAAACAACTTCGTCAAGTGGATGCGAGAGGAATTAGTTCACCTTCTCGCTCGTACACACGAAGTCCTACAATCATCTTTTATACGCCCGCTTAGGGAAGTTGGTTATGTTCACTACAATTTACGAGTTTGAATGCAAACATTTCAAACTGGAGATAGATACCTTTGATGCACTTTTCGTCCGAAGCGAGGACGATCTAGTGATGGATTGGTGGAGCACCATGGAAATGATCAATCACTTCTTGACAAAGGCTGGCGATCCACCTTGACATTCAAGATATTTATCCAAAGTAATCAAGTTTGAAGACCTAGTATATATGCAAGAAGATACGAAGAGCCAAATATTTGAGAGAGAAATAAGCCTTGTTCCCATACAACAGGCATGTTTTCAGTTGAGAGCCCAATCTGGCCCCTCAGCGTTTGAAACTCATTCGCAATCGCAACCAAACAAGAAGTCCGCACTATCACCATCAAAGAGTTGCACTATCACCATCAAAGAGTGCAAAAAGCCAAAGGGAAAAGACCAATTGCATATCCTTATGATGCAATTGAAGAATAAGAAGAAGAGGCTTCCGTCCATAGTAGCAATCGTACTCAAGATGGTGGAGATGACGATGATGGAGGTGATGCAGTTGGTGGAGTTACTAGGAGTAGTAATTGTAGTTCCATCAATACCGGCATCTCAAGATCTTTGGACAAACGAGCAATATTTTGATCATTGCACCAATATTTAGTTTAGTTCCTTCTTATTTGAAATCTATTTAGTACTATATACTTCTAAGTTCCTTCTAGTTGTAAAACATGTGCATCCTTATAAAGTAATAGTTATTATTTGGTCTAAGTTAGAAATATTGACAAAAAATAGTGATATACTTAATCCATTCAATTGGAGTATAATGCTAAAGTTGATATGCAGATCATATATCCTATATTGGTAACTGGGCTTTGTGTCCCTCCACTCACAAACCGCCACATGTATTTTTCCTCCTTGAATAGGTAATTATTGATTAAGATAAATATGTTAATTTGATATATGGAAAATCTTTTAAGGAACAAAAGGATACGTGGCCGTTTGCTACTGGAGGGACATGGAGTTGAGACACCAATCCTGGATGGGTGATTTGCATCCCTAACATTGATGTAAGCAAACCAAAGGAAATACAAGGAAATAAGGTAAAAGGTAATGGATTTTTGGGTGACATAATTGCTCCATGAAGCATTCCAAGTATTCATACCTAATATGTTTACCAATCTAATGACTTGAATTTGTTTTCCTCCTTTTCTTAAAACCATGTGCTGTATTAGAAACAGTTCTTTCCATCTCCATGTCATTTAGTTTAGTCATGAAGCTAAGGATTTTTAGAAGGGTGGAGATTGATGATGTTTCACTCACGTAGAGCGTCTATTAATGCTTTGCAAAATATGTTTTTTCTTGAAATAAGAGCTTCTGCCTCTTATTGGTGGGAAGAAGTGAATAGATTAAATTTCATTTATACCTTTACTTTTTGCTAGTCTAATGCCCTGGATTGTATAGTAGTCATCCTAACTTGGGTATTCATCCTGTACAAATCCTGTTCCTTTGGATTGTGAAGTTTCTTGATAAGATATATATTAGTTATTTTGTACAAACTTTTTTTATAATTCTTGCTTTCATTTATTCCCAGTTTTTTTTAAAATCTTTGATCATAATCATGCTCCATTCTTCTCTTTGATGCTTATATTCCTACTCAAAGACAATGGTCTTGCTGCGTGTCTGTCTTTCTTAGAGATCACTAAATAACCACAATTTAAAAAAATTGTTTGAACACAGTTTAAAGTTTAAATATACGCAAGAGATCATTACTTAATTTTTGGTAGATTGGATGCGATAGCTGCATAATATCACTTTGACAATTGATCACAATCTGCAGGAATTTTCACATGTTTTTTCTTGTAATTAAAAATAACTGCTTTGTAGTATGCAGGTTCTCTATGGAGGATATTCTATATTAAATCTTATGGAGGGAGTGACCATAGGCAGTGAATGAATTTATTTGTTCAAACAAGCTTAAAGAGGACCTAAGTTGAGCTTAGATTTGACTTGGATATCATTTGTGTTAAAGAAAATAGACTTGGATCTAAGTCCATCCCAAAAGCTAGCTTATAGGGGAAGGATTGTCCAAGCCATTATAAGAAGCATTTTACACTTATAACTAGCCGATGTGGGATATCTAACACCCTCCTTACGCCCAGGGCCGAACTCATGCGAGAGGTCCAGAGCGTAGACATCTGCGGATGGTGGCCCAACATCGCAAGATTGGTGGCATTATAAGGAGCACTTTACACTTTACACTTATAACTCAACTTGAAGTGAGCTTGATAAGAGTTTGAATTCGGCTCAGGCTTGATAAGCTTTCCATAAGCAAGCTTGAACTTTTATTCTGACTAAATTGAGATCGATAAAAATTTTAGCTGGATAAGCTTTTTGATGAACAAACTTGAATAAAGTCCAGCCTGGTAAAATTTTTAACATGATTGATCACCGATTAAGACAATGCATCCTCATGAAGGAACTATTTTTTAAACCTATAATTAATGGTCAAGATAACTTCGTGTAGTAGCTTACTCAATTTATTCAATAGTAGAATTGGTCATTTATATATAAAACTTTGCAATAATCTATTGACTTGCATTTTGACTTCATCTCAACCAACTTCCTTCTTTTGCAGCTTATTGCAGGTGGAAGAGTGGTAGTGGAGTGCATAACAAATAAAAGGTTGGTATTACCTGCAATGGTTATTTGAAGTATATTTCTCTTACGACTCTATCTGCAGAATCCTCTTTACCTCCTTTTACTGCTTTACGAGACATTGGAGGACCATAGCATTTCTATTCTTTGAAAGCTTGTAAAGGCGAGACGAACAAACAGATGTATGCTATGCTGCAAGTATCAGATGTTGCAACTTTTAGAACCATCAACATCCATTTCCCATGTACGCATTCGCTCACGCCTTCAATTTATAATGTTTAATTGATGCCAACTGTGGAGATCGTCAGTGGTGCTGTAGATCTCAATCTCTGAAGTTTACAGTCATGGTATTGGTGCAAAGTTATGCTATCATTTATCTGCTGTTGTTTGCTTGTCATCATAACAACTGTTTTGCCCCGCAAAATGAAGCTCTTCCAATCACACATGGTCATGTTTGAAAATATTCAAGATTCAACCTATTCTACATTTATGATCCTTTTGGTTGATGTCTTATTTCTGAAGCTGTCTTATGTAGCAAATGCTTTGTTTTCTGGATGTTTTCTTCTAAATATAATCATCCAGAAAAGTGTTCAAGATAATTAAGGAACAAAGAAAAAAATCAGGAAGGGACGTGAATTTTTCAACTCGATGGCTACATCCAAAGCACTTCACATTTCCAAGAACGTTTAATGTATCGACATAAACAATAACTCAATATATAACAATAGCACATCTTCCATCATAATGATCATGGAAAGGTTATTCCTTGTTAAAATATTGATATATATGCACACTATCCAACTCCCACAAGTAAATTAAAAACTATGGTCTCTTCTTGTCCACTTACCTATGGTTTGGATTTAGTCCGAATATTTTTAGGGTCGACCTAGCCTATAGCAAGTTCGCCATTGTCTATGGATCGCTCACGTATAAGAGGAAAGTTGAAGAGTTCCTATGCCCTGGTGGAGCCCCTAGAACCTTAAACTACTGTTGACTATTCCCTGCTTGTGTATTGTTAGAATGCTCGAATCAGTGGAGCTTCAACATTGAGAAAGTCCAGCATGTCACCCTACCCATGTAGTCGGCTTCCTGTACGTTTGCGGGATTAATCGCTATTTCCATCGGTCTATCTAAATGGCATATATCCAGAGGTATGTATTCTTGAAGTGTCTTTGTCATAGTTCCCTTCCCGGGCATTGTTGGAGAGGGAATATATTTCCCCATTGAACGAGGCATTGGAGAGAAGTAGGCATGGTGGACAACCAAGATACTAAAATCGAGACAATCAATCGGAAGAGAGTTCAGCACTTAATGCTTTTAAGTCAGAAAATTCTCAATCTACAATAGCTCAGTCCTAGCTTAGGCGATCGAAGTCAAGTCTCTACCCCTATTGCTTACTTAGTCCTAGCAGGGGAATTTGCTTTCCTTGAGTTTTGGTTAGTTATAAATTTTCCTGCCTTGGAAGACTGGAAGTCCGAAGATTTTTAGGGTCGACCTAGCCTAACTTATTGCTTGGGCACTTGAGCTCAAGAAAGATTTGAGTAAGTTTAGGTCAGCCCGAAAATAATTTAAAATTCATTTATAAATAAAAATAAATTCAAAATAAATAAATACTTAACTTATACTAAAAAAACTGAAATCTTATTAAATAAATAATTAAAAACTTAAAAATAATAAAATAAGTACTTATTCAAGTATTTTTAACCAATTTAAACTAATAATCGACATATTAAAATTTCTAAAAAAGTCTAATCATGATCGAGCTTGAGCTCAAACTGACTACGATCCACGTGCTCTAGAGGAGCAGCCCAACCTAGTTTCCTAAAGTGGCTGGGCCGAGTTCGCGATGCCTGTGAGCCACTCGATCCATTGTCACCGCTACCAATTATTCATTGACACATTTATAATATCATTAAATCTAGATGGGACCTTAAAGTGGCTAAGAATATTTATTTCTAAAGTCTAATCAATTTAATGGATTCAAATTAAAAAATATTTAAAAAATGAATAACCAGTTCATGTCTGATTAGGTTACTTGTCCAAGATCCTCATTTGGTTTGACTAATTTTAAAATTCGATCTTTTTTTTTATCACCTATATTTTGAGTCACGACTCACGAGCAATTGCAAGATTGGTTCAGTTGAACTGGATGATTTAATTTGATTTTTGAAACCGGCCATATATGTATGGCCAATTGGCCATTATGTTTGTCTAGCATTTAATATATATGTTACTTGCCCAAGATTTTAATATAAACCTAGTTAGTGGTTTGATTGGAACACAAACATTACCTTTTGGAATTGGCCAAAGCTCAAAGATCAAGAGAGCATGTAGACATTTCATTGGAAGACATGGTAGCTTGCTTTAAGCTTTCCATCTATGTCATGGCTGGTAGACATGTATAATTTTGGAATTATTGTCCCTGTCCTTGATTAAATCAATTCATTGGAATTAGTTGCCTATTGCTTATTGGCTTTACACCAGTAATATTTGGAAACAAGAGCAATGGACAAAATAGTGCATGGCAGATGTGTATATAATTGATTAATTAACTTGTGTTTGTTGAAGTGTCATGACATGCTTAAGGAAACCAAAGGCATGCAGACTTGGAATTCTAATTAATTTCATGTGTATTTTGACTAGGGGACAAGGTTAGGTCTTGTGAACCCTAGGAATGTTTGAGGTGAAGGGGTTTGAGTAAAGGAATTGAGAAATGGATAAACTATATGTATAATGAAAGAACAGTAATTTACCACACTCAAATTTTTGGAATGAAAAATTCTTAAAATTGAATTTGAAGTTTCAAAATTTTCTAAACCGAAATTTAGTGGATTGAATACCCATTTTATTCATGTGTCAAAGTCTCTAACCAATTAAAAATTTTGATTAAAAAATAAAAAATAATTTTAATTTATATAAAAAAATTATAATAAAAATAAAGTGTTATAGTCTAAAAAATAAATTTTCAAACTCTCTAATTCATTAGAGAATTTTGCACAAAATCTATAAATCTAGGTTTAAATTTAAAAATAAAAAATATTTTAATAAAAAATATTTTTTTAAACCACAACACATATTTTATATTTAAAAATATATATTTTATTAATTAATTTTTTTAACTATAAAATTATTATAGATTTTGGGCAAAAGCCTCTAAGACAAAAGTCTCTAATGCATTGGAGATTTTTATCCAAAGTCTATAAAACTAATTTTTAATTAAAATAATAAAATATTTTTTATTCAAAATATTTTGATAGACTCTAGCACATCTTTTTTATCACATATATATTTTTTGTGAATTAAATTTTATTTTTTTATAATTATAAAATTATTATAAACAAAAGTCTCCAACTCATTAAAGAGTTTTGAGCAAAGTCTATAATAATATCATATTTTTTAAAAAAATATTTGAATTCATGAAATAATTTTTTAATGATACAAAAAATGTACTATGATCCAAAAAAATATTTTACATCAAAATATTTTATAATTTTTAATTTAAATTTGAATTTATAGACTCTGTGCAAAAGCCTTTAATACATTAGAGAGTTTGAAAAATATTTTTTTTATTCTCTAATATTTTATTTTTATCATAAAAAATTATAAATTAAAATTATTTTTTTATATTATATATATATATATATATATATATATATATATATATATATATTTGACCAAAGTCTCTAACTGGCTAGAGACTTTGGCCAGAGGTAATATAAGTATATGATCCACTAATTTTTTATTTGGAGAATTTTGGATCTTCAAGTCTGATTTTAAGAATTTCTCATTTCCAAAATTCAAATTTAATAAATTGCTCATGAAAGAATGATAGCAATCATATGGCTTTTACCAATATTTATAAAGATTTAAAAAGCCATGGCAAACTTTCTTCAACGGGGATGTTGATATTTGATTTGGAGGGTCCATTAGACTAAACTAACATTGAAATTAAGATGTTATTACCATTATTTATAAGAATTACAATTTTAGTTTTTTTTAAAATCCGTTGATAATTAAGTGGATAAGGAACATTTATTTTCATAATAGCAAGCACAAATTGAATTAATAACATGCATTTTTATATGACGATGATGTTTAATTTTGACGATGAGAGATCTCTTACATGAATCTTAAAGTTAAACAAACGATTAAAAAATTGAGAGAAAAAAATCCTCGCACATTTTTTTACAAAGATATAAAGCAACAATAGATGATCATACTATGATTTAAATTTTAAATTTTTAGATAACATACAATATATTATCATTAATTATACTATTCACAGTTGGCAAAAATCCTCGTACACTTAAGAGAATATAGGAATTTTTAAAAATAAATTATTTTCATTTATTTGGGACAGGAATTCATATCCAAATTGTTAGGTCTCATGTTTGCATATATTACCTTCAGTGGTGGAACTTAGGTTAGGTGTATCAAAAAAATTTAATCCATCACCATAAATCACGTTATTAGTGTCCAAAAAATATGATTGCGATAGCATATAGATTTTTCAATTCATAAAATATATATTAAATACAACTCTAACTAAGCGATAAATAATTTTATATTTCTTTTACGTACACTTTAATCTATATTCATGATATATTATATTTCTCTCTTTTTTATAAAATATTATTAAATAATTTGGCCCTTCACCTCAAAGAATAGTTCATATTCCGCTATCAACCAACGTCGTCATCAACTCAATACTAACCCTAAATTACGTGGAACCATATATATATTCATACAATTTGACACTTCGAAAACTTAATATAAATTAAAATTTTAAAATGCACGAAAGTAACTCAATTTTTTTTAATTTGCACAATGATTTCATGAATGCTTAAAAATTATTCACCATTTCTTTAGGAAAATGACACTCTGACTACTTAATACAACCAAGATATATCCTAAATACATAAAAAAAATATACCAATTCAATAATTTAATGTAAATAGCATTTGGGTTTTAAAAGTTTTTAATTGAATCAAAAGTCTTCGAGAGTAGTTTGAGAATCAATTACAAGTGTTAGGTTGGTTTTGGCAATTACTACAAATCTGCAATGTGGTATGTTATTGTCAATCTTATAAACTGCATGTATGCATGCGTAGAATTAGTAATTGTATACATAAACAAAGACATGGAAAGTTATCGTCGCGGATTAAATATATATCAAACTAATCCAACGACTATTGACAAGAACAAGCTATATGTTGATCTATTTCTGGAGAATTAATTACTCAATCTGACTTTGATTTTAATTGGTTTTCAATTTATATATAGATTCACTTCGAGAAGAAGAATGGTAAAAAGGAACCCTAATCCTAACACAGTCAAACCTCAAAATTCCCAATTACCACGACAGCAACCCAACATTCCAGCATCTACAAAGACAAAAATAATGCAACCACCAGATGCTCGACAAGATGAAAAAAAACAAAAGCATGAGATCTCGGAGTTGCAGCTCTTTTTTAACACTAAAGAATCAATCAGTTCTCATCGTCTGCAAACACTACAAGAAATGTTCATTTGCTTAAAGGCATCCACTGCACTCCCCTCCTTCAGCATTATATATTCCCTCCTCTTCCAGGAAAAATTAGCTCAAGAGATCAATCATCAATGGCTAGGAAACTAGGCTTCACCTCTTTCTTCTCCAGAATGAGAGACACCAAGCACACCTCCTCTTCCTCTTCTTCTTCATCATCATCTTCTTCATGGACCTGGCCTTCTTGCAATCACCCCAAAACTCTCTCCTTCAGAGAGGAACACATGAGCAGCTGCGAAGAAGAAGATTGCAAATGCTTCTCGTCGTCGGCCGCCGTGTCCGAGGATGACGGACGATGCGATGCCGCTGTGGAGGCGGTCATTCGTAGGCCGCAGAGGCTCTTCTTCGAGCCTGGCACCTTGACGAGCTCCATTGCGGCGGCAGCGGTGGCCGAGGCGGGTGGAGTTCTTTCGTTCGAGGGGGCCGTCGCCTTGGCGGTGGACTCGGAGGACCCTCGCCGGGATTTTAAGCAGTCGATGGAGGAGATGCTGATGGCTCATGGAGTACGAGACTGGGCGTGGCTGGATGAGATGCTGGGATGGTACTTGAGGGCTAATGGGAAGAGCAATCATGAGATTATTATAGGAGCCTTTCTGGAATTAATTCTAAGTCTTGCTTGTTCATCTTCTCCACGTTGTTCATCTTCCAGATCTTTTGTTTATGAGATTGAAGGAGAGGAAACATGTAAAGTTGACTTAGTTTGACTTAAATCATGCTTAGCCACTGTACTAATAATTGTATGCCAGTACCTGGATGGACAAAATTTATGCAATTCATTAATTCATAAAAAAAAATATACCTGATATAAAAATGTGTCAGAATCTATCAAAATATTTTGGACAAAAAATATTTCATTATTTTTAATTAAAAAATAGTTTTATAGACTTTGGACAAGAGTCTCTAATGCATTAGAGACTATTAGTCTATAATAATTTTATAATTCAAAAAATAATAATTAATACAATATTTTTTAAAATATAAAAGATGTGGTGTGGTTCAAAAAAAAATAATATATTTTATAATTTTTAATTTAAACTTGAATTTATAGACTTTGTGCAAAACTCTGAGGGTTCGTTCGTTTCGCATAATTTTAAGATACAACACTGGACAACCCTCGTTGTCCCATGTTCGTTTGCGAAAATATATCATAGACAGGACAAGAGTAATGTCTTAATACAGAACACCAGGCTCATTTGGAGTTACAAGAGCTTGTTACTTTGGTACAATGTTAAAAATGATAACAATAGCCTTTTTCATATATACTTTAATATATGTAAAAAAATTTGAAGAATGTCAGACTTTCTCAAAATGAGTATATTTATATTTAAAGAGAGTATATTTTGATAGAAAATGAGTATATTTATATACTTAAAGAGAATATATTTGGATCAAAAGAAAATATATTTAGATAGAAAAAAATTATATCTATATATTTAAAGAGAATATATTTGGATAAAAACAAGTGTATTTAGACTTAAAGAAAATATATTTGATAGAAATGTGATATATATATATTCATATAAAGTATATTTGGACTCAAAAGAGTATATTTTGGTAGAAATAGTATATATATGTGTTTACAGAGAATATTTAAATTAAAAAATAGTATATTTGAACTTAAAGAAAGTATATTTTGGTAGAAATAGTTATATACGTGTTTAGAGAGAATATTTAGATTAAAATAGAGTATATTTGGACTTAAAGAGAGTATATTTTGATAGAAACTGAATATATATCTATATTTAGAGAGAATATATTTGAATTAAAAGATAATATATTTTTATAACATTGATATATATATATATATATATATAGTATATTTGGATCAAAATTATTCTTAGTCAAATAAAATATTATGATTATGTATACTTACTATGTAATCATGTATACTCACTATATTAACAGGTATACTTAATATGTGAGGCGGTGTGGCCGTATCGTCGATGATGTCAGGGTCTTCAGGTCACAACATATTAGTTAATTAATCTACTTGTGATATAATTATAATATAACATATTAATTAGATTTATAATCATTATGTTAATTAAGACGAATATTTAATAATAATAATAATAATATATGATCTTGTCTGATATGCTTTATATGATGAAATGAATAAAAAATAATGCAAATGGTATTTTTATCAAATTATCTTGTCATGTGTTGTGATAATACGAAACAAACACAAGATAGTACTAAGATTGATAACCAGTACCGTGTGAAATAAATATGAGATTATTTTTTATGTTGTCATGTACAATCTTATACTGTACCGACTAGGACTAATCTGTTCTGTACTAGACAGTTTGCGAAACGAACGAACCTTAGTGAGTTTGAAAAAATATTTTTTAGACTCTAACACTTTATTTTTATTATAAATATTTTTTATAAATTATATATATATATATATATTAACCAAAGGATAAAATAAGTATATGATCCATTCAATTCAAATTTTGAAAATTTTCTATCTAAAAATCCGATTTAAGAAACAGTGAATATGAACTTTAATAAAATAAATTAATATAAAATTCATTCTTTTTTTTATTTATATTTATTCCGTTTTTAAAAATATTTTCTCGTTCATGTATTTTTCTATATTTTTCTACGAACGATCCGCTCATAAAAGTTACACGTGCTAAAACTATCTATAAGGATTATTATATTAAATACCGTGAACTTTCACAAATTTCATAGTTGTATTCATTTTTTCAATTATATACAAAAATTACTGAATTCATAACAAGTGTATATATATCATCATTAAATTAAAAGCTATCCAAATATTCGTTAAGTGACGATAACGTGACGGCGCTGACGTGAATTTATAAAAGTAGTGAATGAAATAAAAAATTTCATACTTACTCTCTGTTTACACGTCTTTAAATTTTAAATAATTTATTAATATTCTATATACATCAAAACTGGTAAATAATCTCCGCCATGTAATTAAAATACATCTCATTGCATAAATTATTTTTTGTTATGTATTTGAAAAAAAAACCCATGTACTGAGTAAAAAATATTTTTGTATTCGTTATGTTATTTATAAAATACATGTCAGCAGTTAAATTCGTTATATTATTTAATTAATTGTAAATAATTTATTTGAATGACTTATTAGGGTTGTCAGATTGAAATAGAATAAATATCAAAATTGTAGATTTTCGCGTGCTGAACATGATGATAATATCAGATTTTAGATATGGGCCCGTTTTATAGAATTTTATATTTTTTAATATTATATAGTAATTAAAAATTATTAATTTATTTTAATAAATAATTAAATAATATAAATTAATATTATACTAAATTAATGGTGATTTAGAGTATAATGATATTATTCCGAGTTTGATCAATTTTGTTGTAGTCGATGAATTATTATTGTAGTAAAATAACAGATTTACTCTTTTACCTCTATTTGTTTGTTATCTTTTTTTAATTTTATTGAACTTCTATTCATATTATTATTGGATCAATTTAGACTATTTTCCCAGCCTATCTCCGACTAGACCACAAGTTTTTTCGGCGCTTACGGCCCTTGCTTGCAACTTCAGTGATTCGTGTATCAATTTATGTTTGAGAAGAATTATGGATCACACCTTTTAAATATCTATGCGAATAGTCGTCGTCACTTGAAGCGGATAATGTAAGGGTTTAATTATTCAAGCTATACGTATAGCCGATAATGTAATGGTAAAAGAAGTTATTTCCTTGTCATTGAAGGATAGTAGTTGCCCAAAGGCTTTATTTGAACGTGAAGCCATTATCTTTGTTCGAAGGATTCTCGACTTTCTTTTCCAACATCATCAATGCTATTCTTGAAGAGGTTATCAGCCTTTCCAATCGATGATAGATTTTATTTGGTTAAATTTATGTAATTGATATAATTTTTGAATCCGCTAAAAAAAAATTGTGCAAGTAGTAAGCATATGCAAGTTGAATATAAAATGAGTATAATGGGTGAACTCTATCATATTCGTATATATTTAGTCCCCAAGTAAATTAACCAAACATGACATCTTCATTAATTTTGCTAAGTATGCAAACTAGATCATCACTAGATCCGAAGGAAAGAATGTAAAAATTACCTCTGCATTGATGAGTTCATCAACCAAGCCTGACAATAGTAATAATATAATCAAAATGGATGAATAAACAAATGGCAATAGTAATAATAATATAATAATATAGAGAATTAGTAGCTTACTTTACTTAGCAGTAAGGACACAAATGTCATGTTTATATTTTAGAATTTATAATCAAACAACGAAATAAATTGACAATAAAAAACAATACTTCATTTTTCACTCATTCCATTTAATCAAACATCCTTTCTTATATTCTCTCAAAATATGCGAAAATATTTTAGATTCTCATATTCGATGAGACGATGAATGCATTATCAACAAAGGTAGCAAAAAGGAAAGAGGAAAGAGGACGTGTTAATTTTTGGTGATGAAGATAAAGTTCAAATACTCGTACCCACCGTTTGATTGTCCGCAAGTAGAGTTGCAATTTCTATTTACAAGCGTTTGGTTGACTGCAAATAAAAGTTACAATTACACTTGCAACTTACATTTTACGGATTTTTTTGGACCGGGTCGAGCACAATTTTTGTTGGGTCGGGCCGAGCCGGGCCGGGCCGGGACGGGTTGTGCATGAATTTTTTCGGGACGGGCCGGACATGAATTTTTTTGGGTTGGGTCGGGCACAAATTTTCTCGAGCTGGACCGAGCACAAATTTTATCGGGTTGGGCCGAGCCGAGCATGAAGATTTTTGGGACGGGTCTGGCATGAATTTTTCGGGTCAGCCCGAGCCAGGCCGGGCAGGGCCGAGCCGTGCACAAATTTTACCGGGTCGAGCCGGGCACGAATTTTTTTCAGGTCGGGTCATACACGAATTTTTTTGGGCTGGGCACAAATTTTTCGAGCCGAATCGAGAATGAATTTTTTCGAGCCGGGCCGATTTGGGCCAGTCCGTGCATGAATTGTTTTCGGGCCGGCATGGGCACACATTTTTTCGGACCAGGCTGGGCCGAGCAGGGCACGAATTTTTCTGGGTCGGGCCGGGCACAAATTTTTTCGGGTTGAGTCGAGCACGAAGTTTTTCTGGTCGGGTCGAGTTGGGTCGGGCCATGCACGAATTTTTTCGGGCTAGGCTGGGCATGAATTTTTCGGGCCGGGTAGAGCACGATTTTTTTGGGGGTCGGGCCGAGCCGGGCCATGACAGGATGGGTCGAGTCGGGCCGAGCCGATTCAGGTCGTTCCCTGAACGAATTATTTTGGGCCGGGTTAGACACAAATTTTTTTGGGCCGGGCACAAATTATTCGGGACTGGCACAAATTTTTTCGAGTCGGGTGGGGCACGAATTTTTTCGGGTCGGGCCGAGCCGGGTCGTGCACGAATTTTTCTAGGTCTGGCCGGGCTGGGCACGAATTTTTTTCGGGTCGGGCCTTGCACGAATTTTTTCAGACTGTGCAGAAAACTTAGGCCCGACACGATTTTTCATACCTGGCCCGATAAATTAATAATTTTAGTTTTTATATAATACTGAAAATATATTTAAAAAATCTATCAAACGATATCGGATTTAAAATTTGATACTATCATCGCGTTTATCGCGCGAAAACCTACCACTTTGATATTTATCTCATCTCCATTCGACTACTCTATGTCGTCTAAATTAATTATTTTTCAATACTTAAATTATTACATTTGTAGTTTACAATCTTGTATTATGAATTTTTCGAGCTGCAATTATATTTACGATATTAGAATTATAAATTGTAATTAATAAATATTATAAAATATTTTTACGGCAATCAAATAAATTTATTATCTAAATATTATAATTAGAGTTGCTTTGAAGTTGCTGACAACTAAACGCCAATGGTCAATCATTAATGACAATTTGTTTGATAATCCTAAAAGATAATATAATACTTTTTGCAAAGAAAATATTATCTCTTTGCGATAAATATGAATATATATGCGAATAAAATAATATAAAACTACTCCGCATTAATTACCAAACAAAAAATATTTTATATTTATTTATTCAATATTATAAAATATATTAATTATGTTTATCTTGAATTAATTTAATATTAAATTAGTAAGATAATGCTATTATATTATATATGAATATAATATTGTTTATATAATATTTTTTTATTCATTTTGATTTTGTTTTGATAATTTATATCTCTTTTATTTTATTTTTATATTTTTATATATTGAATTTTCTATTTTCAATAATATTTTAAATTAAAATTCAAAAAATTAATAAAAGCATCAAAGTTAACTAGAAAATAACATCACTTCGATTCTTAAGGGGTGTAACTGATCCGACCTGAGCCGACCTTGTTTGTGCTCGAGCGTGCATTCCTGCTTCAGTCTCTAGGTTTAAACTTGGCTTGAGTTATACTAGAGCAACTCGAGCTCGGCTCGTTTAAGCTCATTTATTTTTCTCAAGCTTGACCGAGCTCGTTCAAGCTCGATTAAACTAGCTTGACTCGACTTTATATTCGATTCGATCTGAAATATTAATATTCATATAATTATATAAAATATGTGAAACTCGATTAGGCTCGTGAGTCGCTCAAGCTCGATAAATTCGAGTCGAATTCAAATTTTCATTAATTTGATTCCGAGCAGTTCAGGAGCTGTTCGACTCACTTGCACCCCTATTTACTAGTAACAAAATACCGTGATTATCATAAATGCCCAAATTAAAAAAAATATATTAATAAAGAGTAAGATTATTTAAGCAACATCAAATAAATAAAAAAATTGAAATGCAACACATGAAAATTTCTTTTATTAAGCAGAGAAAGCTGACTTGACTTGTCCCCCAAGCAATCCCATTGCCAGAATTATTCTCCTTCCACAACTTACTCACCGCCTTTATGAAATTACCAATCTAACCCTTTATCTCGAATCCCTCACTATAAAATCCGTCTTTTATCCCAGAAAACCCTATCCATTCTCCTCGTTTCCAATGCGTCTTCCCTTCCACGCCCCTCCCAAGCCATTCCCTGATCGCCTCCCACCTCGCCGGTGATATGGCGGTGGAGTCCGAGGTTCCGGCGGCTCCCTCCGCCAACTTCCCGGTCGTATTCTTCGACGGTGATAGCGAGGTCGACATCGGATCCGTCCCCGTGCACCCTTCGCTGGTCTTCAAGAAGTTCCAGGCTGTCATCAGCCACAGGATCGGTGTCGCCCCCCATCAGATCTCCTTATCCCTCGTCCGCCGCAAGAAGGCTCGGGTCTCTCCGGAGGTCCGCCGCAAGGTGCCGATTGATGAGTCCTCGGACTTCGCCGCGCTCGCCCGCGAGCGCGACTGCTTTGTCCTCGCGGTGCTTCGCCGGTCGCGGCGCGAGCGGCGGGGCCGGACCAGGAAGAAGGGCCGCGACGCCACCGCGGATGAGCCGAAGGCGTACCACGCGCAGGCGATGAAGATCCTCAGGCGGAACCCGGCTGCGCCGGGCGTCCTCGATCCGGGTCTCGGCTTGCCGGCGCCGGAGGCGATCGCGGGGGGGCTGTGGGACTACGAGTCGGAGCTCTTGCGGAGGTTCCAGCGGCAGAGGGAGAAGTACCTGCTGTCTGTCGCGGCGGCAGAGGCGGCTCCGTACCTCCCGCTTGCCGCTGCGACGCGGGCGGCTGCTCCGGCCGTGTGCGAGGAATGCGAGGCGGCGAAGGCGGAAGGACGGCGGACGGGATTCCATTGGTGCGTGAACGACGCGGTCACCGTGGGCTTTCGGTCGCCGGTGGGGCCCATCGAGCGGCCCTCGAAGAAGGAGTTCGAAGCTTCGGTTTAGCTGGGCGGATAAGATCGCACCACCATTTTTTTTTCTTTTTAATTAATTGTTTTTATATATGTATGAGGAAAACACACAGAGAGTTGTGGCCTTGGATTTACCAAGTATAAGGTATAATCCTCGGGGTGAGTGAGGGTATGAGAAACGTGCGGGTTTGCACAAGTAAATGGTTTTGGTGGTGATGGGCTCCAGTGAGATGAGTGGAGGGGGTGGTGATGGGCTCCAGTGAGATGAGTGGAGTCGAGGTTGGTTTATCGATGGGTGCACCGCATTGGGGTTTGCGGTGCGAGTGTTAATTGGTCGGGTATAAGGTTTTTTCTTAATTACTAAACTGTTTGGAGATGGGTCTTCGAAAGAAGATTGACGACAGCCTTTAGCTAATAAAATAGTAGGAACTTGATAGTATAGATATACGTTTGCCGTGTTTGATATTGCTTTGCTCATCCGTATTCACTATAGCTCGTAAAAAATGCATTTATTAAAAAATTAGAGAACAGGAGTAACTTATTAGAAGTCCGATCTCAATGGGATCTTCTGGAAGACAGCATCCAGCAAAACTCTCATACTCCTTTTATTCTTTTAGCATTATATCTTTGCAAAAATAATAAAAGATAATTTATTATTATTTAATTAAGTCAATTAATTTTTTTCCAAATATATTCTTGTGGAAGCCATGATGCTGACCACTTCTAAGAATTGCTAATTCTAACAACTAGTGCAATAAATCAATTATTAACTACCCATGCCAAATTAATGACCCATCAAGAAATTTTACATCGTCAATCTACATACTTTGTATAATTCGGAAGAATGGTACTTAATTCGTCACATTCTTGTTGCAGTCTATTGATCCTTCACATTTAGATTTCTTCTAAAGCATTTTAATCTATTTTGTTATATGACAACACGCTCGAGTTTGCTTATATGTGATTTATCTCATTCATATGTGATGTATTAGTCAACTTTATATGAGGACATAATCACATATGTTGCTATCAAACTTTATGACAATCAAATTTTGTGATTTATTAGATCTTACTCCTAATATGAGAGTCATTCATTGACAAATTTTTCATTAACTTGTTCCTCCATATAGGGGGCTCTTAGTATGACTTAGTGGAGCAATACATTTTAGGAAGAACTACACATAGATCATTTGTCACCATTTAATCTTTGACCTTTTATTAGAAAGGTGTTCATAACTACTCCACTTCTCAACATATACTTATTATATTAGCTACAAGCTCTTATCTCCCAAGTATAATGATTTTATCACTTCCTTTTCCACTATTTATGTTTCTTAAACTATCTCAGATGTCCTATCTCATCCAAGGGGGCATGGCGTTAGGACAAAGCTGATAAGATAACTACATTATATTTCAATGACATGCTGGAGCGCGCTTGTTACTTTTCCTCTTGGAAAATTCGTTGGAAGGTGCAAATGTATTTTCATTATCAAGATGACTCAATATGATTTTGTTGATCAACTTAAGATCCCTTAGTGCCCAAGGGTGAGCAAAATTTATCGATTAACCGAATTAACCGACTGAACCGAACTCGAATTAACCGAACCGAATTTATTCGAAAAATTCGGTTCGGTTAACAGTTAAAAAAAAATATAAGTTTTCGATTTTCGGTTCGGTTCGATAAGTTAACCAATCGGTTTGGTTAATTACTATTATATATTGCTATTAGCTAAATTGGTTATGTTTGATTGCAATTATATAGGTTGCCAGGGTTCGAATCCCAGCAAGTTATTTATATTTATTGTTTTAAGTTATACTTAGAATATAGATAGTTTAGTAATAATTATTATCAAATAATATCTATTAATGTAGTGGTTAAGGTGTGAAAAAAATAATTGAGAAGTCGAACCGACCTCACCCCTATTGGTGCCCAAGCTTTGTTTGCCGCCTCCTCACACTCACAACTATTTTTGTTTAGAAGTTTTTTTAGCTTGACTTCAAAAATGTCATATGCATGATGATCTTGGTGAAGATGTCTATATCAAGAGACTACTAGGGTTTGTTACTAAGAGAGAGTCTATCTTATCTTGCAAGTTGAAGAAATATCTTTTACGATTTGAAGTACGTAAGTTCCTATGTGCCTAGTTTAACAAGTTTAATTTTGCTATCACCCAATTTGGCATGATCATGAGTTTTTATCACCGAGTCTTCTTTTGCACTTGCTCTACTAGGACGCACTGTTTATATATATATGATATTATTATCACTGAGAATGATACAAATGAGACACATATATATAAATCTCATTAACATCGGCAATTTTAGACTATAAATGTGTTGATGAAGGGTTAAAGTCGAGGATGTCATGCATGCTCTTGAAATACTCTAGTGCTCGTTTTCTTTTCTCCACCTTTGATCAGTTCGAGATGAACAATTGTGACCTTAAGTTGTTCATCGAGCGAGAGCCAAGCAAGGATGGTGAACTCCACAACCCCTCCAAGTTTAGCCTTGACAACAACTTTCTAAAGACCAACAAGATTGTGAATGAGATGAGTGGCCAGGACTTACAAGTATTGGAAAAATACGGAGGTGACATTGGTCAATTTCCTCACAAGTTTAAGCACAAGATCGTCTCTGACATCGTGTTCAAGTATCAGTGGAGCAATGTGAACTTGTTTGACCTAATATTGCTCTTTTATGAAATGTTATCGGCCAAGATGACATTCATATATCTTGAACCCAATACTAAGCAAATTGGGGTCGCAAGGACCTCTAGCAGCTTATTAGTAAAGGAAAAAAGCTTAAGTGGACAAGAAAGTGATCAAGATTAAAAAAGAGATTGAGAATACGAGACTACCCGAGATCGAAGCTTGCTAAATCAGCAAGACCAATATGACAATGATCTCTACAAATTCCTTTTGATCACACCAGCAGGACCAATCATATTAACTAGCACCAACTCGAGATTGCTCATCTCATTAGGCAATGAATCAATGAAATCATAAAACTATTGAGGTTCAGGCACTGCTGATATTGACACAACTTGCCTTTAAAGTACTATTCATCTTCCTCGTAGTGTGGCAAAGTTTCGCAATATTCTCATCCTCCTTAATCTCTCTACCCCCATCCCGAGCTTCTCATGGCCGTGGTCCAAGGAGATGACATCGGAGTTGATGGTCATGGAAGCAGTAGCCCGAGCAGTGCTAGGGAAATGCTCGATGATGAGCTTGAGGACGGTGCACGAGAGGAAGAGTTGTGGGGTTCAGTGGAATACATGATAATATAATGAGAGGCTGAGACCAATTATTAAGTTTGTATACAAAATTGACACAAATCAAAGATTTGGATGCAATTATTTTTTTATAGAAAGTTTATGATTTATTTAGTTAATAACCTTTTATTTTAGGAAAGATGATATGACAACTACAATGACAAAGTATATTATTTTAAGTTGATGCGGCAATTAGATTATTTTATTATTTTTAAAAGACACCTCAACAAGTTAACAAATAAAAAAATAAAAAAAATGTAACAGGAGATATGATTGAATCAAATGGTAAAGTTCGGATACAATTGACGAAAAATCAAAGAATTTTGGACTGAATTGAACATGCCCCTTAAACATGCAATTCACATGCATAATCAACTAAATTGAAATTAAATTTAAAAATTGGAGGGTAAAATTAATGTACTAGAACAACTAAATTGAAACTAACCCATCAAAAATAGCATAGTGATCTTTAATAAAATTATAAATTTATTAACTAGGTATATTCCAACAATACACCCAAACATTGAATAACTATACAACGATTAAGATATTTCAACCACTATGTGGTGTATAAGCCTCAAATCCATTACAATTAGCGAGAGTGTCATGGTCAGAACTTAGAAATCAAATTCAAGGAAGGTAAACCCAATTTTTTTTAAAACAAAAAAATCCAAAATAGATCACATCCTACTCACTTGTCGGATAAAAGGAGGGGCCCTAACCGTGCATTCCTCGTCAGTCAGCTACATAGGTAGGAGTATCTTCCTTTTCAAATATCATTTTATTCAAACCAAACTTTACATCTATAGCAGGTTTAGGAAGACAAGTCTTTCCTTTTGACAGTGGGTTTACATCAATCAAAACTGAGCTAACAGATATAACCTCACTTGAAATTACAACTTGATCAACACTAACTTCATCAGGTGGAATTGACTCATAAAACATGTCTCTAGGATCTTTCAATCTCACAGAATTTGAAGGTTCCCTGCTTGCTAGTAAAACTTGTCTTTCTAGGCAAACTCAAATTAACAAATGCTGCTTCAAGAATAAAAGAACCCATCTACTTCAAAAAAAAAAAGAAAAAGAACATGCTTCAGGAGCACTATAATTTTGCAAAGAAGAGACTTCAATTTTTTTTAAAATTCTAAGAACAAAACGAGAACAAGAATAGTGGCATCCAGCACGCTAGCTAGGTTGGTGCCTTTGCTAGTTAATTGCTTTATGTTCGCTTTCTCAGGGGACTCTCCTCGACTCCGAGCTTCCAACCTGGAATCGTAACCATCCCACCCTCCTCTAGGGGTGAGCATGAACCGATTAACCGGTCTATTAGCAATTTTATTAATTGGTTTATTAACTTCGATTTTTCTAAATTATTAATTGTAAATCGGTCCATTAACTTTTGTTAACCATCATTTCGGTTTGGATTTTTTTGTTCGGTTAATCGATAATTTCCGATTAACTAATAAATTTTTTTAACCTACAAATATTATAATATTATACAAATCACTTGTGGAGAAAAAAATCCAAACAAACACTGTATTCCCATTAAAAAAAAAGAGACACTACTTGAATCAAGACAATATGCTTCAAAAACTAATCCTTTTATTTTTAAATATTTTTTAGGTTTTTATATTTTTTATATTTTTTATAATTTTTTATTATTATTATTATTATTATTATTATTATTATTATTATATAATGTTAAAAATTAATAAATTATATTGAACCAGTCCGTTAACCGAAATCAGTGGACTTTTTACATCTCGAACCGAAATCGAAATTGAAAACTGATTTTTTTTAAAGCATAAATCGAAAAAAAAAATTGATTCGGTGAACTAGAAAACCAGTTCGATTTCGGACCGGTTTTTCGATTAACCAAAAAACTGATTATTTTAGCTCACCCCTAAAAAATAGGGATTGAGATTGGATAATCTTAAGGCTAGAGGATAATTTTATCTTTTCCCCTTATATATAAATGAAAAGTTCTCAAATGGAAAAAGAGTTATCCTTCGTATTCTTCTTTTTAATCAAATATGCCATTAAATTTAAAATAATAAGATTAAATTAGACTTTTCATTTTAAAAAAATTAATTTTATAATATAGATATTATAAGGCGCACACAAATGCCAAATAAATGCATAAGACGTTGCAATTAAGGATCGAACCTATGATTTTAAGTGAAATGCTTAAATATTTAATTTTTTTTAAAAAAAATAAAAGATAAAAAGTCACAATATTTAAATATTTAATTTTTTTAATAACAAAAATAAAAAATCACACTACGTGATCATACTAAGAATTAAAATTTAAATTTCTAGATAATATATAATAGGTTACCACTAACTTTGCTACCTATAATTTGTTTGCTTAAATATTTAATTGATGGGGATTAAAACTGAGATTAAATTGGAGCATTTAAAAAACTTTCTCTACCGTAAAATATACAGTTTTCCTAGTCGAAGCGGAAGTCTTACGCCGCGCTAAGCAGACACCACTACGCACCTCTCTTTCTGTTTCGCTGCGTGGGTCCTGCGCCAACCACGCACGCCAGTTTCTTTACGTTTGCTTTCTCGGGGGACTCTCCTCGACTCCGAGCTTCCAACCTGGAACCGTAACCACCCCACCCCCCTCCTCCCTTCTCTACTACCAGTCCCCATCTCTCCCTCACTTCCCTTCCTCGATCCCCAGATCGACTTGTGAACTACAAGAAGCGGACGGAGGCGGAGGGCGAGAGATCCGAGGCGGTGAACTACAAACGTGTCGGCGAGGGCGAGGAGGCAAGCGATCCGTCGAAACCAGCCATCGATGGGGGCGAGCGACGCCCTCACTGAGCGGGCGGCCTTCCTCCGCGACTCCCTCCAAAAGAGTCGCGCCCACACCGACCGCATGGTCTCCATGCTCGGCTCCTTTGACCACCGCCTCTCCACCCTCGAGGCCGCTATGCGCCCCACCCAGGTGCTTATCCCCCTCCCCCCATTGATGGATGTGTCTGGATCGATCTCAGTGTGTCGTGCTTTGCTGAATTGCAGTTCGGTTTTTATGTTAGGGTTTTGTTTCTATCTTTGATTTGAATTACGTGAAATATTGGTTTTCTGTTGTGATGCAGGTGCGGACTTCTGCAATCCGGATGGCGCACGAGAATATCGACAAGACGCTCAAGTCGGCGGACGTTATACTGGGGTACTTCGAACGCATGCGAGAGGTTGGCCTCCCCTACTTTTCGCTTTCTATGTGTATTGTAATTTTTCTAGAATCCTTTATGCTAGAGTAAGTTCGAATCTTTCCCTTTTTTAGTTGGGGTTGGTTCTGTGTAAATTCCTCGGAAACCCATTGTTTTAGATTAGGAAAATAGCTTCTTCTGATTTTCGATCTTTTATTTTGTTATTCTCTTAGGGGAAAAGGAGAAAAAAAAATGTGAAAGGCCTACGCTAACTGGCATGGCAACTTTTTAATTTGTAAGAGTTTTCTAATAGGGTGATCTGAGGCTAGATCACTGTACAAAAATTACGGGACAACTATGTGTTTCACATGTTTGGATCCATTTTGTCGATTTCTTATAGTTCTTTGATTGAGTAGGCGGAGCTCAAACTGTCAAGGGGGCCACGAGACGACCTAGAAAGTTATCTCACTGCCATTGATCAGTTGAGAGGCATCTTGCGGTTTTTCAGCTCAAATAAAAGCCTAAGGAACAATGATGGCGTAGTGAACCAGGCAAACAATGCTCTCGCTAAGGCCATAACTAGGCTGGAGGATGAGTTTCGCTCACTCCTAACTACTCACAGGTGGGTTTTTCTATATCTGTTTCGTGAGTAGTGCACTTTATCTTTTTTGGTTTTACATGGAATAGTCAATTGTTTATTAGGAGGTGATCTGTTTATATAATATTTCATGGTTGATCACTTGTATTGACTATGCTTTGACCCTTTTGAATTTTGCTAGTGACATTAGGATATGGACTGATTTCTCCCTAGTATGAAACACAAGACACAACTTTATTATTCGTAGGAAATGCAAGACATGAAAAATTATCCATGACTAACTTGTTGCTATTTTAACTGAGATATTGTTTGTAAATGGGAAGGCCTTTTATCAAGAATTCAGCTTTTTGGTACAGATCAAAATTTGCTGTCCAATAACCAATTTGTTTGTTATAGAACTAATAATTGGTAAGTAGGATATTTTAAACATTACAATATTGCCTTTCCCTATTTTTTCTTTGCTTTTGGTTGGCAATCTATGTTATTTCTTTTGACATAGTATAATTTACTGGGATTATATATGTTCAAGCTATCACCGCAAGCAGTTGTAGTCAAAATAGTAATGTAATATAATAACAATAATTCCTTGTGCTTCTTTGTTTTGTCTTTTTCTTAACGTTCTTTCACTACATGGTTCCAGCAAGCCAGTTCCTCCAGATAGTCTTTTTGGATCTCTTCCCGAAATATCACAGCCATTGTCAGGTTCACTGGATCAGCAGAGTGAAAGTGGTACCAACCACTCTGAACATCAAGTCAAAACCTCAGAGCCTGCTGCCTTGACACCTCCAAAACTTATTCCTCCGAGGATTTTGCCTCTTCTCCATAAGTTAGCTCAACAGTTGGTTCAAGCTGGACGCCAGCAACAATGCTTTAAAATTTACAGGTAATTCCAGTGCCTCGTGTTTTTTTTTGACATTCTTGTCCTTGTTATTGGAAGACTTTTTCTAACAAAGATTTCAAGTCTAGAAGTCTCTGTACATTATATAACAGTTTATATTGTTGGAATTTACAAGAGATGGTTGACAATCCCACTGTGTCTGCAGTCCAGCAACCAAGTAAAAGTTGATTCTCTGGGACTTGGACTTCTCCATATTCAAATAAGATAATCTTTTCCATGTGAAAATATAGAACTCATTAGTTGGCAACAATATATAACCTTAAAACCTAAGGCAAGTCTTTAATGTCAATTGTGTAACTGAGTAAACTAGGTGATGCAGAGCTCCACGGTCAATTTTGAAGCTTGATAAGACCAGAGAGAATCTGTCCTATGCATATCCAATTAACTAAAGATAGGACAACTAAAGTTTACTCTTCTTTTCTTAAGCATGATTATACTGTCTTAACTGGTTAAGGGGCATAACTACAATAAGTTTGACTAATGGTAGTTTTGATACATATGATGAATTTAAATAGGATAAAATAGCTTGATGCGGTTGTAAGTGATCTCTGGACTTTCAAAACAACATCCTCAAACCAACGACGTCACTTGTTTGATTTTTTGTTTACAGATAGAGGTTCTTTCTTCCTCAAAATTTTGTTTCTACTGTTACTTAGTTGTAAGGGTTGATTTATCTTTCTTGGAATTTTCTTTTATTCCTGTTGATTCATAGGTTCACTATCAATGGACAAGGGATTAGACATCTTCCTTTTTTCTTTGCCAAATCTAGAAATATCTTTTCCCAATTTTCTTAATGATGCTTGGAATCTAATGTCACCTTTTTCAATTGACTGATAATGAATTGAGCACATGGAAGTGGCTTGGGACTTGGGATTACCTTGACAGGGGAGAGATCCATCAGTAGTTGTCCGTAGGCTGGGTCATCTGCCCAAGTTTAGCAGCTTGGTCCATTTGTTCAGGTAAGTAAGTAAATAGGTTAAACTAAGGAATAAAACTTATTAACTTAAGACCTGGTCTAACTGTGGGCTCAGACCTTGGGGTAGGTTTCTTTGAATTCTAGTCCAGCCTGAAATTATATTTATACTACAGTACAACTGTACAAGTATTCTGTTCAGTTATTTATAGATTCATACAAAAAAAGATAAGAAGATAATTAGTAGGTTGTTAGAATACTGGTTTTGGCTTTGGTTACAAGATCCTTTATAGGTCTTAAGAGGCAGGCATTCAGATGTTCATTATGGCTTGGTGGAGCACAATGAAGTAAACACAGGCCTGGGCCAAATCCAGCTGGACACCCACCTGGACAGGTCTCCTTCCCCATTATGCCTTGTGTCATGGATTTAATTTGTGGAAGGACTTGTATTTCATGAATTTAACTCTAAAAAATTAAAATAGACTGATTGACAAAATCAAACTGAAAAAGATTACTGATCAATTTGTCTAATCACATAATATTTTTACTAAACTCAATGTAGCAACTACAGGAAACCATTAATGGATATTACCATTTAATAGGGTCCTGGAGGATCTTATGGCCTTCTGATTACATCAGATGGGACAAAAAGGCAGAACAAGAAACAGAATAATATGCATGCCATTTCTCATGATGATCTTTTTTTTCTCTTAACAATTAACAACTCAATATAAATACATGTTATTTTGACTTAATATTTCACAACACCATTGATGGGGTTGTTGACATGAATCTTTTGTTTCCATTGAGCTATGTTTAAGGCCATCTCCATATGTATACCAGGAGCACCAACAATCCCATTAATTTTAATTGTTTTGCACAATCTAACCACCAAATGTACGGGTTTTTTTTAAACATGTTCATAGTTCACATCATATATTTGAAACATAGACCTTGGCTGCATTGAATTAGTTCTGTGATGGAAAATGCAAAAAATATCCTGATTGGTTAAATCGAAAAATGGGCTGACCAAACTATTGTTTTGATTGACCTGATCAAATTGGCAAAAATAGGCCAATTTTGTATAAAAAAACTTTTTTAAATATCCATGATTTCTTTCTAAAAACCAATCAAATATATAAATGAGTTATTTGCTAAATATAGCCCATACTTATTTTACTGAATTTAGCCAAACCTTTATTTTACTAAAATAACCTGTACTTACTATGGTGATAACATGTATAGCCATTTATGAACCTATTGTTAATTTTTCTACTAACGTGGATAATAATAAAAACAATAGTTTCTAGTGCTAACCTAATGATGAGGCAACATTTATAATTAAACATATTTTTTATTTAAATCCCTATAATTTGAGGATTTGGTTGAAATCGGCTTCAAATAAAACAAGTTTGGAGAGTCAGGTCCAAATAAACAACACCTTAATCAACATTTTAATTATAATTCTAACTCAGTGTTGAGTCGACATAATTGTTTTGTTATCCATGTCATCATGCCATGTCAGCATGTTAGTGGATAAGCTATAAGTTGTTGATGATTATATATGTTAGTATGTTACTAATAATTATTAATTACTAAAAAATAAAAGTTTGGGCTAAATCAATTACAATGAGTAAAGTAGAGACTTGGTTTAGCAATTAAGTAACTCTATATAATTTTATATTGTATTATTTATTTATAATTTTATTACTTTAGTATGTTTATTTATTTATTAGATATTTTATTATCGTATCTATATTTGGTATTTATTAATAGACATACAGTTTGATTAGTTGATCCACCAGCTCATTGGATTAGTGGCTTAAAGCTTGCCCAACTGTCCAGTTCTCATGGCTTTGGTACATATAGTTGTACCTTTTAACATGTTTTCTATGTCGGGCTACAACTAATTGTTTGCAAATGATAATTTCTTGTACCATGCAAATTCATTCATCTCAAAAATCTCATCTATGCTACAAAAACTCAAAAAGCTTTTTTTCTAAATTGTCTGCTCTTGCATGTAATGTAACTGGTTGTATAAATATCTTCTACTTTTTAATCTAGAAGGCATATGATTATCACACAAAATGTATGAAGTCAACAAATGACATGATCAAGTTCTACAGATGTTTTTATTCATCATTATTTTCTTATGGTGGGTTTTATCTGCCACTTGTTGCAGCAAATACTTGATCATCCATGTTTTCTCATTTTCTTGCAAAAAATTTGGGGTTATTGATGCTTCACCTTCTTGAGCTCTTTTGTTAAATGTATTTCTTCTTTATTATTAGAGAAGTTCGTTCTTCAACTTTAGAGAAGAGCCTTTCAAGCTTGGGAGTGGAAAAGCTTAGTAGAGATGAGGTGCAAAAATTGCCATGGGAGTCTTTAGAAACAAAAATTGGAAATTGGATTCATCACATGAGAATTGCTGTAAGGACCTATCACGAAACAGCTTAAACGATGCTTTCTGAACTCCAATAGTATTAACAATTTTTTAAAACAGGTGAAACTTCTTTTTGCTTGGGAACGAGAACTGTGCAACCAAATCTTTGAAGGCATTGGCTCTGTTATGGATCAATGTTTTTCTGAAATAACTGCAAACAGCATGGTAGTGTTACTTAGTTTTGGAGAGGCTATTGCTAAAAGCAAAAGGTCACCAGAAAAACTGTTTGTACTCCTAGACATGTATGAAGTAATGCATGAACTTCAACCAGAGGTATATAATACAGATGTCCGATACAATAATTTTGTTTATTTACCTTGAAGTGCATATCATTGGTGACTTTTGATATTTGATTAAATTTGTCATATATTTCATTTGAGTATCTACTGGCAGTAGACAGTTGAATGTGTTCAGTGGCATCATTATTCAACCAAAATATTTGGAAATAAATATAAATCTAGTGCATATGTATATTGCATTACCAGATTGAAACAATTTTTGAGGGAAAAGCTTGCTCTGAGATGCGGGATTCTGCATTAGCATTGACAAGGCATTTGGCACAAACAGCTCAAGAGACATTTGGGGATTTTGAAGAAGCTGTCGAGAAGGATGCTTCAAAAACATTTATCGCTGATGGAACTGTCCACCCTTTGACCAGCTATGTCATTAATTACGTGAAGTTCCTCTTTGAGTATGTTCCTGTTTTGACTTTAGATAAAAAAATATCCATTGCAAAATAATTTAAAAAAAATTGCAACATGTTACCATGGTCTTTTGTTTTACTTTTTTAATTCAGTTATTATTTTATACGTTTGTGTATTATACAACAAGTGCTAATGTTTCAACAGTTTGTGGTTCACTGCGTAAATCTGTTTTTCAGCATTATGCTCTATCTATGGTAACTTAAAGAACATCCATATCACTTCTTATCATTTCCGGTTAAGTTCCCTTAGGCCCCCCTGCCTATCCTCATAAAACTAATCTTTATTGTCTCATCTCATTTCCAATTAAGTTCTTATTTGTTTTATCGCAGTTTCCAATAGCAGACAGAAAGTGATGTCCATAACTTGTAGGATTTGTACTGTCTAAGATCAAAGATTTTTATATCAAGTCACATTTAGCAATAATTTCTGATACCAATAATTAGCCAGATTGGTAAAATATTGGTTGGAATTGACCAGTTAGGCAGGTACTCTAAATTGTGCTTTTGTTCTCTTATTCATGTCTAATTGCTTTTGTCCTGGTGAACTCATTTTTACTGCACTAGTCCCATTATTTCTTGAGATTGTTCTTCTCCATTATACTATCTTAAACTATCTAGATCAAAATCTTAATGTTGTCATTCTTGGATTAAATCTGAAACTACACCAAATCAACAACCAGAAGTATTTCAGCTTGTCATTTCTGAATTCTGATTGCTGTCCAAGTTTTCACCAGCTTGAATAATTGTTTGTTGCTAATTATAGAGTTGTTGGGCTAGGCAGTAATTTTTGCTAATCCACGTGCCTCAGTGTTATTCTGAAATCCAAAATTAACACATTGGTGAAGTCCCTGTTTGAAGATATCTTTAGTATTAACTATTAAGACTACGACAGCAAAATTATGAAAATTTTACAGTTACAATCTAACATGATTTTGTCTGATTATCTGATCTCTCCTCCAATTATATTGTAGTTCTCTATTTCTGCATTCTGTATTTCTGATCCAATTACAACCTGGCTACGATCTTTCAATTCAAAACATACATTTTCTTCTACCTGATACAAATTTTATTGAATATGTCAGTTATCAGGCAACACTCAAGCAACTTTTCCTGGAGTTTGGACCTGGAGATGGAACAAGTTCCCAGCTGGCAACTATAACAATGCGAATTATGCAAGCTCTTCAGAGTAACTTAGATGGAAAGTCCAAGATGTATAAAGACCCTGCTTTGCAATTCGTATTTCTTATGAATAACATCCACTATATTGTTAAATCCGTCAGGAGGTTCGTTTTTTATGGTTTTGTTAGATACAATTTCATTCAAATTAGATGCATCTAATGCTCATTTTATTATTTTAGATCAGAAGCAAAGGATATACTGGGTGATGATTGGATACAAAGACATCGCAGGATTGTGCAACAAAATGCAAACCAATATAGAAGGGTTGCTTGGGCAAAGGTTTGTTCATAAACCTTACCTTAATAGATCATGGAAGAGGGTGAACCTTGGTATCATGATTTGATTGCTCCTTTTGGACCAGGATTTGGGGCACAAAAGAACCCTTCTGTTTGCACATTTACATTTGTCCCCTCGCCCAAACTGCTTTGGCAGGAACCTCATCCACTAAGTTACTTCCTTACCTTATGGATCATGTATTATTTTGCTCCCTTGGCATTTGTTTTATCAACATATATTTTTTATTGATACTATTCTGAGTTTATATATTTTTATATTAATACATAAATAGCTTGACAACATTATGCAATTTGGGTGCTTTCTTTATCCATTTTTTTACCCAAATGCTGATACTATTTATCAAAACTCTTTCAGATCATTGCTTTCTATATGATATATTTGATTTTGTCTATTGCAGATATTGCAAACCCTCTCCGCTCAAGGTTTGTCTTCTTCAGGAGGTAGTGGTGTGCCCGGAAGTGAGGGTGGTAGTAGTGGTTTAGTCCCTAAACCAATATTGAAAGATAGGTTGGATTTCTAGTGCTTTCTTTTCAGTAGTAAACTTATGATGTTTTATAAACAAAGCCACCTTTTTTATTGTCAGGTTCAAGTCCTTCAACATGCAATTTGAAGATCTTTGTCTAAGACAATGTGAATGGACAGTACCTGATCAAGAATTGCGTGAGTCTTTGAGGCTTGCAGTTGCTGAGATTCTCTTACCTGCATATAGATCTTTCCTGAAACGGTTTGGGTATGTTCTCAACCCTATTTTCTTCAGTATCCAATTAAGAGGACATGTACTTTTCCATTAAGTTTACCAATCCTAAGCATTCATAGGCAACTTGTTGCAAATTAATTTTTTCTTTTAAAATGCATGAGCTTAGAAGCACAATTGCTCACAAGCCAATAAACAGGCTTGCTCACAAACCTGCTTGAGCCCATTCATAAACATTTTACATTTCTTCATGAGCTCAAGAAACTTGAGCCATAGATTATTTAAGCTTAACTCATTTAGCAATTAAACTTAAAACTAAGGTGGTGTTTGGTTGAATGGAATAGATGGGGAATGAAATACTATTCCTTGTGGGTTATGGCCTTCTTATTCCCTTGTTTGGTTGCAACTTATTGACAATGAATAGATGGGCCATAAAGAATAGATAAGGAATGATGTTCTCTGTTACTATTCCTTACCTCAACTCAATGGGGAATAGTATTCCTTGCCTCAACTCAAAGTCTCAAGGAGTATTATTCCAATATTCCCCATGGACATATTTCAATATCGTCATTCAATAATTATAATATTATATAATAATTAAAAATTAAGTTATTAAATCAATTTTAATAATTACATATCTCAAATAAACAATTATTATTTAATAAATATCATACATTTTAAATAAAATATTTTATTATTTTAAAATTAATAAATTAATAAATCAATAAAATATTATTTTAAACTTAATCAATTATTTTAAATTAATGTATATTTTATTATGTTAGAATAAATTATTATATAATTTATTATAATTTTAGAAGGATATTTGAGTAATTTTTCTAAATTTCTCGTCTATTCCTTATACTAAGCAAATAAAGTAACACTGTTCCTTATTTATTCCTAATATCAACTAAACAAGGTAATACTAATATACTATTCCTTATCTATTCTATTCCTTGTATAATCCTATGTAATTCCTATTCCTTATGATTCCATTTCATCCAACCAAATACACCCTAAATGCTCGAAGTTTTGCTTGTTCAGAGATGGAAGCGAACTTGAATGAGATTGTACTAGTTTATTCTGAAGGCTTTATGGATTTGTGCAATTGGAATTCATACTGTTGTATATCCAGCTCATAATAGTTATTTAGCTTTCTGGGTTCATGGTAAAAAATAGAAAAGACCAAAAAAGTATTTTCGTGCTATTTTATTTAACTTGCATTATAGGAGGATCCTTGTAATCATTGTAGTTTGACCCTTTAGTATAACTAGTTCAGATAACTTGGATGCATTGCTTGATCTGCCAATTATTAATATTCCCAAAATTTCCAGCTGCTTAGCGATCTTAACCATCCCTCTTTCTGTGGATTTTTTTCATTCAAATGCAACCTAGAACTTATGGCTATACCTTATATAACAACTGATGGTCTTGTTCAGATGTCATTTATGATTTAGCCTCCCTCCCTAACATAGCATTTGTGGTCTCTTAGGCCACTTCTTGAGAACGGAAAGAATCCTTCAAAATACATCAGATACACTCCAGAGAATCTTGAGACAAAATTGGGTGAGTTGTTTGAGGGAAAGTCCGCAGCAAAAGCAACCATGGAGCCTAGACGCTGATCCTTCATGGTACAACCTGGATATTGTACAAAGTAAAAATGGTTTGGATGAATTAGTGTAGTAATTTCCTTGAAATGCAGCTAGTTATTCATTTCATGTTTCTACCAATAAATTAAATGATTGTCATAGTTTTATCCTCACAACTTGTCTAATTTTGGTGCTTTAGAGATTAGGCTGCTCCATTTAGGTGATCTTTCTCTAGGATTTGAGTTTTGCCAACTATATTGCTCATTTTATTTGCTGAGAATTTATCGATGCTCTTTGTCACAATTATTTGATCTTCTGGCTATGTTATTATTCCGAGATTTGTTTCATGGATACTGTACTCAGTTATTACTAACCACAATGAGGCGAGCTTCATCCACACATGGCTCTGTGAAGCTCACTACATATTCGAGCCTGAAATACCCCGACAGGATCTCCTTTATAATTAGTGTCTAGAAAGAAATGTATCAATATAAGTAATTGTTCTGTTCAACTTGGTAGAGAGATACAATTTGGATAATTCTGTTATAGGTGCATATTCATGAGTAAATTATTTTCGGGGTAATTCATACTATCAGTGATTTGCCGCAAGATAACACTATCAAGAGACAATTGTCAGCTGCATGTTATCTGCTGCAAAATTACTTAAGAAGGAACAGAGCAATTCAGATTTCTCACTGCGTTAAAGGAATAGTTTCCAGATGTGTAGTTTATTAATGCAATTTGGATTTCTTGCTGAATAAAATGGACGACTTTTGCACTGTAAAAATCCATGGGAAACTCGGCGATCCCAAGAATCACAATGAGTTATGCTTATTTCTTACATGCCGTTAAAATATTGAAATCGTGTGTTAGGGAATCTCTTAGACGCCAAAAATTCATCTTTAGTGGTTTTCTTTGTCCTAAAATTTGAGGTTGGGCTCCATCGAGCTGATTCCGCGCATGGAACGGAGGATACTTTCCAAAGGGTAGCCTTTCATATTAGGTAATCATGCAAGATTATTTTGTTTAGTTTCTAGTCCTACTTGAAGTAATAATTTGTCTTGTGCAAGTGATCCATACTATGGACAATTATCCGGATCCATATTTCTATTTAAAGTAATAATTTATCTTGTTCTAGTAATCCAAATTATGAGCAATTTGGACAGAAAACCAAAGTGAAGAGAGAATAAATATACACTAAGCAAATGATAAGAGTTGATTAGAATATTCTCTTCAGCTAGAAAAAACTAAAATGGAGAGCGAACAAAATATGTATTGAGAAAATGACAAGAATTTATTAAAATATCCTCGCTACAGAGAAAATGAAACCTTTGTCCAGTTATGTTTAAGAGCTTTGTTAACAATAAAATCATTTTTTTGTGCATAACAATAAAATCATTTTTTTGTGCATAACAATAAAATACTATTACTTGCCTCTAGTATATGGGAATTCAATAATTAATGTGTTTAAAGAATGTAGTTGGCAACCACAACTTCAGATGCGCATTTTCCGTTCGCGCATTTTCCGTTTGCTTACATCAAAGCGACTAACAAAGATATGAACGTTTTAAGTACCATTTGAATATTTTTTTCTGGGACTACATTTGAACACAAAATGAAGTGCAAGGTAAACGTATAAATAAGTTGCCACCTTCGTAACAAGGTGTGAAATGCTAGGAAAAAAACCATGTCCATTGCCTCATATCTGATGTTCTCATTTACAGTAAAAATATCATGTACATATAATTTGTAACAATAGGAAAATATCAAAGAACAGGAACTAGAATAAGGGAGAATAATGTTATACAACAGGTAATCCTGTACATTTCCAAAAATTTAGAATCCTCGTCCAACATGTATTCGAAGAATAAAAAACTTGGTATTCCAGCTAATTGTTATTTTTATTGTTGATCTCTTTTAGGCTATTAATTACCTGTAATGAAGAGTATTCATATAATCATGTATGAATCTTTTGCAAATTAAGTTAGCATGGCCGATGAGGTCCGGTCTGGTACACGCAAAGTATATTTCTCATACACCCTCTCACGGTTTTCAGACCACCAAGTTTCCGCCTGATGCTCCCCAAATCTTCTCCGACTGCAAAAGAAATCTCATAATTAGAAATCAGCTTTCAAGCACATGATCAATACAAAACACCGGCCTTTCAAGATCACAACTATGGTTGCAAACGAGTGAGTGGCCTCCCAATCTCAACTCAATAAAAACCGACTTAATCAATAAGTATACTATGCTCCAGTTTTAGTTTTAGGTTCCATTCCTATAGTAGTTGAGCTAGAATAATGCTCAGCTCCTAAGTTTGAGAAAAACTTGTTAATAAGCTCAGTAGCAAGCTCATTTCAAAACTATGGATATCTAATATATTGTATATATATTGAAAATATGACCAAATTAATTCAAATAGATGATTCAACTTTTTTTGAATCTTACTCATACTTCCATAATTGCTAAGCGAGTTTCGGAACTCGAATTTGAACTCATTTAGTGACACATGAACAAGCTAAGACGAGGTAAACCAATGCTCAAGTTCTTTTAGCTAAATAAATGATCCTGCAAGCTTGAGATCGAGCTTGACCAAAATCCAGCCAGAGGAGATTGAGCAATTCATAGATAGATTCAGTTGGGCTCATCTCCTTTGCAACCCTATTCACAACCAGGATTGTAACTCCAAAGTTAAGGAATTACCTGAAGCGTACTCTCTTCAGATCTCTAGTTCCATCTCGGAGTGTAACCAGAGTTATGTAAACACCAGGTTCAAATTGTTCAATCCATTCGGCTTCAATGTCATCGCTTGGTAAACTTGTGCTGCTTCTGAGACCTGAGTTCACATCGCTAGCTTGAGGAGGCACAATCCCCTTGCTATCTGTGTCTTCAAATCTACTGCCAGATGGCTGCATTTCTCCTCTGCTGCCACATGGCAGATTACAATTTTGTCCCAGCCCATTGTTGCTGGAGAATTTAGGGGTTGGAGGTGTGCCTCTCTGATTAGGTCCATGATATGCTCTCGCTGAATAATTATCACCTGAAGTTTCATTTAATGTTACCAAATGGACAGTTCTTGCTGCGGCCATGTTTGGACCATTGCCCAAATCATCTATAAACAAGCATCCTCCACTTGAACCACTGTGCTGAATAGCAGGTGACTCAACACCATTTCGCAAGTGCATTGATTTTGTTGTGTTGGTGCTATAAATACCTTGAGGAAGTCTTTCTGCCATTTCTTTCAGCTAGAAAGGAAACTAAGTGCAGTTAAAATATGCTCAATTTAAATGCTGAAAACAAACAAAAATAATAGAAACAAAGGGAATATGAGATTGGGGGATGATGAGATTTGTTAAGCTGCATATACTAAATATCCCAAGGATTTCAACTGTGAAAGCAGCAAAAATAATGCCAGCAATATCTAGTTTCTTAGCCCCATTTTGACAATCACTATGTATAAGTTACAAATAAAACTTAACATGGAAAATTTCAGCAGTGTTGTACGCAGTAGTTTTGTTTGCATCATAGTAGATGTGGCATTGTCCATCATAACAAGTGAACCAAAAAAGAATGATATATTGGAGTATCGAAAGAAGGGAGTCTAAGCTTACAATGAACTTATATTTTCATAAACATGGGGGAGTCTCGTCTTTCTTGATCTCCATCTCTTATATTTATCCCTCTCAATCTGCCATACTCACATTATGAATATTGCAATTTGTTACTCTTCTTGAAACCAACCTGTTTTGATGTTGGATACCTTGATCCCGAGAAGGAATTAGTAGGATCGGTTGATTGCCATGTATTCACCAATATAAACGATTCAATTGATTTTTTCAATTATTTTTGGCTGACTATAGCCAAGTTCAGAATATCCAGCCAGCTCTTACTATTTTCAGCAGCTTTCCAACAAAAAACTGATTCTCAGCAAAAATCTGATCGGCTAACGTCAATTCTGATCTAACTTGGTCAATCCAGATCGGAATCGACCAAGTTTTCTAAGGCATTTTAGGACCCTCGATGTCTTGGATATCGACACTATGAATAACATACATCTTTATGGGAATATATTCAACGTTTTTCAAAAAAAAAAAAGGGAATATATTCAACTCCTGCAAGGCTATACCAGGAAGCCATCATAACTACAATGGAATAATGTCAACCAGGAAGACATGCTCTTGGTGGGACTATAACTTTGGTGAAAAGATGTTACGAAATCTAGGGCATGCTTGGCGTATTTTTTGGAAGGATTCATGCAACCATTCAAGATAAAGAAATGCAAATTTTTTTATATTTGGCAATATTTTTAAAGAGACTTTAAAGAAATTCCTTTAGGAAGATACCAGATATTTTCAGCACCTTATTTTGACTTGTTCTAAAAAGACTTTTCATATAATTTCTCTTATCTCAAAATCCACCATTACTATAGCCACAAGCCCACAACCACTACTACAGTGACTGAAAGACCAAATTGAAAATGAAGTGATTTAAAACATAAATATCCATAATTCCATATGCCCACTTTCTAATTAACCTCCTGGAGGCATATGCTTCTAAAAGAGCTTCCATGCTATGTTCAATTTGGAAACTAGTTCTACATATGGCCATGAAAATAAATGCAATCACTAAAATGGTGATGAGATTATCAGCCATAAGCTTGGCATTTGCGGAAGGAATCCACCAAGAAGGATAAGAATATTACTCTTACTCGACCACCATATCATCTGAGGCCAATGCCATCACTAACAAATGCCGCTATGAGTGTTGTAGATGCTACCATCAACACAGACACAACCACCTCAATCAATCATGACCACCACACATGAACTGCTGCCACCACCAACCATGGACACCACCAATTTTAACACCTTAATAACGATTATCTGCTACCTCAACCGTCACTGTAATAACCCGGTTTAGTCCCACATCCAGAGTATATTGGATGTGGTGTTGGCTTATAAGGCTTGATGGGTGTACTACCATCAACTTCAGCTTGAGCATTCTAATTAGGCCAATAGATTGGCCTACGAAGTTGATGGGTCAGCTATCCCATCAAGCGGGTCGTAACAAATGGTATCAGAGCATGACCTAGTCCTAGGCATGGTGAGGGAGCCTACGTGAGAAAGGGCTGCCCAGGTGATGGGGTGGAGCCGCTACTAGGCTAGGCCTCACATGTCGTCGAGTTGGGTGTGATTCTGAGCTATGTGTTAGACTCGAGTTGGATCTTGACGAGGACGTCACGACATAAGTGAGGGAGATTATAATACCCCGGTTTAGTCCCACATCGAGAGTATATTGGATGTGATGTTGGCTACTTGGCTTATAAGGTTTGATGGGTGTACTACCATCAAACTTCAGCTTGAGCATTCTAATTAGGCCAATAGGTTGGCCTATGAAGTTGATGGGTCAGCTATCCCATCAAGCGGGTCCTAACAGTCACCGCCACCATTATTGTCACCACCAAGGCCAGTCACTGCCCTTACTTTAAGTGACTATTTAAGCAAAATCTCCCCTCACAACACAATAAAACACCTAAACAACAATAGTTAATATGTTCCACAGTTCCAAAAAGACAACAACATGAACATGCAACTAATACTGTGACTTAAAACGAACCAAATTTGATTTGGATACTTCAGGACAAATTATGATGAAGTATCCTAAAAAAAAATCAAAGGAACTAAGAACAAAAAGGTTCCAAAAAAAGGAATGCTATTGAACATAAATGAATGACAATCAGTAATGTTCATGAGCCTTTTCCAGGAGATGCAATTATGCAGACAATAAAAATATGACAAACATTAATATGTTAAACTTTCGATTAGCATGTCCAGATTTTTTCTGTGATTTTTGTTTTATAGATGTCTGCTCATGTGAATTTTAAACAGAACCAACTTTGTCAGAGGGGGAAATTTTGAAAGAAGAAATACCTGTGCAGTTAGCGATTTTATCACTTCTTTTGCAGCTTTAGACTTTGCAGACTCCTCAGCAGCAAGTGTCAGGGCTTCTTTTGCTTTGTTTTCAGCCTTCTGCAACTCAAAGTCTTGTCTTTCGCAACATTGGCGCAGACTACCAACCTAGATAGCATGGATCAAAAATCAGCAGGTAAATAAGGGTCAAAGTAAATATGGGAATGAAAAATACACCTCAGCACGTAATTTTAGTAATTCTTCATTAAGAAGATCATTTGTTTTCTTTAGACTATCAGATATGCTTTTGGAGTATGAAAGACCAGACACTGTGGGTGTGGGTGTTGTAGAGCGTGGAGGGCTAGATCTTCTTGAAAAAGGTGAAAGTGCTCTAGAGAGATTTGCAGATTTATCTGCTGATGTTTGAACTGGTTTAGGAACTGCTTGAAGCATTACAATACCACCAGGAAAATCAATACTCTTTAGCGGTGAAACTGAAGAACTTTTAGGAGTTTGGGCTGTAGATACGGAGTTCAAACTCTTCCAGTTCTTGGTTGTCTTCATATCCAAATTCTTGGACAAGTCCCAATTGCTAGATAGAAAAGCCTTGGATAAGCTATCTCCCTTATCAAACTTGTCTTTGTTTTCAGCTGGAAGCCAGTGTCTAGAAATTTTCTTGTTATTATATCCACCAAACTCCAATCCACTAGTCAACTTCGCATAACATGAATCACATACACGATAAAGTTTCGCAGGATTAGGAGATAATGCAGCTCTCATGGCCTTTCTTGAACTGCATTGATGGCAATGTATAAGCCCACAGTTGTAGCAATTGTGTTTCTTTCTAGTGAACCCAAATGCTTGTCTACATGCTGAGCATTGGGACTGCTCTGCTCCAGATACCCACTTATGCTGGCATATGGCAGCTGTGAAATTAGACCCACAGAATATATGTTTAACTAGCCTATCTTTCAAGGATTCAACAAGTGTAGGTGTTTTACGGTCCTCAATGTCTCCATGGCCTAATCTGCCATTGGCTCCCTTACCCCATGTGTAAACTTCTCCTCTGGTTGTCAAAACTGCAACATGGTATGAACCACATGCGACCTCTCCAACAGGCTGACCTGCAAGCTTATCTTCTACCATGCATGGAAGCTTTCCATCAGAACAAGGATTACCAAGCTGACCAAATACAGTACTCCCCATGGTAAAAACCTGTCCTGAAGTTGTCAAACCAATGGTAAGACTATGGCCGCAAGCCAACCTGTGAAAATTGTGATCAATCAGTGAGGGTACACAGGTAGGCTTAAGTCGTGCTTCTTTATCACCATGCCCGAGGCGGTACTTGTCCCCATCACCCCAAGTGAAGAGTTTTCCAGATGAAGCACTAGATTGAGTCATAATAACCTCAACAACAGCAGCAGTGTGCCAGACCCCACATGAAACAGCAATTGTCTTCAATCCCACCAATGATTCTACTTCCCTAGGGTATAATACAGATACTCGATCTCCATGACCCAAAACACCAAAAGTTCCATCACCAAACGTGAATAACTGCCTGGTTGTAGTGATTATAGCTGTATGCCATACGCCACAAGAAACATAAGAAACCTGAAGACCTTCGAGAGTTCCTGAAACTCTTTTAGGTATCCAGTGACTCACATTTGTCCCATGACCAAGAAGTCCTGCATTATGTGTGCCATCTCCCCATGTATAAAGTTCACCACTAGCAGTAACTGCACAAGTATGGAATTCCCCACAGGCAACATATTCAACATTAAAGGCTGACAGAGATTCAAGTAGACGAGGATGAATAACATCTGTGCCAATTCCATGACCCAGGCGTCCTCCAAATTCTTCACCCCATGTGAATAGTTCTCCCTGTCTAGTAACAAGGGCTGCATGTCTGATACCACAGGCTACATGGTGAACATCTAAGACTATATTTGCTTCTATTGGCTTTGGTAAAAGGATGTCAGTCCTTGAATTGGAAGGATTACTGTTTTTATCAGCACTGATCCTGGTGGTACTATCACATAAGACTTCACCCCATACATAAACATCCCCAGCAGCATCAAAGTCGTCCTGTGCAGAACCATGGCTAGATGTGCTAGGTATACTAGAAACGCTGATCCTAAAACCATCTGAAGAAGCTCCTTTAGCATGCATATTTGTCACATCTGATATTTCAACGGTAACGGAGTGGTCAAAAGAAAGATTCTCTTGTATGCTACTTGAAGTTAGCCTGCCCTCATAAGAATCTAAAGTGGAGCCAATGGACTGGTCACTAATACTCAATGATGCAGATTCTCTACTATCCTGAAGTCATTTTGCAAGTGAGCATATATATGAGAAACATGATAGATTTTTTTCATACATACATGAAATAGAATGAAAGAAATGTAAAACCACTGCAAAAGAGGATATCAATTCAGACACAACAGTCCTCTAACCCCAATAATATGGTTTAAGTTTGTTTCACTAGAATAGAACACAGGCAAAAATCCAATCTGCCACAAGTTTTCCAAAGCATCAGAAACATCTATAGAAAGGCTTTTATTTTCACCAAAAAAATAAATCTGGATAGAAAAATTACAAGCCTATGTACATTACTAACATCTGAAACTCTAGGGTGTGAAGACCCACAAAAAAGTATATGCAGGCCTAGTCAAAGATTAAAAATATTACCGATGAATCGATGATACAAGTGAAAATGGTTGCAGCATCATGCACAATAAAATGGAATGTCTAACACCAACATGCCAGACCTTATGTCATCCTTGTGGTGATGGCATGAAATCCAAGTGCATCTCAGTTATATGGAAGGCGGAAATTTAAGTATTGCCATTGGTCCCACAACAATCCAAATCCACCATTCACACACTGTGTTAGAATCATGTCAATGTTAATGAATCTCATTAAGTCCAGTGTGCAGTGTATAGTTCTACTAGGAACCACACTACAAGCAATTGCAGCAGAAGTGGTTTTGTTGCCAAAATGTACTTGTAGGACAACAAACAATCTAAAGTATGATAAAAACAAAAAAAGGAATTATTTTTGTAATTATTCAGTTCAAATTTTCCAATAGTTGCACTCATGATAAACAATGTATAAACTATTTTGACTGGTAAAATGCAAAAGGAATTGCTGTTAGATCATATGAAACTTTGTCCAGATTGAGAAAAGATTCAATGATGGTTAATAATCTTTATTTTTTGTCCATGTCTTAAATTTGCATAATCTTGGGTTTATTAATGAAGAATATAAACCGGTAGAGAAAACCCAAACCATCTTGAACTTTATCACATAAATATGATAAATGGTGTTTAATTCCATGCGAGGTGAAGTCATCAAACAAGGAATCTAGGTAAATAATTTAAGTACCTATTTATTTAGCCTAAAACTTAAAACTCATGTAATGGATGGTAAGTTTGAGCAGCAGGCTAAGACTATAAAGTTATGTTACACTCAGACCAAAGAATGAGCTGCAAGCCCTTGGTTTACTTTAGCTCGGGGATTGCCGAAAAGCAATAAGAAGACTGCTATTTGTTATCATTAATCTATAACAATGCTCACTTTATTGCTCTGGAGAACCCTTTCAGTGCTAAGCAAGTCATTGAAAGTGTTAAAAAAGATTGGACCAACAGCGTTACAACTTGAACTACCCATTTGGAGCACATATTCATGATGTCTTTCATGTATCCAAGATGAAGCCATAAGAGGAGAGCAAAATGTTGATTCATCCTTGCCGTCAGAACTAAATATGGGGATTCTTCAATATCACTACACAAGAATCAATCGATGGCTTTGCATTGAAGTACTAGTCACATGGAGCTACAGTACTTTTGAGTAGGGCTGGCAATTTCTGACACGACATGACACGGAGTTACACGGGTTCGGGTTTGGCTAAACGTGTTTTGATTAAACGGGTTCAACCCGGATTAACACGATTAAATAATCGTGTTAATCTGGGTTGAACCCGTGTAACTAGTATAAACACGATTAAACCCATTTAACTAAACGTGTTTAATCGGATTACCGAACCTATTTAATCCATTTACCCGTTTATAAGGATATATATATATAATAAAAAGTAAAAAAGTTACGGATGTTGGGTATGTCTTGTTATTAATAGTCTTTCTATTGTGTTTAATTTTTAATTTCAGTAGCTTTCCATTTTGTTTACTATTGAAATTGTATTTATCGTGTTGTATCGTGTAGGTGTACACATGTACACGTTTAGACACATTTACTTAAACGGGTTAAGTGTGTCGTGTCGTGTCAACCCGGGAATAAAAAGGTCGGGTTTAGGTTTGCATATTCGGACACGTTTAATAAACGGGTCGGGTTCGGGTTTAGCCTTTTACAACGTGAGACACATTTAAACACGACACGACACGGATTGCCACCCCTACTTTTGAGCAAACAAAATGGGAGGACCGTGATGATTTAGCACTATGATATTCTGAGTTTCTGACATTGCACCTAAAGGACAAGGTGAAAGTGAAACTAGATGAGAGCGGAATATTACATCCATGGTACTATAAAGTGGATCTAGTATTGTAGTTAAATGGTTTGAGTACTGTAGCAGGTACCATAGTGAATATTGTGGCAAATACTGTGGATACAGCAATTGTTTTTAACCCGGACCGGAGGTCAACCCAGACCATGATTGGTTCCAGAGTTTAACGGTATGAACCGGCTGATCCCATCTGGGCTTTAAGAAATTGGGCCACAGTTGTTGTTTAGGATTTATTTATTTATAACTTATAAGTATGAGTCTTCACAACCTTTGTTGAGGGCTAGGGCTTGGTTTAGGATTTATTTATATATAAGTCATCTCTCCTTCGGAGAGGGTTATGGCTGAACTGTCTTTTGTTCTTGAAATGATTAAACTTTCCTCCTCTTTATTTCTTTCTCTTGAGGTTCTTCTCTCCCTCCAAATGGACAAGCCATGGGTAGTATCAGATAGTCCTAACAAGTAACATCATCTCAATCAAGAAAAATACAGTTATTTTTGTCAACAAATTCTGACATTCTATTATACTTAGATGTATAAAAAGAGAAACCTAATGGTTCACCCCTGACACAGGTATGAGTAGGGTCAATTTAGGCAATCGTGCCCCTAAAATCAGAGAGGCTATTTTGGTAACTAGAACCTTAGTAGTATATTTGCTGAAACCAGAAATTATTCTTCAGAAGATGATAATGACAATGGTGAAAATATTAAATGCTTAAGTTAAGGATGTACATCAGTGTGACTGCCTTCGTTCTTCCATCCATCTACTTTGGAACGTCCATCTTGCGCTGTAGAGATCAATGAGTTGAGGCCTGAAAACCAAATCTGTGCCTCAACTTTGTCCTTGCATATCTTGTTGAAAGTAGCAAAGATAAACAAGTCAGGATAAACAACAAAGAAGATGCAAGTATAAAAGAAATACATAAATTGTCTTTAAATACTAACCAGATCAAGAGACCTTTTGCCATCATTGTAGATAAGTGAAAAGGATAAATAGTCCTTATCAGGGCGTAGATATCTTTGAAAAACTGGCTGTTGATAGAAAAGAATATATGTTATATGAAGCCCATACAAGAAACAGAACTATGTTATATAAACCATTGACATTATCAATATTCAATAATAAGAATCATGGCTAAAACTTACAGTTCTTTGTCCTGGTATGATTCTTGAAACAGAAGCTAATTTCAAGGTTCTTTCTCCACCACTAGAAAACCAAATCAAAGATGATTCATCCTGTAGAAGAATCCAAGAAATAGTTAGTGATTTAATGCCTTAACTGTTCACTCATCATGGAATCATTATTCATTGTCATTCTTCACATTAATAGTCATGGAATCATAAATCATTATTCATTGACGTTCATGGCTCGGTCTCTGCTTGTTTTGTTTGCTTGTTTTTTATTGTCTCTTCCCTTTCCCCTCCCCCCTTCCTTGTATTCTATTCACCCCTCCTGAATTTTGAATATAAGTGATTTTTCTTCATAAAACAACAAGTACTCTATCATCAAGTTAATAGAAGAGTGAAGTACAGCCATTCTATAAAATTTCATGGCCATTCTATAAAATTTAGTACAATCAGATTTTATTCATAACTAGTGCATTCTACCTATGTAAGTAGATAAGTTTTCTTGATGGAGAGTGAATGTTGTGTGTAAAATTGAGTTCAAAGTCCAAACAACTATTTATACCAGAATTTTAACAAAGACCAAGCTGAAGCACATGCTCTTCAGGCATACATGGATAATATAGAAAATTTAAGTGTGGTAAATATCTGATGTAATTTCCACAAGTGGCAAAAACTGTTGACACTAGGCAGAAGATCTGGAGATAATATTTTGAAACACATCCCAAAGAAAAAGATTGACAGCCAACTTACATTAGACAATCTGAATGGGTAAAACTTTGGCTTTCCTTTCCGACCATATTTAAGCAATTGAGTACCTTTCTTCAAAGAAATCAGTGCCTAAGAAAGTAAAACCATTAGTACAAGGTATAGAACAAACCCGAAAGTAAGCTACAAGTGAAGATGTAATATACTAACAATATTGGAAAGAAAACATAGCCATTAAATTTAGGGTTAATTGCTAAAAATATTATTCTTTCTTGTTTTTCCAGATTTACTCTGAACTACAAATATTAACAAATATAGCGAAAATATATGGGGTAGTGACCTGTATATTCAACTCGTAAGTTGCTAATACTCATAACCATTAGCATGCTGACCGATGTGGCATGATGATAAGAAAAAATAATTTTGCATTAGGGTAAATATGAAATTTAATGGGATTTCGGATTAGGGTTTATTAGATTCCCAATTTGATTAAAAAATACTTGAGTTGAGTTGATTAATTATCAGTATTTTCCCTGTCAGCATGCCATGTGAGCATGCTAACAAGAGCTTACTAATTGGCTGTATCAGTAACTACCCCATATAATCTAGGCTATGTTGATTAAAATTTGTTGTTTTGGATAAACCTGAAAAAACACAAAGTATGAGCTACTTTTAGCAGTTCATTCAATGCAGTCTTCAGAGGTGAAATGCTGAACCATTTGTAACAACCATGGTTTAAAAAACTGTACTACCGGATGGCATGGTCAGAAAAACCAGTACAAGTACACCCAGGTATAACATCTCAAAGAGTTTGGGTTATACAATATTAGTTTACCAGACAGTATACAAAGTTATATCACCAATTCAAAGAATAAATTGAGATTATAAAATGTACATACTGCCCAACATGAGCAGCATGGCTGGTACTAGTCCTTTGTTGGATGGATACATACAAATTGTATTGAAATTCAAAACAATGCTCTGATCAACTACAAAATTGACAGTTATGCAGGATAAATCTTTGTCTTTGTTTTAGTTTGTTTTAGGTATACAAATTTTTTTCCTTTTGCAACAGGCTAGTGGTGAAGGCAGGATTTGTATATACAACCTTCATTGCATTATTTCATGTTTAACTGTCAATTCATCTATCTAAAACCTTAAGTTATTAAATGAGACATGATCTATTCATTCATATCATCAATGATAGTTAACCCCCAATAGTTGGGACATTATGTTGCCGTTGTGAAGGATCTCACAGTTAAAGTGATACAACCAAGAATCCAATATTCATTTCAGTGGTTCTCTGCCCACACTTGCTCTTTACATCAATCAGTGTCCTTAACTACCATATCCCCTGATAGTGAGATGCTTAATTAGGAAGCTTTTATTGTCTACCACAATTGTGGCAACAGCTACCAGCATCTCCGTTAGTTGGTCAAGTTTGCAAGCAGAATAATTCAGAAGGCTGACCTACCAACTAAAATCAGTAACCAACAAATCCATCTCACACCTTACTATGAAATCTTGTCTAACGTCTTTTTACCTAGATAACTAGCTTTGCATCAGAATTGGAAAACATCATTATCACATTTAAGTCAGAACTGATATTGCATTTAAGAAACTGTCCGAGAGAATCTATTGCTATCTCTATCAAAGAACGACCAAAATAGCAATATCAATAATCAATAATCTATTGCTATTGAGATGTTACAACCCAAATCCTTTGACCTTCAGAATCAGCAAGCATACTATGGCACAACTCGTAGACCGTTGAATTTGAACTAGAACAGATAAAATTAGCTGCACCCACCAAGCATTTCACAAGAAATTCCGCAGCTCAACGTTGCGGCCATCTAAAGATTTCAAAAGAATCAAAAGATCCAAACAAAAAATACGAAAAGAATAAAGGGATGAGATCCAATGAAAATGTCGATAGCTCGGACACCTTATCAATGTCTCGAACAGCGTCCGCATAGCCATAGAGATCTGCCATTCCATGAGAGAGCCGCTGCCGCTGGAACCGAATCTCTCGAAACTCCGAGCGTCATCCATGGCAGATCCTCCCTCGGACTCTCATCGATCTCGGGGCGAGGAAGAGGATGACCTCTCTTCAAGACCAAGAAGTCTCCTCCCGGATCGAGAGAGGAACGAAGAACAGATGAGAGCTCGTCTTCTCTTGATGGCTTCGGAGTGGGGTTTAAATAGGAGTTAGATGCGGCGGTGCCGTGACAGCCTCGCCCAGTGTTCGGACACGAGGAAGCCGGGAACAAAGCGGTTACCAGACCGCGGCGGCGTGAGGGCAAAGGAGGAAGGCGGGTGATCGGAGGAAGAAATGTGGAGGCAGAGGAGCGGAACCATATGAGTCAAAGGCGACGACATTTATACCACCGGAGGGTGATAGAAGGCATTGTCTGGAGAGACGAGTGGTGGGCGGAGTGTGGTTAGCGTCACGCGCGGTGGATGTAAGATGGTATTAACTGCGCGGGTAAACAGCCATGACTTGAAATTATTAATGCTTTGGGTGCGCCTGAGCGAGTCCCTGATTCCCAAGCACATGGTAAATTATTATCATTTAATTGTGAATTGTTATTGCTGGCATTCTTGTGAAGAATAAAACAAATATTTTCGCCTCGATTTGATATGCAGTGTTAGAAGGCAGGAAAATTATCAGAACCCGAGCCCACGACCACCTAGGGCGGCAATTCAAATCGATTAACAGTAATTTATCACATTGTAAAATTCGATTTTGAATAATAAATTTACAATTCCGTTTCGATAAAGAGAATATAAAAAATAAATTAAATTTGGCTCATTTTCGATTATTAGTTCGCAAATAACCGGCAACTTAAATCGAATATATAATTGGTTAACCGGTTAGTAAATGGTTATTCGATTTTATTCGAATCGAACTAACCAATTTCGGTTATTTATCGGATAACTGAAATCAAGCTGATTTCAATTTCGGATACTAATTTTTGAAATCAAACGATTTCAATTTCGATTAACGAATTTTTAATTGATTTCTGTTTCGATTAACTATAAAAAATACGATTAATCGAACCTTTATCATCCCTACATCCACTCGGTTAATCAATCGCATGATTCGCATCATTGAATAATTTCACTTATCCCATCATAATATATATTAAATAATATTTCAAAATATATAATATGTAAAAATATTTTAAATATAAAATATTAATTTACTATCATACTTCTCAAAAAATATAACACTTGACAAATAGTATTATTTACTATTAAAATAATTATACTCACATAATTCTATTTGAATATTTAAATAAATTATTTCTTTACTCACTTTTATCCAAAGCTATCGCTCAAATTTGTTTTGTTTGAGGTAGGATTGAAGTTCAATTTCAACTACGATATATCTTAAAGATTATTTATAATATTAATCATATAAATATATGATATATTTACTATTAAAATAAGGCCCTTTATTATCATTTTTATTTTTATCAGCAAGTAATTATAATAAACTATTGTAGTTCAATTTATTACTAACAAATTGCTTTTTGTGAGAATCAAACAATTGAAGTGACACTATGTATAAACGCCTACTAACATTTGATAACTTTTTTTATTTTCAAAATTAGGTTTTTTTTCTAGTTTATATAGTTGGAAAGTAAATTTGAACTAAATAAAATATTTTTAGTTTATAAATCAAATTTAACCAATTTTTTTAACTATAAATCATATCAAATTTAACTAAATTATTTGGTTTGATTTGATTTAATTTTCAATTTGAACCAAAATTTGGATGTTAAAGAAGCAAATGGATCATGATGTATATACTAAGCAATGGCTTAATTTTTTATTTCATTTTAATTTGATTATTTCATCCCAAATCAATCATGATGTTCAGAATTCTATCATTCGTCAACTATTATGTCTTTCACAAATATTAATAATCAAATCAATCAAATTTCATTCATCATCGTTTTTTATTGTCGATCAAATCATTTACATTTTACATTTATATAATTAAATTGTTAGTACTTAAAAAATATATAAATATTATGTATTTTATGTCTAAATAATAGATATATTACATAGAGAGATGATAAAATATTAGACGTCGTGAATGTTTTGAGAGCAAAAGAGCCAAATTAAAATAAAATCACAAACTTCGAAGGTTAAATTGAAACAAAATTAAAAACTTCAACGTCAAGATAATATTTTTTAAAGAAAGTATTGAAGCCAAACCAAGGAACCTCGGAACTCCCGTGCCAAATTAGAATCAACGTTGAAATATTGTCTACTATATGCACCATAATTAGCAAAATAAATTGATCCTAAATGTATGTTTGGATGAAGGGGGACGAAAACTGAGGTGGCAAGTGAAATCGATTAATCGCAATTAATCATTTAATCAAATTACAAAATTCAATTTTGAAATAAAAAAAAAATTAATTTTGATTCGATTTTGGTTATCAGTTCGCGGATAATCGATAATCGAAATTGATTATAAATTTCGATTATCGGTTCGCGAATAATCGATAATGGAAATCAGTTATAAGTTTCGATTTCGGTTATCGATTATCCATAGGTAATCGGTAATCGAAATCGACTATAACCCATTATTAATAATTTAATTAATAGTTATTAAAATATTATTTATTTATTGACTAATTATTCATTTACTAACCGGATAGTCGTAGATAGCTGAACTGAACCAAACAATTTCGATTATCCGTCGGATAATTAATAATGAATCAATTTTGATTTCTGATATTAATTTTTAAAATTGAATAATTTCGATTTCGGTTAACCAATAAAAATATGATTAATGGTTGCAATGCACTAGCGTCCTTATGCACAAAATGAGAGTAAAACGATTAGAGGGTCAATCACCAAAATCTCACAAACTATTCACGTCCTTATGCATCTTATTGATCATAAGTGCAATTTTTATGAGCAGACTATTCATAAAAAATGTATGAATTAATGAAGATAAACTTTAAGCAACTAAATATGAATAAAATAAAAATAAAAATGAACATAAATTTTAAAAAAATGAATATGAACATATTTATTTTTTTAATTCATGTTCAATCTCTTGGAGTTCATATTGATTCGTTTATAGAAATTTATATTACAGACTGCCCTATAAGATTTTTCCATTTACCCTGCAATGCATTAGCGCAGACAAAAAGTATACCTCCAGCCGCTCTTCTCCACCATTCCGCCAACTCCATGCTTTGCTTCAGCAAGAGACCTCATTGGACCGAATCATTTCGTTGTTTCTTCAGTGAGATGCTACTCGATTCCAGCGGTGCAAGAGGAACCCCACAGTTTCACTATCCACGACATGAGAAATCCAATCCTGGCTGTGAGAGAGATGGAAGACCGATTGATGCCAATTCTGAGGAACTGCACCGCGTTCGCAGAACTAAAGAGAGTCCACGCTCGCATTGTGGTCTGCGCCCTCTCGCAAAGTTGCTTTCTTTCCACTCAAATTGTGAGCATCTGCAGCGCCAATCGAAGGCTGGACTACGCTGCTCTGGTCTTCAACCAAATCGTGGAACCGAATATTTTCTTATACAACGAGATGATCAAAGCCCACACCAAAAGCTGTCATTTTTCTAACGCAATTGGCCTCTACAGGGAAATGACGAGGCACAGTCGCATCATTGCGGATAGATTCACCTATCCGTTTGTCGTTAAAGCTTGCGGAGGACTTCTAGCTCTTGATCTCGGACGGCAATTCCATGCCCGCGTTTCTAAATCTGGTTTGGAGTCCAACTCAATCATTCAAAATTCTTTGATAGAAATGTACACCAAATGTGACGATTTATTTGATGCACATTCCTTGTTCGATGAAATGTTGGAGAGAGATGTAATATCATGGAATATGCTAATCACGGCACATGCTAAACTGGGACAGATGAGGAAAGCTAGATCACTGTTTAACACAATGCCGAGCAGAACAGTGGTCTCTTGGACGGCCTTGATCTCTGGTTACACCTCCATTGGCTGCTATTCTGATGCCATTGAAGTATTTCACCAGATGCAATTGGAAGGATTGGAACCTGATGACATTAGTATTGTATCAGTGTTGCCAGCGTGTGCTCACTTGGGGGCTCTGGAACTGGGGAAGTGGATACATGCCTTCTGTAGTAAGCACAAATTGCTAGAGAAGACCTTCATATGCAATGCTCTTATAGAGATGTATGCTAAATGTGGCAGCATTGATCAGGCCCATCAGCTATTTGAGGATATGCGTGAAAGAGATGTGATTTCATGGAGTACGATTATCAATGGCCTTGCCACTCATGGTAGGGCCGTACATGCAATCAAATTGTTTGGTAAAATGGAGAAAGATAAGAGGGTGAGGCCAAATTGCATTACATTTCTTGGGGTCTTGTCTGCATGTTCTCATGCTGGATTGCTAGATGAGGGATTGTGGTACTTTGATTCAATGAAGAAGGTCTATGGCATTGATCCTGAGATTGAGCATTATGGTTGTATGGTGGATCTCCTTGGTCGAGCAGGCTGTATAAAACGTGCTGTGGCACTTGTAGATGATATGCCATTTCCACCAGACATCAGCATCTGGGGGTCTTTGCTCAGTTCTTGCAAAATCCATGGAGATATCGAAACTGCGATGAAGGCGGCAGAACGATTGTTTGAGCTTGAACCGGAGGACACAGGCAACTATGTGATGCTTTCAAACATCTATGCTGCCGCAGGGAGATGGGATGGTGTGGCCAAGATGAGGAAATTAGTAAGGAGTAGGAAGATGAAGAAAACACCAGGGTGCAGCCTGATTGAGGTTAACAATGCGGTTCAAGAGTTTGTTGCCGGAGATGAAACAAATCCATATTTTGCTGAGATTTCTCAGATACTTGACTTGATGGCCTTAGAGCTTGGAGATTCTAAAAAAGTATCATCAACACAAGAAATGAGTCTTTTGAATTACTATCAGGGAAATGATGTTTCTATAGCCGAATATTGCAAAAGTTGAAGGCAATATTCAAAAGAGAGATCAAATTGAGTTCACAAGTTTCCCTCAAAAAATTCAAATTCGGGTCCTATTAAATTATTCTTCAGAAGTACAATTTTCTTCAAATCCAGGAAGTGCAGAGCCAGAAACCACCATTTCAGCAACTTGTACAACTATTGGAGCATTTTAAGTTAAAACACAAATAGAATAGTACTTAATTATGTTCTCACATAAGGTCAACTGGAGCATATAAGTGATAGTTAATTGTGTTTTCAACTTTGAGGAATATCTTTGCATCTTCGCATAACTATTTGTTATTTTCTTGTAGATACCGTAAAGTATATTCAGTGAATGAAGGCAATGCTATCAGTTTTGGGCCTACAAGAATGTATGCATCACAATTCACAGAACTTACGGTATTGTTTGGTTAGCGAAAACTATTTTCTTGTTTGGTTTCAGTGAAACTGAAAATTTGGTTTTGAAAACTTGATTTTGGTTTCTAGTTTTCAGTTTTCTGAAAACGCGTTTGGTTAAGAAAAACAACATCGGTTTTAGTCAGTTAAAACTAGTGAATATTTATTTGGTTATAAAAAATATTATTAATTTTTCTTGAACATTTTTAGCAGTAATTAAATGTTTAACTAGTTTACAAAATTAAATGTTTACTAATATAGTTATAAAATATTTATATGATTTAATTAATTAAGTTATTGATAATTTAAGATTTTTTTGTTTAATTAGATATAAAAATTAATTAATAGTTATTATATTTTTTTAAAAAAATAAGTCCAATGGTCTAAAATTAGTTTTGATTAAATTATAAATAGATCAATTTTAAGAAAATTGAGTTATTTAAAATTTGGGTTTGAGTATGATTTAATTAATTTGTAAATTTAAGATAATAGTTAGTTGAAAATGATTATTTTTATTTTTATTTTTGAAAGTTAGATATAATTTGATTTATTTTTAAATTAATTAATTTTATAAAAAAAATATTTATAATTATAAAGTTGTCACTGCATTTTGATAACGAAATCGACAATCTCGAAACCACAGAAAATAACATTCTGGTGTTTTTATTTTTATTAAGAAAACTGATTTCGTTTTCATTCTGATTTCAATTCAACGCTGAACCAAATACATTTTCGTAAGCAGTTTTGATTTCAGTGAAATTGAAATCATGAAAACAAATTTAGTTTCGCTAACAAAACAAGTCGAATGACAGAATCCCTCATCATTTTAACTTGTTAGGTACGTGAAAAAATGCAATCTTCCCCGGGATGGCTCACTACCAAAGTCACTCAGATACATAGGAAGGTGTTCGAACTTATATCTATTTATGTATCTTAAAATAATAAGTGAAACTTATGTTTTTTCTGAAGTTATATCACATCTTCCCACCAGTTGACAATTAGGATACTTGTTGTAACAGGTGCAAATTTACAAGGGTAATATTTCAAGGTTTAGATGTTTACCCTTGTAAATTTTAACTTTCTCTGTATGTTTGAATCATATTAGTGATTAAATGGATAAAATTAACCTCTTAAATTTGATACCCACTATTCGGCTTAATTAGGATAGGTGCAACCAGGTTTGATGTTAAGATTTTTAAAGGATAAAAAAATTTATGCTACTTCTGATCAAACTTGGCTCTATCTTGGGAGCAATTTTTGATCTCATAAATTTTAAGGAGGTAAAACATGTGTACTAAACTTGCCTCTATCTTGTTCAATTTTTTGGTGCAGTCTGGCTCCATAAAAATTTTACTCCACCCTCCTTAGCTTCTTTATGGCGTGTTGTTCAATTTTTCTGTGTTGTTTAGTTACTTCATTTTTTTTTCTTAATGAACTTCGTTTGTATTTTTCAATTCTCTTGATAGATATAAGATTCTAAGTTTTCAAAAAAAATAATCACGTGCCTGCAGATTAACCGAAACATCCCCAACTTGTACGAGGAATTACATTACGTCAAAATTAGAACTACTAAATTACTCATCATTGCAAGAATAATACTTTCTTTATTATTCAACAAATACAATATAAAAAGATGATAGGAACAAAATAAATTTGCTTACTACAACGATCACGGAATTATTAGCCCCGGACTCGATTTATTACAGAAGACAACACCACATAAATGAAAAATTAAGAGACGGAATATTATCACAACAAATTTAATTAGCTGGGCATATTGACCGATGACATGAGCCAACCAAGTCAATTGCACTCACGCAGATAATTGCTCGCAGTTGAGGAGCTCCGGAAAATGGCGATCGATCTGCTACACATGGTTTGAATGTTTGACAGCCAAGCGAGACATCAGCAAGTCAAGGAAAAATTCTTTGAAACTTTCAACCATATACAATTTTTTCTCCTTTTGAAAAAAGCAGCAGCAAAACACACTTATGAGAAGGATAGAATCAATATAAGTCATGCCACTACAAGAGATTACTATTTGATTCCAAGAAACTTTTAATTCCTCGCCATATTGCAAACAAGCTACTTCACTGTTATTACTTCTGATGCTCCTTTCATATCATTACATAAGCAGGTTAATATCTATATCTATAGAGGTTTGAATTTTTTTATTTGTCAAATCTATCTATTGCTTGATCTTTTTTAACAAATTTATATTTAGTTTGGGGTTTCATGTCAAATGAAATTGCCATGGAATTGAGCGCGTAATAGTTGATTTTGGCAATATATGGATAGATTCAGATATTAGTCCACTTTTAAAATTCCTTGTGTCTATAAAAACCAATACTTTGAGCTAGTAAAACTACAGCATTCTCAGTCAGAGATTTTTTATAAAAAAAAAAACTCACATTAATAACAAGCAGTCCAACCCATGCATTAGATCAATGTAACAATCATAATCATCACGACTACAACTTGTTTCTCAAAAAACCAACAAAAGTTATTGCTTTTATGATCTCGTCATAAGGCGTATAAATTAGTTTTAAGCAACAATACAAGGCAGAAACTTAATAATCTTATTGCAAATTCCAATGTCTCCCGATACCAGAGAGGGGGAAAAACTTGAGCAAGTTCACTGTTGAGAAAAGGTTAATTCTCAACAAATAAGATATCTTGCTCGATTTATTTGCTTACCAAAATAATCATGAGCTTGATCAAAGAGCATATACCAAAACAATTAAGAAAAAAGATACGAGTCTACCGCCTCAAAGTCTGCAGGATATATTGAGCGTAAAGATCCCTGCAATTATTAACCAACAACTATAATTAGACATCAAATTTCGCCTATCTATAACTCCACCATTTCAATTTTTAATTGTGTTCACCAGTAATTATAGTATAGAGAATATGTTTCAACTGCAAACAGCATTTTCGCGACGGTTTTGTGGATACATGATGTGCGAGTCAACTTACATAGAGTGTTGGATGGCTTCATGAGCAGTACTTGCAGGCAAGAATTCATTGACAGCTACCTCTTTGTTCTCATTCTTCTTATCTAAAGAAATTTGTCAAGGATTTTAGCTTTTTTATCTGCCACTCTTGAAAAGATAAATGGAAGTACCAACAAAAGACAAATTGATATATAAACAGACAGGCACAACAGGATACAGTCTTCAAAGAAGCGCCTGATCTCATTAAGACGATGAGGAGACAGCTCATTGAGCTCTTGAAAGTGACGATATTCAGGATCATCAGCACAAACTGCAATGATCTTATCATCTTTCTCCCCCTAAATTCCCACCAGTTCCAATTCTTAGAATAGAGTAATAATTTCAAAGATTTTGTTCTATGTCCAAGTAAGTACCTGATCAATCATAGGCATAAGGCCAATCGCCTTGGCTCGTAGAAAACATCCAGGAAGAACAGGTTCCTGCTCAAATATTTGGTAGCAATTAATAATCACCCTCATTAATAAACACTGGCATTATAACAAAAGTCAAATAACTGAAACACATTTTTTATAGAAGAAAATAGTATACTATAGTTTGTCCCAAAGAACCTATAACAATAAACTAAAGCAGAAAACTTGAAAACAGAATAGCTGTTAAGTTTCCATGAAAACCTACCTGCATGAGGACTAAAACATCCAATGGGTCATTGTCTTCGCAAAGTGTGCGAGGAATGAATCCATAGTTATGAGGGTACACCACCGATGAGTACAAGACCCTGTCGACCTGAGAATGCCCGACAGTTAAACAATAACAACATAAATATATAAAATATATAAAATATACAGATAAATGTAATTTCTAGTTTATTTCTTAAGAGGGGGGAGACACTAGCCCCCCTTGATTATGGGTTTTTTCTTTCTAAAGGAATGCTCATCAGTATCTTCTCGGGCTTAAAATATTTAAGATTTGTTAGAAGAGGATAGATGAACCTTAATCAGCCCTGTCTTCTTGTCAAGTTCATATTTGACTTTGCTCCCCTTTGTGATCTCCACAACCTATGTTGTCACATAAAAAAACATGTTATCAATAGTGTGACTAATTTGTTGCCATTAGTTCAATAAATTTCTTTCATGTGGATGTTTGCATCTTATGTAGCTTTCTAACCCCTTTTTTTTCTTTCAACTTTGATATGTATTGAAAGGAAAGAATAACTCTACTAAAACTCGATCTGTTAACTATAATTCCATATACTACAAAGCAAGGGCGGAGCCAGCATTCTGTGAGGGGGGGCAGCTGCCCCCCCTCACATTTGTCTCCCCTTTATAATATATAATAATATATATTAAATATATTAATATTTAGTTATATTTGGCCCCTCTAAAAATATTTTTTTACCATATAATTTATTCTGTGATATACGATTTTATATTTTGCCCCTCCTGAAATAATTTTCTGGCTTCGCCCCTGCTACAAAGTCGACATTTAAAGTGACAGTATCAATACGACTATATGAGTGCCATCAAACACAAGGCATCGATTTCAATTTATCAAGTGAAACCACTAATTTCGTTTCTGACATTTTGTTTGTGTCAAGTATGTAAATCCTGAGTACAAAAAATACTCACAACATTAAAGATAGATGGAGCACCAGGACCTGCATGAGTGTGTTAAGTCAGAGAAAACTTGGCTTCTTTTAAATTACTAAAATCACATGTTACTACTATTTGTAGATCAGACAAAAAACCTATTTCAAGATCATGCCAGGGATGAGCAGCTACGGATCTCCTCGACATTGATGACAAAATCCTTTCATTCAGCTGTGGAGCTTGGCGAGTCTCCATTGCATCGGCAGCATTATCTCCACTCATGTTTGGATACTGAAATAAACAAATAGACTAATAGAGTGCCATCCTTATAATCTTCTAAAACGGCATTGATATATTGCTAAATCGTTTGCTACATTCTATCATGATGTGAAAAATCTCGTAAAAATTAGTTGTTTGCCTCGCCAAGTTCAATCGACAAACAAATTCCAGCAACTCAAAATAGTCCCACAGATGTCATTAAACAATAAGATTCAAGAAAATAGTTCTAAAACCACATGAATATAAGAATGAGATCTTAGAGAAAAAGGAGGTAACAGAGAACGGAAAGGTGCTTCCTGCGCGCAAACTTTCGTATCCCAAATCATCAGCTTTATGAGATCGACGGCCAAAATCTAAATCTAAAACAAAGGGATTCCATCACCAACGTAGTGCACAAATCATTCATCCAATCAGTTCCACCAAACGCCAATAGAAATTCCTATTGCATCTACAACACTACCACCCATCGGTCAGTAAAAACACAGCGATCTTGCTCGTACGTGCGCTAGGTCGAACAAACACGTGAGGGGAAAAAGAAAGCCACACATTGTAATTGGATGATTCGAAGCCGAGCAACAAAAATGTGGGAATGCGTCTTGGTGTACGTACCTTGGTAAAGAAGAAAGCGAACCACAAAGAGAGGTGAGAAGTGGGGAGGGATAAGTGAGAAGGGAAGGGGGTATAAATATAAGTTGGCGAACAGCGCAGGCCGGGGGAAGCAGCGGGATGTCAGGGGAGATGTTGACCTCCCTCCCTTCCTCCCCATCCGCCTCCGCCACGAATCGACAGGGGGAGCAACGCGTCTTCCGCGGTTGGGCTCGAGGCAGAAAAATAAAGGGAAGAAAACAAAAACAAAAATCCTCTCAACACAAAACATCCATTGCAAAACATTTTTTTATCAGATATACGTGGAGGTCGTGCTTATCAGATATATAAGGTTCGATAGGATGGTATATTTCACCGTTACACCGGATAGGATGGTATTAGAAATGAAAAAGAAATGAATAAGAAAATTTATCTGGTATATATTAGATATTATATTAATTTAAATTAATTTTCATCCTTTCATTCGCACAATTTGAATATAATTAAAATAATACCACTTGCACATGACTATATAAGATCGAGGAAACTCAATTTAGTATAAAATATCAAAGGAATTGATACGTTTGAATATGATTCAATTTTATTCGCTGATGATTCAAATTTTGAGTTATACTTAAAAATTCTATATTTTTATTCACATCTCTTACCATAGACTGATAGACTTACGCATTTGCACGTAGACTTACGATAGGTTTGAATATGACATTTGCACGTGGCATGGTGGCCACTAGCAAGTCATGGCCCATGGCCTAGGAAAGGCTACGCGGAAGAGTAACCTTCTATGGAGTCAGGCTCTATGATAATTTACATGAAGTCTCTTATGATAATGAACCTAATCTTATTAAAATTGAATCTAGTATAATTCAAACTGAACCTAGAGCAAGAATTAATCTGTATTGCAAATGAGTGAACCTAGTATTTTCACTTTAGATTCAGTATTAATGATCCTAGGTTCAATATTAAAAATACTAGGTTCACTCGCACGTGGGGCTCCATAGAATTTATATGGAGTCTAGCACCATAGAAGTTTTTTCCTACGCGAAGTGTGCATGCAAAGGTCGTCGGAGTGGGATTTTTTCTCGGTAAGTCTGCCAACTAATAGAGCTTGGGCTATAGTAGGAGGGAAGGGATGTCTTTTCGTGTGTTTGCCGCTTGTTAACGTTCGGTTAGCCTTTAATTTTGACATGAGGGTAATTATAAGCTTGAAAATTCAATTGTTTGGTTCCGAGGCACTTGAGTATCTTGTGCTAGTTGACGAGCCTTGCTCCGTTAGTGGGATGTAACCAATGGTCGTTAGATTGCGAGGCTCTCTTGGGCCTTTAAAAGCTTGTTGCTTCTCTATTTTTCTTTGCGTCTTTGAGCTCTTGCATGGAGTGGGGAGTATTGCAAGTTTAAATTCCTCCAGAAGTCAGCCTTGGGCTGGCAGTAAGTAGATCAAGAATTGTTGTGGGTTGGCACCACAAGGCTTACGAAGCAGGTGGGAAGCACAAGGCGGTCATGGTGTCCAAGAAGGCCTATAAGGGGGGCATGCAGCCGATGGATCACGGTGAGTTCGTACCACGAGGCTTATGAAGCGGACGTCTCTCTTGATGGATGGTTATCTTGCTTCTAGAAGCCCTAGTCGTGGGACTTGTTCTGCTCCGGTGGTCTACATCGACGACACCTCCTCGTGACTCGGCACCTCGTCCTCCTCCATTTTGTCCACCACTGTTCCTGGTCAGTTCGGGCAGGTAGAGCAATGCCAGGGGACAAAATAATCCCATTAATCGAGCTTCCTTGCTCTCAAGGGCATCAGAAGTGACACGACTAGAGAGATGTTATGAATATTATTGTAATAACAAAAGTGTTTTCTCTATAGGGGTGAAAATAGGTCAGACGGCCTGTCAGATGCATGTGGCCGCCTGGCCTGTATTCGCCCTGGCCTCTTTAAAAAAAATCAAGCATAGACTTATTTCTAGGCATGTTTTCCTTATCAGGCCAAGCCCATACTCACTATAAGACCTATTGAGCTTGATAAGTCGGCCTGAGCATGTTAAGGTAGTATATATAATATATAATAAATATATAATATTATTAGTTTATTATATATTTTACATTATATATAATCAAATATATATTTTAATTTAATAAAACAATAACTGTTGTTATGTTTAAATTTATTGTTATCATTTTTATATTGGAATTTAGAAATAGATTTTATAAATATGTTTTAGATTTTAGCAGGCTTTATAAATATGCCACAAGCCAGGCTCAGGTTGAAAAAATAGCCTAAAACATGCCACGGGTCGGGCTAAGGCCTATTTTTTACTATGCAGGTCTGGCCTGTTAAGGTGAAAGTCTGGTATGGCATGTTTCCACCCCTATTTCTCTACAATAGTTGTTCTCGGTCCCAGCACCATTACTTACGGCCTTAGCGCCCTCGAAAACCTTGGCATCTCTAGCGTCCTCCTCGGCTCAAAACGCGGCCTCCGATTTCAAGCGAGATCAACTACGACGCCCTCAAGCCCTCTAAAACTCCAAATGTGGTTACTAGCCTCCACGATATATAGCTTTTAGCCTCGAACACGGATAACTTTGACGAAGGTCAAATTTAAAGGGTCGACAGCCTTATGAGCGACTACCGAACAGGTAACCTCAATCCTAAATCTACCTTTGACAGGAGTGTGATCTCAAACTAGCTGACGTCGGCCAAAGAAGCGCCACTCTTTCGACCCAAGCAATTGTCAGCCACAGGTCGTCGGCTAAGGCAAAATAGCCCTAAGCACCACATTCGACTCTAAGAGAGTTGGTCAACCAAACAGTGTCGGTACGTGCCAAACAATTAGCTCACAACAAGCAAAGGCAACGAAAAAAATACAATAAGACATAGCAGGAAGCAAGAATATCCAAAAATATATTTACAAGCCCACCAGGGGCATCAATGTTAAATGCCCACGAATAGCAAATGTTAAGTGTCCCAAAGGGCAGCAATCCAAAGCTAGACAATACGTTGTTATAATGCAAGGGTCGAATGGTTCAATTTACGAGCTTACTAAGGCTAAAATGGACGAACATCGACGACTACAGATCGAGGGGGGCATCACCCCCAGAGACTTCGGTCGCCATGACTAGAGGGGAGCTCGGCTCAAAATCAATCACCGGGGACTCTTCCTTAGCTTCCTTTGTCAACACAGAAACCTCCTCCTCCCCAACGTTGTGTGGGTCGACCTAGGCATCGCCCCTGATCTCCTTGAAGTATTTGGCCTCTGAGAAGTCGTCTCTTGGGTCAAGGAATTCGAGTTGGTCCATCGTCTTATCAAAATCCGCAGCATATTGTAGAACAGTGTTGTCCTCATAATCACCAACCTTGCCCTCAAGTCTATGCACTTCCCCCATCAAGCTTCTAAGCATCAACCCGGATGACGGTGACCTTGGCTTTCAGCTTAATCTCCACATATGTCGTGGCACTAACCTTGAATTTTGAGACGTCCAACATCCTCTCCATATCTTCGGCCTTCCTTCTGAGGACATCGGTCTCCGCCCAGGCCTCCCTCACCTTGGCATTGCCGAGAGTACTAATGAGATGCAAGATTTTTGTCATCTTTCGCCTTGAGAGTCCTCTCCTTCTCTCTCGGCCTGACCTTCAGAGATTTGACCTCCCAAGCTCGGGTCTCAGTCATCTCCAACACAAATGACCTATCTTTCTCTAACTACATTGCCATGCCAGGCAGTTGAAGGCCCTAAACCTCAATATACTTGATCATCTCGACCGAGCTCACCTCCTCGAGCAAGCTGACCACAACGTTTGGCAGAAGATGCAGATTATCAGATTGTCAAAAGAAAACCCCTCAAACCACGGGGAGTCAGACCCGAACCACAGGGAGTCAATCCTCGTTGAGCCTAGGGAAGAGTAGTCGTACTAGGGTGTCGCTCCACCTCGATTGGCACCATGATCGCCTCTGCCACAACCACGACTTGCTTTGGGAGAACAACTTCCTAAAGGTCGTTAGTGATGCATCTTCTATACTAACAGATTTTATGAGCCGTTAGTAAAGTTGCTACGAAGTTGCATCCGTTAGTGAAATATCTTCTATACCAACAAATGAGCCGTTACTAATAGGCCTGATAAATTTTAGCCCGGCTCGATAGCTCAGTAGGGGAGAAAAATTCATCAATTAACTAAAAAAAATTGATTAACTAATTGAACCGAAACTGAATTAACCAAATCGATTTGTCCAAAATTGATTTTCGGTTCGGTTAACTTTTAAAAACTTAAAGATTTTCAATTTTTGGTTCAGTCCGACTTAACCAAAATATAGTTAAAGTAAATAAAAATATTAATTATATGTTATAGCTTGCTTGAGTTGTTAAGATGAAACACTTCTCTCTCACCAACCCAGTTTTGAATCTTGATATGATCACATGACCATTAATGAATTATACTAATATAAATTTTTTCTAGCGAGATCAATAATTATTAGTAAATGATCTTCTATACTAACGAAATTTTCTTCTCACGAGATCAATAACTGTTAGCACAGGGATCTCTATACTAACATTAGGTCTCTACTAACGGTGTTAATTATCCGTTAGAATATGTGCATCACTATATCCCAATATATGTTGGTACAAGTCTATACTATTGCAACTTCAACCAACGGGTGCATATGCCATTAGTATAGGATGTACTAACGGTTTTTGAGGCCGTAGTAACGAAAATAGTCCATTAGTAAATGACATTTTTCTCGTAATGGTATATCCTCGTAAAATTTTGGGAGACATCATCGTCGAACACCCCGACCTGCCTCATAAAACAGACGCGATGAGTATCAGGTATACTCTATATTTCAGTTTCATATCCATCATATGAGATTATCTCTCATTTGAATGTCGGAGTGTTTTTGCATGTCGCCATCAGGTATACTAATTTAACTGTAACTTATAACTATTGAACTATATAAGTAACTAATTGTGTGTAGCATAGTTGGTGATAACATATTGTATGTTACTTACAGATCCAAGTTCTGATGGTATACTAATTTAACTGTAACTTATAACTATTGAACTATATAAATAGTCAACTGTGTGTAGCATAGTTGAGGATAACATATCGTATATTACTTACCGATCCCGGATTTAAATTTTAGTTCGATTAATTATTGTGATTTTTTATTTTTTTATAAAATTATATAAGTAGCGCGCGTGGCAGCCACGTATTGCAGCCAATCCACTCCTCATAAATGGCCTCGTCATCGCCTACCTTTCACCACATGATCCACACGTTTCCACCAAAAGCACACGACTTGGTTGCACTCTTCCACCTATTGAGGAAAGGGTCATCTTCTGGGTCCCTTTCTAGAGGGACACGTTTCTGTTCGGCAAGGTGGGGAGCGATTCATACGGGATCTTGTGCACGGCTCTGAGCACCCTTGCATTCTCTTTTTGCGGGATGCGTCATGGTTTTCGTACTAATACTCCCTTTTCACGAGGCATCTTCTTTTATCTCTCACTCCAGCGCAAGGAAACAGATCCTTCTCTCTTTTTTCCCTCCTTTAGGTATGATTTCATTGTTCTTGTGCATGTCAAATAGAATAGAACATGTATGAGCAGGTCGCTCATCTTCCACCACGTTAACTCAGCATGTATTCCGATGCAGAATTCGAGTTCGAGATGCGTGCCCAGCAACAGCCCAGATTGCATCCGAACTTAATTTTTGCATCGGGATGCATGCAGGTGAGCGGCCTCCTCGTACAAATTTTCTCCTGTCAAATAGATATATAAATTAATAAGAATAATTGTTTACACTTAAAGTGTTGACAGATATGGAAACTTTCCTCTTCACCTCCGAGTCCGTGAACGAGGGCCACCCCGACAAGATCTGCGACCAAGTCTCCGACGCCATACTGGATGCGTGCTTAGAGCAGGATCCCGAGAGCAAGGTCGCCTGCGAAACCTGCACCAAGACCAACATGGTCATGGTGTTCGGCGAGATCACCACCAGGGCCAAGGTCGACTACGAGAAGATCGTCCGGGACACCTGCCGTGGCATCGGCTTCGTCTCCGCCGATGTTGGCCTCGACGCCGACAGCTGCAAGGTCCTAGTCAACATCGAGGAGCAGAGCCCCGACATCGCCCAGGGTGTCCACGGCCACCTCACCAAGAAGCCCGAGGAAATCGGCGCCGGCGACCAGGGCCACATGTTCGGCTACGCCACCGACGAGACCCCCGAGCTGATGCCGCTCACTCACGTGCTCGCCACCAAGCTCGGCTCCCGCCTCACCGAGGTCCGCAAGAACAAGACGTGCCCATGGGTGCGCCCTGACGGCAAGACGCAGGTCACCGTCGAGTACCGCAAAGAGGGCGGCGGCGCGATGGTGCCCATCCGCGTCCACACCGTGCTCATCTCCACCCAGCACGACGAGTCGGTCACCAACGAGCAGATCGCCGCCGACCTCAAGGAGCACGTCATCAAGCTGGTCATCCCCGCCAAGTACCTCGACGACCGGACCATCTTCCACCTGAACCCCTCCGGCCGCTTCGTCATCGGCGGGCCGCACGGAGACGCGGGGCTCACCGGAAGGAAGATCATCATCGACACGTACGGCGGGTGGGGGGCCCACGGCGGCGGCGCATTCTCCGGGAAGGACCCGAGCAAGGTGGACCGCAGCGGGGCGTACATCGCGCGGCAGGCAGCGAAGAGCGTGGTGGCCTCGGGGCTGGCGCGGCGGTGCATCGTGCAGGTGTCGTACGCCATCGGCGTGCCGGAGCCGCTGTCGGTGTTCGTGGACTCGTACAAGACCGGGACGATACCTGACAAGGAGATCCTGCAGCTGATCAAGGAGAACTTCGACTTCCGGCCGGGGATGATCGCCATCAACCTGGACTTGATGAGAGGGGGAAACATGAGGTATCAGAAGACTGCTGCTTATGGTCATTTCGGCCGTGACGATCCGGACTTCACCTGGGAGAAGGCTAAGGTTCTCAAGGCCAAGTAGATGATCCATCCATGCTCATTGCTCAATTTCCATTTACCACATTTACCAAACAAGATTATTTAACTTAATTTGGCCATTAAGGGTTTAATCTTTGCCTTTTATTATTTATTTATTATCATTATTGTTGAGGACTCTAGTGGGTTTAATTGTTATCTGCATCGTGTATTATTATAGGGATGTAAACATTCCATTCATTAAATTATTTACTGGGAATATTTTAATTCCTAATTCATGTAGTATGGTGTTTTTTTAGAGATTCATTCATATATGCAGATAGATTTGGTAGTAGATTAAACTGTGCTAAAAATAAAGAGAGAAGGAAGGATGAGCGTATATTCGTAAGTGGTGGAAACGTTTAATTAATTAAGTTTTTAGCCAATTTGTGTGGTGATTTTGGAAGACTCGAAACACTAGTTTTGTTTGTGTTTAAATTGGGCAAATTCAATTTTATTATATTGGTAACTACCAATTGCGTGTATCTCTTTCCGCTAATTTTATAAAATCTGGTAAATCAAAGAGATATTAGCTAGAAATAGGGCTGTCCACTGTTCGGGTTTACACTTAAATCAAAAAATCAAATTAAATTATTTGGTTCGATTCAATTTTAATAGTATTAGGTTCCATTTGATTCTTGATCTCAACCGAACCCGAAGAATCGAAAACTAAGTTAAAAAAATATTTTTTTTCTTCCAAATTTCGGGTTCGGATAACTGGGTAAGCCGTAAGTTTGGACTTTGGAGTTAGGGCTTATTTCGCATTTCTCTCCCCACTCGGCGACTCCCGACATTTCATCCCGTCTCCACGCTGTGCGAGTGTGCGGCACTGCGACCTGCGACCAGCTCCTCCACTCCGGCGCCTGGCGCCTACCTCCACTCCGGCGGTCTCCCCCACTCGGCCAGTCTCCAGAGGCGGCCTCCCCCACTCGGCGGTCTCCTTCACTCCGCCTGTCCGCGGCTGCGACCACGCCTCGTCGGCTGCGGTCTCCTTCCTCCGACGTTTCCTCCGGCGTTTCATGGATCAAGCAGTGGAGGAGAACAGCTGGCCTAGGGTTAGGGCAATGTTGCAAGCCGGGGCCAAGTTGGAGCTCACGGTTTGCTGCACTTGGGCGTTCAATGACGGCGCCTACAATGCCCTCCGGGTTTCTCCTGGCCACTTCGATGAGCGTGTCTCCAGGGTAATGTTCTGGAGATTCTCAAGTTGCAGAATAAATTATTTTGGTCTTTGATTTGGTTCACGAATCAGGATAGAAAGTTCATTGATTTACCTCTGTGGATTTTTCCTCCTTTTTAAATTCCCCCCCCCCCCTTTTTGCTTATCGATTCGATTTGTCGAATAATTAGTTCATGCAACTTTCCAATAACTGGCAATGAACTGAATTGTTCTTCATCCTAAACTGAACATGCTCTGAAATTTCGGTTTGATTCGGATTAAATTGGTTTAGGACCTAGTTGGTTCGGGTTCGAGTAAGAATTTTAGAAAGAAAAAAAATTCAGTTTGATTTAATTCGATTCGGTTCAATTTTAACTGAATGGACAACCCTACTTAGAAAACATTCTTCTTCTCAAATATTAGGAGTTATTTTTTTTAATATTTATATTATGCATCTAAACAATCTATATTTTAACTAAATTATTTTAAAATCAACTTTGTAATAAAAAAAAAATATTTAGTTAGTTAACAAACATATCTAATTGTCAAAAGTTACTATTATACGTTTGATGTCAAATTAACAATGTCAAAAGTCATTGAAATGTTTTTACGTCAACACAAAAGTTAAACAAAATACCGGCTCTAGTTATAATGAGAAAATTGGCACTGAATTGAAGTTAAAAGTTTACTTTCCACCTTTTTAAATTTGACGAAATACAAGTTATGAATAAAGAGTGAATAAATTAGGAAGATTGTAATTTAATACAACTAAATATTTTATTATATGAAAAAAAAAGTTTAATTAATGTTCAGAAGGAAATTTTAATCCAATTTTGATAATGTAGTTATTTTCTCTGTTTTATTGTCTATGAGGTAGCCGCAAGGGAGGAGGAGCGACGTGATCGGATATTGAGGAGTTGTTGATGACAAATCTCAATTATGTCTTTCGTCATGATTAGATTGTTGTAATAACACATATCTATTCAAGCGCTTTTTTTTTTGATGAAGATCAAGGTAATTTAGGATTGAGCCATCATCACCCTCAGGGGTGAAAACAAGCCATGCAAGACCAGACTTTCGCCTTAATCGATCAGATCTATATGATAAAAAATTAGTCTGAGTCTAGCCTGGTCTGTGGCATATTATAAACTTAAACTTTGGCATGAGCTTGACATGTTCATTGGTCTGGCCTAGCCTGTGACCTATTTATGAAGTCTGCTTTCAATATAAAATTTTTCATAAAACTTACTCCTAATATAAAATTTTGGTCTAACCTGACACGTGGCTTTTGTGTTTATTAAATTTAAACAATATTAATTATTACATTAAAATAATTTTAATATAAATACGTAATAAAATAATAAAATTGTATATATACACACACCACTTTAACAGACCCAGGCCGACCTGTCAGGCTCAATAGACTTTAAATTAAGCTCGGGTCTGATCTGATAAGGAAAATATGCATATTTCAAAGTCTTGGCCTAATTTTTTTTAAAAAAATAGGCCAGACCACATGTCCCTGACAGGCCGCTTGACCTATTTCCACCCCTAATCACCCTCCATGGACCAAGAAGCCCAGAATAGGCACGAACGACGACCTAGCACAACTCATTTTGTCGCATGGAAAGGCATCGTGGGTGTGGCCATGCGATATTTGGTGGAGTTTGAAAGTGTCATAATTGTCGCGCCCCGGCGCACCCGACCCGAGCCACGGCGACGACTCGAACATCGCGCAGCGAAATGAAAAAGCCACGAATCAACATAAAATAAAACAACATTAAAACTAATAATCATGATCGAAATGTCAAAAAAAACATACGATAAGAAACAGTCCGATCAAATATAAGATTTACAGAATATCAAATAGTTCTGCATATTATAGCTCCAAAATAACAATATCAATATCAAAAGCTATAAGACGACAAAGCAAACCAAAATACAAAAGTAGTCGTCATCGGAGCTCCACATCTACGACTGTCTACTAGTTGTCTAAAAACTATCTACACATCGATCTATAGATTGACCACTCACCCTTGCAAGTTTGAAGCAAAAACAACGGAGATCAGCGGGTGCTGAGTAGGAGAATCACAATATGATCAACAAGCATCAAGTGTCAACTCAACAATGCATAACAACATGGCCTAAGATGCAGTCAAAGACAATGAACACAATAAATACTTCTCACATACTCCTAAACAACATCAACTGAATCATCAAGCGTGTGGACCGTTGGGTAAAAACCCCGCACTCTACCACCTGTAGAGTGGCATCAATTAATCGTCCGCTCCAACGATGATGCAACTACCCCCACCAAGCAGGTAGCACGTCAGATGTCGCGTCCGACATCCCCACACCTGAAGGTGCCCAAAGTGACTAGTCAATGTCCATACCCTCTCCCATCCCTGGGGGGGGGGGTACCGCAATAAAATGGTGCTGGACCGAAGTCCTCTCCAAGGTCGTAGCCTCCAGATCGACAACAATCATGCAACTCGACTCCAAGAGTGCAACAAGGTATATCACCATGATCAACAATATAACAACAATGCTAAGTGATTACAACATGAACAACACGATAATAACAAAACATCATGATTAATAATATAACAACTCCAAATGATTATGACCTGATCAATATGATAATAATATAATCAACAAGTAAACAACACCAAATATAACAATATGATATTATGCACACGATGACTAATCCAATGCACTATAGGATTAGTATAACATATATACTATGATCAAGAAAAAACATCAATAAACAATAATAAAATACAACACATGTAATTTCTCTACATGACATGTCCAACAATAATGTGCAACATTAGTTCAATAAATTTTAAGAAGCAAATCAAACAACGGAAGCAAGGGTATTTTCGTAATTTATCTTCGACGATAAATCAACAATAGACAAAGGACAACAAACATGCAGGCTCAACCCACTCTCCAAACATCCATGTTCAACCCACTCTCAGAACACTCTCCAAACCACTATTATTTCACACTAATTAATCAACTAATTTCTCAACTAATAATTTAATATTATTTAAACATCTCGACAACCTCAACTAACTAACTAACTAAAAGAACATCCTAACAATGCCATCTCGAAAAACTGACCTCACCATCGTGTTTAGCACGCGAAAATGATCAAGATTGTTATTCACCTCAACTTCAACCGACAACTCGAGGCCCACCAAATAATATAATTTTCTAATTATAATATAATACTAAACAATATAAAAATAATACCAAACTATTTCCAATCTGAAATCCGACACCACCATCGCGTTCAGCACGCGAAAATTTACAACTTTGGTATTCACCTCAACTTGATCCGACAACTCTACGATCAACTATACAAATATTCTAATAATCTATAAATTAACCTAATTTCATACGATACAGCTTTATTCTCTAATTAACCTATTTATTAAATCCATTAAATCCCTCCTCTCCCACTCGCCTCAGCCCCCGACCTCCGCCTCCCCTGCTCCGCTCGAACCCGCGCCGGTTGGCTCTTCCGGTCGCCGGCGATCACCCCGGTCGGCCCTCCCGGCGTCGGCGGGACACCCAAACTCTCTCTCTCTCTCTCTCTCTCGCAGACCCCCTCCTCTCCCGCCCAGCCGCATAGCCGTCGCCGATCGACGACTCCACGGCTCCGCCCTCTCCTCGACCCTTCGGCCCAGCCCAGTCCCACGATCGACCGAGCGGCGGCCCGGAAGGCCTGCCCCGACAGCGCTCGACTGCTCGGCACCGCCGTGGTTGCGCGATCTGCGCGTGGCAGCCCTCCGGCTAGACGACCATGGCCTGGCAGCCCGCAACCATCACACGACCGCGTGTGTAACTTCCGCACGCGATCAGCCCGGGGTACGGCGCAGCAACCTCCCCCTTGTCTTCTAGTCAGATCGGCGGAGATAACAACGAAAGTAAACGACGGAGTTGATGAGATCTCCTACCTCTATTCCGCGATCCCGACGACACGCGCCGACTCTTCTCGATCTCCTCCCTCCGCACGCAGGCACCCTCTCTTCCTCCTCTTCTTCTCTCACAACTTTCCTCTCTTAGAACCCCTCAACACTATCTCTCCCTCATCTCACCCTCACCCCTCACCTGTCCCCTGCCACATCTACAATCATATTATATTATTATTATTATTATTATTTATTTTAATATCCGGACATAACAGTCATAGCTAGTGTCACCAAGTCAAGCAAGTGACGTGCGAGCCAAGCAGGTGTTGCGACTAGCTAGCGAACACTTGCAGGAAGAAACATGGCATTAGCAAGAGGGCAATGACAACAACAGTGCTCTCATGCGACTGTGCTCCAGTGGCGATGGGCCAAATTTAGTGCCAACACTTGCAGGAAGAAACATGGAGGAGGAAAAAGAAAGAAAATACGAGGAAAGATGAAATGGAAGAGATGAGAGAGATTGAAAGAAATGCAAAGAATTAAAAAAATAAAAAGAAAGGGAAATCAAAAGAGAAGGAAATTGAAAATAGACGAACAAATGAAAGGAACGAAATAGGAGAAAAAATGTTTTGAAAAATAGAAAAGAGAAAATCAAATAAATTAGATAAAAGAAATGAAAGTGAGAAGGAAATAAAAAAAAATGACTTTTCGTGTTAAATAATATATTTTATTATTGAAGTGCATTGTTTTATTTTGTTATAAAAAATCTAGTTTTAGAGTATTAGAATTTTCTAAATAAAGTTAATTGTTATTTTCAAAATTTAGAGATTATTATTTTTCATAAACTGTAATGCTTATATAAATAAATATTATACATAGACATACATTTGACTTTAAGGTGTTTATTTTATAGTGCTTTATTTGGAAAATTCTTTTATGGGGCTTATCATTATCATATGGATTCGGGCCATGCATGAAACTCACAAGTTGACGTTTCGAACACAATAACGAAGTATGTTTGCTCATTATAGCCTTATAGGTCTAGTTAATTCGACGTGGTGCTGTTAAGTAGAGCTTTGCAAAAAAGCTTATATAATGGTAGTCAGTATTCATTTTGGAGATTATTAATTAGTGTTATAGAGGGTTCCGAAAGTGAAAAGCTTTACTTGAACTAACGTGTTGTTACCATGATCTAAGCTTACCTTATTGTTCATTCCTTTGTTATTTGCTTCTTGATTCTTTGGGCTCTTTAATGCATTTTTTTTTTTGAAACTTTGGTGATCAGGACTTCGGACATGCAGTCGGAAGAGGCTGTCACGTTTAATTTGATTTTAAGTTTTTTCTTTTTCTAAATTGGGCCTAGTATGCTAACGTGGATAAAAGTAATAAAAAGTAAAATATTATAATTAATAGTTGAGATGCCATAACTAACTATTTCAATAATAAAATCCTGATAACAAAATATATATAATGTTAATAAGAAACTTTGGTTAGAATAAATGTGAATTAAAAATTAAATTAAATTAATTTTATTATTGAAATATTCACTGATTTATTCTTATATTAAATATAAGTGGCTAGCGACTGAATATCATATAATGCGTGCAAATTTTTAGAGAAAATTTAATAAATTTAATTTAAATCATGATAAAATTAATGAATCTAATTCAATTTTTGATGTGCATTAAATATAATATAAAATTTTGAATTAATACTAATTATATTTTACCGTCAATTCGCTATTAATGAATAGTTATTTACTGAAGTTGTAGCCCAACCAGTGACTAATATATTGAATTTTAATACTCAATCGTAAGTCAACAATCCATTTTTTTAAAAACAAAACCCTAACTTAGAGTTAGCTTCTACTCGTTGGGTTAGGGTTTTATTTTTATTTAAAAGTTTGATTATTAATTTATGTTCGATTGAATATTAATATTTAATATATTAGTTGTTGATTGAATTGTCCAATAATTAATTATTTCATTAATAATAATTTGACGATGAAATATAATTTATATTAATTGAAAGAGAAAAATGTATAAAAATGTCTCTAACGTTTTCTCACGGGTACTAAAATGCTCCTAAGAATTTTTTGAGATCAAAAATATCCCTTACGTTATGGAATTGGGAATAAAAATACACATATAGGTAAACGACATTAATTGAGAGATAACAAAGCTGACGTGACTGATGTTTGAGATTGATGACATGGATATATGACGCGCATGCAGGCAAAGACGTTTTCTCAAGGGTACTAAAATATCCCATGACCGTTTTCTCACGGGTACTAAAATGATCCTAATATTTTCTTATGAGTACAAAAATACTCCTAATATTTTCTCACGGGTACTAAATACCCTTGATGTTTATTTTAGAGCTAAAATACTCATGAGGTTATTGAAAATGATACAAAAATGATACTAGACTAATTTTTGTTAGGTGAGACTTAACAAAGATATCGTGGATGCTGATAAAAATATTGACTTTGCACGCGACACATATGCAGAGAGCAACTTGATACACAAGTGACACATAAGAAATCAAAATCGAAGCTGAAATCAAAAACTGAAAATTTAAAAAATAAAAGTCGAAACTAAAACCATCAAATCAGTTAATCAAAAAATTTGGTTCGGTTTCAAATCGTTTTTTTAATTTACCGAATTTTTGATTTTTTTGCTCACATCTACAGTTGCGCGTCAAGTTGCTCTTTGCATGTGCACTGCGTGCAAAGTCAACATCTCCATCAGTATCTACGACATCTTCGTTAAGTCTCACTTAACAAAAGTTAGCCTGATGTTATTTTTGTACCATTTTTAATAAACTCAGTGGTATTTTAGTTTCAAAATAAACATTAGGGGTATTTTTAGTACCCGTGATAAAACGTCAAGGGCATTTTTGTACTTGTGAGAAAATATTTTGACTTACATGCGCGCCACATGTCTACGTCATCAGTCCTAGTCATCAGCCACGTTAGTTTTGTTATCTCTCAGTTAACGTCATTTACCTATAAGAATATTTTGGTACCCAATTCCATAACGTAATGAGTATTTTTTATTTCAAAAAAATGTTAGGGAAATTTTTGTATACGTGAGAAAATATTAAGGATATTTTTGTACCTTTTCTCTAATTGAAAATTTGGGTTTGGTTTGGTGTAAATTAAAAATTAAATTAGATTTGTTAATTTTACTATAATTTAGATTAGATCCATTAATTTACCTTTTTTTCAAAAAAATACGTTGCACTCGGACTCAACTGTATGAGCCGACAGTTCCTACGTGGTTAAATTACTAAATATAGCCTATATCGCTACAGTAAAAATATATTACGAAATGGGTCTGTCAACAAATAGCAGCAACCCTTGGATTACAGAGGCGACGTAGATCCAATGGTTCGGAGAAGACTACGATAAAATATTATCATCTCGTCCAGAGAAATGCGAGCTACTAACCAAACCCTAATCGAACGCTTGTGCGGAGGATTCGATCCAATTAGCTCGGGCTTTCCACGACCAGGATCCCCACGCCGATCCCCCCCTCTCTCGTTCTTGCGCGAGGTAAAGCTCTGGCGACCTCTTGGTTTTCCATTACCGTCCTTGGTCCTAAGCTTATGCTTCATGGGGCATCGATGGTTTCTGCTTATTCTTAGTTGTTTATGGTTTTCCATTCCTTTTTGACGCTCAAGTATTGTATGAAACATTAAAGGTCGATTTTTTTTGCTGTTAGCAAATTGAGGAGTAGATTTTGAGATTCTGCTGTTTGGGGCTTGAGCTAGAGGTAGAGGGTGAAGTTCGATAATGACGGAGCCCTCTAAAGTCATTCACATCCGCAACGTCGGGCATGAAATATCCGAGGTAGTTTTTTTTTTCTTTGTCAGATATTTTCCCGAAAATTGTTCTTTTGATTGTGTTGAAATTGAGCATTATGCTATCTGCAGAATGATCTTCTTCAGTTAGTGCAGCCATTTGGAGTCGTCACAAAACTTGTGATGTTGCGAGCCAAAAATCAGGTTTCTATTCCTCTCATATTTCTGTCGTGTGTAAGCTTTCAGTGACCTAATCTTGTTTTTGAATAACAGGCGCTTCTTCAAATGCACGATTTGGCTTCCTCCGTCGGTGTTATGCAGTACTACGCAAATGTTCAACCCAGTGTCAGGTGTGCCCCTGAGTACATTTGACTTCTTTTCTTCTTACCTTCCAAAGATTCTGAAAACTACGATGGGCTTCATTTTCTCCCATAACAACGTTAAAATCTGTTCCTCCAAGCCTTTTATATTATTGGTTGATTACTATCATATATCAACTCCTGTAAGGTGTATATGAAATAACTGCAACGTATGACAACATTCACTATATAGACTGTCTCCTGAAAAGGCAATAGAAATACACTCACCACAAAGATACAATACATATTGACTCCCACTCGTAACATTTCTTCCGCAATCACATAGTCAAAAACATATTATCCTCAAGTTGAAAGTACGAGTAAGTTTTTGGAAGTTCTGATGCAACTCAAAATATTTAATTAAGAAAAAAACTTGAAAAAGGACCGTAGTTTTGTAAATCATCAATCTTAGATCTGAAGGAAAAAAAAACTTCAATGGAAGCTTTAAGTTTAGGCCCCTCTTTGCAAGGATTGAGTGTTGAGGGAATTCAGAAGTTTGAAAGGGTTGTCAGATTTGTGTGAATGAATAAGAGTGAAGAGGGATTTAGACATATTATGCAAACTTAGCCAATTTCCTCGAATTGACAGGACCTGATCTGGTCTTTTCCTGAGTAACAGTTATTAATTGAAAATCAGCTGCAAGTAGTTGGAATCTTGGAGACTAGCTGCACCTGCAACTGGTTGGTGATTGGTAGAAGTGATTGTACCAGTCAATCAATTTGATCCAAACTAATCCTGTCCATAAGTTTTCCAAAGGAGAAAGGAAAAGTAAGATGGAGGATAAAGGGATTTGGCTATGCTAGCTACCATTAAGGGGGCATTTGGTTTGTGGAAGGTAAGATTACCTTATAAAATCACATTCCCGAACACATGTTCCTCGTGCATTAAATTGGCAGGCATGTAATGTTGCCATGTTTGATTCACATAGGAAAAGTAAGATGGAGGATAAGGGGATTTGGCTATGCTAGCTACCATTAAGGGGGCATTTGGTTTGTGGAAGGTAAGATCTCCTTATAAAATCACATTCGCAAACACATGTTCCTCGTGCATTAAATTGGCAGGCATGTAATGTTGCCATGTTTGATTCGCATGCTAATGTTTGATTAATTTGTCAGGCATTTAATATTATCATGTTTGCATTGCTAGGAATTTAACATTAATATCGTTAACTTCCATAATTATCCCTATGTAGTGGTTTTTGGTTTTTGACATATGGGTATGTTAGTCCTCATGTCAAATGATTTCAAAGGTTAGTAAGTTACATACCCAAGTATATTACCATGAAGATAAACCGAACATGTCAAGATAACATTCTCGTGTTTTGAATTGTTTGAAATCCTTCAATATTCCATGAACCAAATGCCACCTGAAGAAGAGAACAACATAGGAAGGGACTAAAGAGAATTGGATATGAAGAGGAGGGGTTGCAGCTCACCTTCTGCTCATGACAGTTCATTGTTGTCACATTTGCATACCAATTCAATCCTTTGTTTGTAGCTGATTGGTTGGGTTCAAGCTTTCACATACAAAGTTTAAAAAACTACTCAAATGCACACTTAGTAACAATTTTAAATGAAAATAACTAATTTAGATCTTAGTTCGAAAAAGTCTCTGCTCATTTTGATCTTTGCCCTTTTTGTGATTTATATCTTTTTACGACACCTAACTGAATTTGTTTTATATTGTTTCAGGGGAAGAAATGTTTATGTACAGTTTTCTTCACACCAAGAACTGACTACAGCAGACCAGAACTCTCAAGGCAGGAAAGGTGATCAGGTATGTTGTTGGGCAATATTTATTGTCACCTGTATGTAGAGGGGTTTTTTTTTGACAAAAGTTACAAAAGTTTGAATTAATCTAAAATGTTGACCATCCTTGTTGACAACCGTTAATGTTTGTTAAGTTTGATTGGATGACCAACTTTCCTAAAAGCTTAAGATGTTAGGAAAGAGACAAATCTGTGCATTTTTATTCTTAACACTCCCCCTCATTTGTGGGCGGGTGAATTTGAGGAGACCGACTCAAGCCTAACAAGTGGATTTGACTTAATTGAGGTGAGAGATTTTTTTTAATATTGACGCTAGGGGGATTTGGACTCTATACATTTTTGTTCTTAACAATGTTAAATAATCAGTACATCTGAATTTGACATGTATTTATGTTTAGGCACTCGGCACTGCATTGAAAACCAATTAGTCAGTATTGTCATAATTGTATAGTTGGCATGGAACTTCAAACCATCATGATTCCACTTTTATGTTGAATTGGTTCTTGTAAGATAAGTTGTAAATTATATTAGTCTGAGTTCTATTAAGTTATATAGGATTGTGTATACAATATGCAGGCTCATATGCGGTTTCTATTTGAAAGTCATTATTTAATTGTGATAGAAATAGTTGTTAGGAACTTTAACACAAAGAGACAAATGTTATCACCAAAGGAAAGAGGTGGAAATGGATAGAAAAGTGGGTGGAGAAATAGGATTTGAGTCATGGATTAGATGTCCAATTTATAGGTTCGAGCAAGATTAATATTTGATCCAACCACATATGTGTTTCCATGAATGGAGTGTGGTTGCTTATGCAGTTAGTCCCCATATTTTGATTGCATATTGTATATGTAATATTGTAATGCGATCATGGTTTGAAATATTGTATCGGTACCGTAGTGATACTCAATACAGTCCTGTACAAATTGGTGTTCAACACTGATACATTTTTTTCATTTTAAAGTTTAAACTCCAAATTCATAATTTTAAAAATTAATTCATTAAGATGATTAATATGTACATAATACACTACTAATAAAGCACAAAAGCATCTTAAATGAAAAATGAGAGAATGAGAGAGTTTTGAGAGATATTAGAGTGAGAGAGTAGTATGGGCAGGAGAATAAGGGCCTTGAGGCATTTATATAGCTAAAGCCTTCAAATCTGGTAAAAACTAGTTTCAATAGCTATTTAGCTGTTGGGAATTGGCGGTAAAAAATCCCAACAGTTATAAATGGCTGTAAAAAATTCCAACAGCCAATTTTATAGCTATTGAATTTTTATCACCAGGTACAGAAATAGCTATTGGGAATCGGCTGTAATAGTCTCAAGTCTCAACTCCCAATGGCTATAAAGGTTTGAACTGCCTACTTGCCTAGTACAAACCCTGTACTATGCACTCGGCAGTACTGAGCCGGTATAATTGGTATAGCGTATGTACTGCCTGGTACAAGCTATACTTTGCCTGTATCAAGCTGTACAGGTATCAGTTTTTGAAAAAAAAACCACTAGTTACTGGGTGTACTGTCCTGTACAATACGAGATTTAAATCTACAGATGTGATTGAGGTCCACATACACATGATGTCAATGTGACTGCTTTTTAAAACTATTTATTAAAATTGATCTAGTTCACATCAATAATTTTGAAATATCTATCTATTGGAATCTGATCACATAAATTTGCTGATTTCATCATGGAGGTGACAATTGGCTTTTACAAGATCCATTGTGGAAGTTGATTGAATCTAATCATCATAGTTAGATAATCAACATAGTATCCAGTATCAAAAACTAAACATGAATTGGAGCAAGCTATCAAATACCCAATTACCCTATTTGCCTTTATTAATCTATTGAATCAAGTTGTCACATTCACTTGATTGCTCAATGTATTAATAAATCTAGATTATGGTATGTATCAGGAGTTGCGTTTGAAGTATGAATATGTTTGGAGGGGACTTTATGTAGCTTACGAAAAATTAATTGGCTTCTGTGTGCTCATTTTCTCTATATGCATTTTAACATATACTCATGCTACTATAATTAATTATGTATTATTCTTTCTCTTTGCAGAAGTACTTGTTTCTATCTTCTTTTTTCACTATTTGTTTCTCTTCTCAATTTCTTTCATAACTTGTGGGCATTCAGGATTCACAACCCAATCGAATTCTCTTAGTTACAATTCATCAAATGCACTATCCTATCACAGTGGAAGTGTTGCAGCAAGTGTTTTCTCCTTATGGATTTGTGGAGAAAATCGTTACATTCCAGAAGTCAGCTGGTCAGATTATTCAACCTCCATCTATTTCAGTTTTTCAGGTTTTATCAATGGAACTGCCAACTATTCTTATATATAAAAGATTTATATTTTCTCTTATATCAGTTTCATCATTTTATTTGATTTCCATAAAACTTTTTAGTTTTTGTTTTGTTTTGTTTTGTTTTATTTGTGTACTATTACAACTTACTGGATTAAAATTTACATTCTATTGCAATATGAAGTAGGATTTCCTATTTTATAGGTTTTCAGGCCCTTATTCAATATTCATCACTTGAGTGTGCCCTCCAAGCAAGAAGTTCTCTGCAAGTATGTAATTTGTAGTTTTGTACCTCTTCAACTTTATGACATTAATAGCTTTTTATAAGCTGACTCTGTTGTGGTTGTCAATTCTCTAGGGACGAAATATTTATGATGGATGCTGTCAGTTAGACATACAATTCTCGAAGTTAGCTTCTGTCAGAATGTTATTTTGACTTTGTTTGTTTCTCCTGTTTATTTAAATGACTTACATCTCTGTTTTTACCTGTTCAAATCCAGTCTGAATGAGTTGCAAGTGAATTACAACAATGAAAGGTCTAGGTATGTACTTCTAATAGAACACAATCTCCACTATTGACATTCTAGTATTATTATGCTTTGCCAACAATTTTTTCTAAAAAGGTGACATTTTTGTTAAATTTCTGTGATAAATGATAAAATGTGAGCCTGAACAATTTCCAGTATATCTGAAGTAAGATCCTCCCTTACAGATTTGCTGGAATATTGACCTGTGCAAACAAAGTTATGTTCACTCACTCATTGCCCACATTCATTCAAATATTCAATGACTTATTGCCCATGATCGCTCACTGCATGTGTTCACTTGCTGCATAAAATCTAAAATTTACTATGGAGACTATCTCCATACTAGTTTTAATTCCATGCGAGATTCTGTAAAATGAATTGAAATAGGTGATTAATACTTGTAGTCAATTTATCACTTATGATTCCAAAGGTTAATCCTCTCAAATTACTTCACTGATTATTTTTGAAATCTTGATATCAGAATTTGTCTCTCACAAATATTCTATTGTTTCTTATCATCTCATTCCCACTACTGGACTCCTTCAAGGTGTGCTTATTGCATGGAGGTTGATGACTAGATGATTAAGAAATGTAGCTTATCTTGATCATTGATCCCAGAATTCCAAATTATTCTTTTTTATTAGACGTACAAGCTTATATTGGTAGCTAAAGCTCATTGTAGTGGTACCTCTTTTTTGAATACTTTTACTGACATTCAACCCGGCTCTTTGCAGAGATTTCACAAATCCAACTTTGCCTACTGAACAGAGAGGTAAATCTTCACAAGTGAGTTACTTTCTCCTTGGGTCTCTTTCTTTCTATCTATATATCAATTTCACTTCCCTGTAATAGACAAGCTATTAAATACTATTTCTGAAGATCTATTTTTTTCACAATATTGTTCTCTTTTGCCTACATTCATTAACAGCATGGTTATGGTGATGCTGGAAGTATCTATGCACTTCAAGCATCTGGCGGTAGAGGTGTGTATTCTATATCATCTCTGAGTTATATTGCATCCACAATTTGGTCATTTTTTGCTGATTAATCCCCTCTTTTCCCTTTGTCTCAGTTGCATTTCCTCAGGTGAGTTTTGGCCTTTTCCATACAGTCTTTCTCCACTTCCTTCTTTCTAACATATTCATGTGTGTTGAGATGATTTATTAATTGATTTCATAAACTTCTGAAGCTATCCTTTTACTGGTGATGCGTGTGTATTTTTACATTCACTATCATTTTATTTCATTAGATGGGCAATGCTGCAGCAGTTGCAGCTGCATTTGGTGGAGGTCTGCCTCCTGGAGTAACTGGTACAAATGACAGGTGCACAATCTTAGTAACTAACTTTGCTCCTGATGTAAGTTTAGTCCTCCTTGCTGAATGTTTTCTTCCTAAAATAGTTCAAGTAAGTTATTTAATCCATATGTACTATTTTTATGTACTGCAGAAAATTGATGAAGATAAGCTTTTTAATTTATTCTCAATATATGGGAATATTGTAAGAATAAAACTGCTGCACAATAAACCCGATCATGCACTTGTTCAGATGGAGGATGGATTTCAGGCAGAATTAGCTTTACACTTCTTGAAGGTTTGCTTGTTCTTTGTTGTCTTGACCCTAACATTTGATCTCGTTGCATTTTCTTATTTAAATTGATGCGAATTGAAGTGAATGCAAATAGTTCTTTTCAGGAAATTATATATGTTTATATCTATCTTGGTTTTTTATTTGTAATAATGTCTTACATGACTAATTATCACTTAATTCTAGATCAATAGATGAAAAAAATCATTACTGTATATAATGAAGATTTCTTAAGAATGTTATGTAATCTTGCTAGATTCAACTTCAATTGATTAATTTGGTTGAATACTTGTGCATTCTATGTGGTGGATAAAATTCTTGTGCATTTGATTTATGGTTTCTAGAAACCTCCCTGGTTTTGCAGAATACTTTCTTCCTTCTTTTGGATAATTTACTATAATGAGAATGATTTGGGATGATTTAAAAGTTTGTTCACCAGCATGTTGTGTCCTGGCTGAATTATACGGTGTTTCAAGTGGTTGAAAACCCTTTCACGAGTAGTTAGAAGCAAATCCCTCTGGAGTTCGGACACATCCAATTATTTGGGACCTCTAAAATTGCCCACTGTATATGCTTTTCATCAACATCATTCCTCACTCATTCTCTGAAACATTCTATTGTCAACACTTGTTCATATGTAGCTATAGTTTTATAGTTTAATTCTACAACCTAGTTGATAGGGTCTTGCATGTTCATCACTGATAGAAAAAGGAGAAATTTTATGTTGAGTTTCTTTCGCAACTTTGCTTCGTTGACTTGCGCTTCTGGACATAAAGTAACAATGAACTTATGGTAAATTTGCTCATTCTAATTGCAGGGAGCATTGTTGTTCGGGAAGAAGCTGGAGTTGATTTTTTCTAAATATCCAGCCATAACTCCATCACCCGACACCCATGAATATGTTGGATCCAATCTTAACCGCTTCAACAACAATAATGCAGTTAAAAATTATAAATATTGTTGCTCGCCTACAAAGATGATTCATTTGTCATCCCTTTCGCAAGATATCACTGAGGAAGATATTGTGACCCATCTGGAGGAGCATGGAACAATAGTTAACACGAAGCTTTTTGAGGTGAATGGAAAAAAGCAGGCCCTCGTCCTCTTTGAGAACGAAGAACAGGCCACTGAGGCTCTCGTGTGCAAGCATGCAAGCACCATTGACAGATCGACCATTCGAATCTCCTTCTCCCAACTACAGAACATTTAGGAACCCTCTTTTCTTTCCTGCAATGCATGTGTTGCTTCATTCTTCTTGTACTTTGCTAAATGCGATGGTTGATAGTAAAACTAGGTTTATATGATGTGAAATACTTATACAGTTAAATTTCTGGATTTTCACATTGATAAGAGTTAATTGCTCACATTGTTTGAAAGGATGTTAATAGCTTAATATGCTTTAGAAGGAGACTGGATATTGCATGAGTTCACTGAGTTTGACAAATCTAATATTGAAGTGTGTTTTGTGCATTTTCTAAAACAATTGATGGGTGTGGATAGTTTACATCGTGGCATTCAATATTGGGTTGCTGCTTGCAGTCGTATACATCATGAAATTTAGCAAAAAGAAGTGGTCCTTTCGTTCCCTTTTTTTCACCAAAATGTTTTTGTTCAGGTTCTAACTTCAATTCGAATCTAACCCCAAATTGACCTTATTTTAAGAAAGGATAAATTACATTGTATATTCCAATTTTTACTCTTTTCTGAATTCATCAATCATCTTTATTTGTATCAAATGAGGTATTCAACTTTTATTATTATTTTTCAATTATATTCCGCTTTCAAGATCCCATTATTTTTGTAGTAAGCTATAGATTTTGAAATCCATCAATATTTCATCTTGAGGATACATGTAGTTAGAGGTTTTTTTTTCTTTCAAAATTGGTTTTATACAAACATGAAATTTATACGCACAAGACGCATTTACAAACATACATAATTAAATGCATAAAGTGCTATGAATAGGGATTGAACCCAAGATCAACCGAAAGCATATCTAACCATTAAGTTTTATTAGGTCGACTAGATATTATATTTTTGGATGTGAAAATTTACAATAGTAATAATGTAATATTTTAAGGGATAAATAAATGATACCTTAGTAAAATTCAATTTGTCTATGTATCTAGATGATGTTAATGATTAAAAGAGAAAACATTAACCCTGTAGTTATTATTTTTTTGGCTCCCAAAGTTGAGTTTGATGGCCTTGATGATTAGATCAACTTATGGTTTGATTTAATTAGGTTAGGTTAGATTAGATTGATTCAACATGAGGTCTGAGAAAAATCTAACCTTATTAACTCATGGTCAAGTTCAATTGGGTTGGATCAATTGAAATTATGAATAAATCTAAGCAAGCAAATATCAGTTTAGTTCAAGTTAAATTTGATGAGGTTGACTTAGCCTAGAGTTTCATCAGTTCAATGGGTTGGGACCAAATATGAGTTTGATAGGTTTAGGACGATTCGGCTTGGGGTAGGGATATGATCAATTGTGTTAAATCAAGTCGAGCAGAATTAACTTAAGATCAAATTTGGTTAGAAAATTTGGGATAATTTCTTATAGAATTTACAAAACTCGAATCCGACGAGAGAAATAGAAAATCAAATCCGATAATAATAATGCAAAAAAATAAAAGACACAAGGGGGTTAACGTGGTTCGATCTCGGCGGGGTGCCGATCTTACGTCCATAGAGAGAAGATGAGATTACTTTATTAAATTCAGAAAAGAACTTTACAATAAGAGTGCAATAATCTAAATCTCCTTCAGAATACAGCAAACTGTTTTAAATTAATTGAACCTGAAACTAGTACGGAGTAGAGACACTGTCTTTGCAAAATCTATCTTAAAACTGAACTCCTGCTGTTATATGTCAAAAACTGAGAAGAGACACTCTTTGTAAAAGAGTTGTAACGACACTCTTAATTTTTTGGATATCTGAAACTCTCACATGTGGAGAGGGTTTCCTCTAAGAGATGATATGTATTGGGGGTTTCCTCTAAGAGATGATATGTATTTATACTAAAGGGATGAGTCGATCCAGAGAGAGAGAAATTAGGATCGAGCCAAATCTAAACAATCAAAACATATGTACGATAATGATTTAATTATTGACCAAATAAATAGGCAAAAACAAAGCTATCTTCAAAAATTATCAAATTGGATGCGTCTCAAAAAATCATGCGCTGCATTTAATTCTATTAATTTTGACCAGTCAAAGTATTTATCAATTTAAAAGCCTCCAATTTCGTGCATGCATCTTCATCGCCTTTCTCTTTGACCGGTCAACACGATATTTTAAATTTCATTTAATGTTGTTGCTGCCTCCAATTGCGTGAGCAATTGAGGCAGCGCTGGGCCAGCACCATGTGCAACGCACATGGTTCTATTTGGAAGGGCTGGGCTCGGTTCAATTGCTCGGCCCCTCTTGGGCCGGGCCGAACCCAATGAACAGTAGTAATACTTTGTATACGGGCTTGGCCCACCTGCCAGATTGAGTCCACCGGGTCCAATGCGCAGGTTCAAGCCCAATTCTACATGATCTCATTCAATAAATTTGTTCAAATATATTTAGATCAAGTGAACTCTGATTTGAGTCCGGTCGAACTTGTTGAATTCGGTTCGGATCCAATGTCAACCCCTAACAAGTTCGATCAGGTCAAGTTGAACCAATTGAATTGGTTTTGATTAAATTGAGTTTGGTCATATCAACTTAGGGCCAGATTACTTTAGAACGGGATAACTCGAAATCTTGTTTGAGTTAGTATCAAGATCAGAAGAGAACAAGAGGGAATAACATTATGCCAGGAAGATAAAGAGAATTAGCAAAAATGGCGTGAGAGACAAATTCATTAAAAAAATTATTTAGGGGAGTTAAAAATTTTACTGTATTCCTTGATAGAATAACATTTAGTTTCATTTTAAGAGTAATTTATTTTATTTTCATAAAAATTCTAAGATTATATTAGGGGTGAGTGAATCTGGGTACAATATATTTTTTATGATACACAGATCCTATTCTATATAGGATTGAATCCTAGAACTAGACCCTATCCAAAATATGTGGTATAATATAGATTCTAGGTACCATGTTAAAATTTGTTCATTTACAAATTCTATGGTACAAGTTGAATAGGTTCTCGGTACCATATTAGTACAGATTGAACATGTTTCAGATATCCTTTTAGAACATATTTATTTACAGATTTCGAGTACCATATTGGAATGTGTTCATTTAGAGGTTCTGAATATTCTATTAGAACTTGTTCATTTACAAATTCTAGGTACCAGTTTCGATTTCGATTATGAGTACCCGACGTGTTGAACTCGAAATCAAAATCGACTTTAATCAGTTTCTTAATTTTGACCCGAATCTTACCCAAATCTAATTCAAGTCTATCCAAATTATATCCGATTGGATAGATTTTAATCGATTTCGGATCTATCTGGTACCCATGCAGATCCCTAATTTGTAATAAGACCAAATAAAATTTGGGATGAAATTATATTTTTTTTTTTTGTGGAGATTAGATTTCTACAAATGAAAATAGCTTTTTTACCATTAAACATAATAATGTATTACAAAATATTATAATAACACACAATATTATATAAGTATTGTTATATATAATGTGATATAATATATTTTCATATTTTAATACGAGGTATAAAGATGATTGCAAATTATACGAAATGTGATTTTTAAATAATTAAAAGATCATTTTATATATTAAACATGCCGTTAGTTACAGAATACTCTGAGTCATCATCGCTAATGTTTGCCTGATTTATCGTGTTAACTAACTACTGCACTGGAAGAAGGGGAAAATAATTTTTGAAATCTGGAGTGGCAATAGAAGTATTTTCCTACGCAAAATGTGAAAAAGGCCGCTTTCTACAAGGCCGGTTCGTGCGTGTCCCGGACCCGGTTTGCTCCTCTTCGCCGACTTGCGAGAGACCCCTAATTAGATGCAAACTTGGACCTCACAGGAGAGTCTTCCTCGCAAGCCAGCCGATGCCGACCAGCGACTCTTCCGACTCTCACGACCGCAGAAGCAGCCGCCGCAGCGGCCGCCGCGACATAAGAAGATCGGAAGGCGCCGCCGCCGCTGAAGACGGCTCCCCGAACGGCCTCGGCGCCTCCGCGGCCCGCGGCGCTGATTCTAGGGTTCCGGCATCCAAGCGCAGAGGCCGCCACGACCGCCGCAGCTCGGAGAGGGACGATTCTAGTTCTGATAGCGGAGAGAACGAGCGAAAATTGGGGACGGAGCGCCGGCATCACCATCTCCGTGGTGATGAAGGGAAATCGAGGAGTCGTCGATCCGAAGGCAGGCGGCGCGGTAGGGATGAGGAAGACGATGAGGGGAAGAGGCCAAGGAGGCGGGATGGTAACGATAGTGAGGATCGAGGCGAGGTGAGAAGGGAAAGGAGACGGCACGCTAGCGATAGTGAAGACGACGGCGAGCTGAGGAGGAAAAGGAGGCGTCATGCTAGCGACGATGAGGACGATGACGAGTTGAAGAGGGAAAAAGGACAGCGCAAGGACGTTGGGGAGAGGAAGGACAGCAGGTGGCGGTCTGAGGAGGAGGATAGAAGTCCTCGAAGGCGAAGGAGTAATGGCGACGTTGGCTGGGAACGCGGTAGGGATAGGAGAAGTAAGATTGTGGATAGCCCACCTCGGAAAAGAGATGGCCACTCAAAGGAGAGCCCTCAGCGAAAAGAAAGGAAAAGAGGCAGTCATCGGGGACGCCAGTCATCGGATGAGGAAGAAAGCCCTAGACGGCCAGAAAGAGATAACAGACGTAGAGCTAAAACTTCAGATGGTGGGCGAATAGATGATGATTATGGCAGCAACCGAGCAAGCAATGGAAATCACAGAGAGAATAAATTAGAGGAGGACAAAGCACGAGACCAGGAGATCAAGAAGGTGGAAAGTAAGCCACCACCAGTACCTGTTCCAGATTCTAATCTGGGAAGAACTGGTGGGATCTACATCCCTCCACATAGGATGGCACAGATGATGCGCGAAGTGCAGGATAAAAGCAGTGAGGCATACCAGCGACTGAGCTGGGATGCTCTAAGAAAGAGTATCAATGGTCTAGTGAATAAAGTAAATGCTACCAACATCAAAAACATCATTCCAGAGCTCTTGTCTGAGAATTTGATTCGTGGACGGGGACTTTTTTGTCGGTCATGCATGAAGTCCCAAATGGCTTCTCCTGGATTTACCGATGTTTTTGCTGCATTGGTTGCTGTTGTCAATACTAAGTTTCCTGAGATTGGTAGGCTTCTTGTGGTGAGAATTGTCTTGCAGCTCAAGAGGGCTTATAAAAGGAACGATAAGGTACACATTTAGGCTTTGATTTTTCAATTAAGTATCTTCCATTTTGTCCACCAGCAGAAATTTAGTAAATCTTGTTATTTCCACGTAATCTTTTTTTGCAGCCTCAATTACTTGCTGCTACCAAGTTTATAGCTCATCTTGTAAATCAACTAGTTGCACATGAGGTTATTGCTTTAGAACTCCTCACTGTTCTACTGGAAAACCCTACAGATGATAGCGTTGAGGTAAGGTGTTGTAACTCATTTATTTTCATACCTATGATTTTTTTTTAAAGTTGGTTTTTTATTTTTGCTTTATTCTTGTCTAGGTGGCTGTTGGATTTGTGAAAGAATGTGGTGCATTACTTCAGGATATTTCACCTCAAGGGCTCCATGGTGAGATACTCTTTCTTTTGAAAGAATTTTTAACTTTTTTATATGTTAAATGCTGGAAGTTTGTAGAAAAATTTCCATCTTCTGGATTCTTTCCTTTGTATCCGATGCTTGTTAACTTCTTATTTAAGTATTAATGATCATCACTCATGTATTCACATGTAACTGCTTGTGAAACCATAGGATCCATTATTTTCGCATTATTTGGAGGTAAAGAACTGGATAACAATTGCTGTCTAGTGTTCGTTTGTAGAAAATTGCTATAGACAAGAAAAAACCATGCCTCAAGATAGTTTAACAAAGCTATTTTCTTATAGCTAGGCGTTGGTATAATGATACAAGCCTAAAAAATTATTGCAATGCCCTTGTTCTACCCCAAAACCTTAATGAGTAAGGACTCATCATTTTCAACCGACACCTCATCTTGCGTCCCGGCTGCGGTGACAAAGCGGCGACAAATTGACGACAATAATAAATTTATTGTCTAGTACTGAAAGGATCCTTGTAGTGTCTTGTCCAACCATGTACTAACCAGTCTTATACTGTTCTAGAGAGTTTGCGAAACGAACAGACTCATAAAATGATTTCAAGAAATGGACAAGAATTCAAAGATATACATCCTATACAAACATTTGGAAAATCTTAACATGAAGTACTCTTCCTCTGGTTATTGGCAGTTTTGTATATTCAACTTTCTTTTGGAACATTGTATTATATTTTATTCACCAGTTCCAGCCAAAAGTTAGTATTCTTAATTATCCATGTAAAACAGTTTTTAAGTAGTTCTGTCTTATCATCAATGTTCTTAAACCCGAATCAGACTTGAAATGGTTGGGTTGCTGGTTCTCCTGTTTGGCTGATCCAACTGGCCCTAATAAAATAATTCAAACAAAAAGAACCCAGTTCAGTTGAACTAGTTTTGACCGGGTCAACTGGTTGTTACTTGGTTCAACCAGTTTTTTACCAATCTGGTTTTTGGGTATGACCTGGACTGGATCAGACATGGGTTTGTGATCGAACTGGCTTGTTTGTTCTGGGTTTAATAACTTTGCTTATCAATGTAATTCTTTTACATTTTTTTATATTGACAGGTATATTTGAACGTTTTCGTGGTATACTTCACGAGGGAGAAATAGATAAGAGGGTTCAGTTTCTGATTGAAGGCCTTTTTGCAATAAGAAAAGCCAAATTTCAGGTATGGCTTTTATCATCATAGATGCTTTGATATGCATGTTTCATATCTCACCAATTCTATCATATGATGTGGTTGATGTATTTTCTTTGGTCTGAATTTCTTTATAGGGATTTCCTGCCATTCGTGCGGAACTTGATCTAGTGGAGCAAGAGGATCAATTTACTCACGAGATATCCCTTGATGAAGAGATTGATCCAGAGACTCATCTTGGTATTAATGCTTAATACCCTGGTAGACTGATTTTTTCGTTTTCAAGATGTTTCCTTGAAGATTGTTGGAGATATTATTGTTATTTTAATATTTGCAGATGTTTTTAAGCCAAATCCTAATTTTCTTGATGATGAAAAGGCCTATGAGGACCTTAAGAAAAGTATTCTTGGAGATGAATCTTCTGAAGGTGAGGAAGGATCTGATGGAACCTCTAATGATGATGATGATGAGGATGAAGAAGATTATGATGAAGAAGAAGAAGATGAACAAATGAAGATAAAAGATGAGACTGAAACAAATCTTGTCAATTTGCGAAGAACTATATATCTTACAATTATGTCAAGTGTTGATTTTGAGGAGGCTGGCCATAAGTTGTTAAAAATCAAACTTGAGCCTGGTCAAGAGGTAAGTAATCAAATATGCAGTTTATTTGTGATATATTCCAAAGTATATGTGGAACTTCACTAAAAACTGAATGTTTTAAAGAATATTTTCTTGTTATGTAGGCCACTTTACAATAATGATTAGGTGGTTATGTTATTAAGATTGGCATTTGTCTTCATGTTACTATAATATCACAATGAATCACGAAAATGATTGTAAATAATTATAAATCATTGTAACTTAAATTAATTATAAAACATCGTAATTTAAAGAAGTATTTAGTCTCCACCTATTTGTTATTGAGCTGCTAATACTAATTAGTTTACCTTGTTTAATCACCGAAAGTATGGGTCTACTACTATGATGTGCATACCATATAATGTATTTTTTTCATTCTATTCTTTATCCAAGCTACACCTTATTGATTAGAAGAGAGAATATCTATTATCTATCTTTCTAGTAACCCTACACATAAGTCTCAAAATTCAAGTCTTTACTATTCTTATATAGTGGTAAATAAATCACAAGTTTGGATAGAAGATATTTAGAGAGAAGAAAAACAAAGAGAAGAATAATGGTTTCTTCGCTATTTTCCCCTATATGGCTTATTGAACAATATTGCTTTTGCATTATTTTTTGACAATAAACGAAGTATAGGAATCATCTTTTTTTTGACGTGGGACTTGTTAATGTGATTGATTAACTATGCTAATTATCTTTTATTGTAGCATTTGCAATAAATAATGTTCTTGATTTTCTTTTTGTTTCTCCACTTGTTATATTCTTGCTATATTGGCTTAGTTAAACATGCTTTGCTTGTCTCTGGAGTAAAGTTATGGTTGTTACCTTCGGACTTGGTGATTTCAACTGGTTTCAACTTTGATATAATTTGCTTGTCTCTTGAGACTGGAAGGCATTTAAAAAACTTATTTTTAAAGTTTTAGTGTTTAATTAAATGGTGAGTGGAAATTGAAAACAACAGATCTATTAGAAAAGAAACAATAGTACATGCTCACTATCTAACCTAAAATGCTTGAATATTTTAAACTTTGTTTTTTATATTTAAGGTAATTTTTTTATCCCCATTAACCATGATCAATTTTGTAACTTTTAAAAATAAGAGGTGGATAATGAGAATTGAGAAACTTATTTATTTTGGATATTGGATCCTCAAATAATTGCATACTTATTTGAATCTTCGTTCTCTTTCTCTTTTGGCAAGTACAATTTAGTTTCATATATTTGTTTGCTATTTAACTTATGAAAGATGTGCCTAACCTAACTGACGCCTTCATGACGTGAGATTTAGATCTAATTCCTGTTATAGAGCAGCAACATCACATACGGTACATGTGAAATTTCATATATCTCTATCCAAGAACAACAAAAAAATCTTCTTTCTTTATTATATGATTAAATCCAAATTATATGAAAGAGACATCACTTTATATATTATGAGGTGACAGTAATATAGATTCAAGTTGACAAATGAGGAAGAATTAGTTTATCTCCAGTTAATCATATACCTTCCAGTTGTGAAGTTTTAATTTATACCTTCCAATTAATCATATATGCAGACATGTTAATCTTGCTTGGCATTGTTTGAGGGAAAGAGTAGCAGAGACAATCGTAAAAATAACTTTTGCGATGTCTGTTTGACATTTCGGTTTTGACTAGTTACATGTACCAATATTGGCAAGCATTCGCAAGAGAGGAAGTATTTGGTACTGAAAAAACCAATTGGTAAATGTAATAAGTGGTGTAATTATGTACCATGTTACTTCTACGATTTTATTGCTCTTCTATAATTTCACGTAAGTTATTATAAAATGGAAAGAGATAAGACATCTATGAGAAATTCTGGCCATTTTTGTATAGCAAAGAAAAATATCCTAAGTATCTTGATTCAAGCAATTTTATGAATTAATTAGGAGAAATTGACAATGGTAACATTTTAATCAAACCTCATTTTTGACCTGATTACTTCTTAAAAGCTCATCATGGCCTATAACCAGGTTTAAAGAGGAATCAAGGAAACAAGAAAAAGAATATTTGAAGTTGGAGTACTTAATCCTTAATAAAAGCTCAGTAATGCTAGTTAGATAGATGTTTGCCTAGAAATACTGACATTCTGGGTATATATGGAAAATCTGAGATTTTTTTTAAAATAATGGGTATTTACAATATGGACAAATATCAATATTTCTTTGCACAAATCTGTGCCTTTTTACTAGTAAATGAAAGTAATGCAACTATTTTGTTATCATTGTATTAGAAAGTGGTGTTACAATTTGATCACTGCTCTTCCCAGATGTTTTTCTGTTATACATTAGTCATGTGGATTTTAGAATGTTCTTGTGTTTTTTTGTGTTTTCTGACTTCTTTAACTTCCCAACTATACATGTATCTTTTCTTATATCTTCCTTTTCTTTGTTGTGTTCTTAACTTGTAATTGGTTTATTATGTTAGTTTGACTATTGAACTCCTAACACAATTTTTTTTGTTTGCAGATGGAATTATGTATAATGTTGCTTGAATGTTGCAGTCAAGAGAGAACATACTTAAGATATTATGGTCTTCTTGGGCAGCGGTTTTGCATGATTAATAAAGTCCATCAAGAAAATTTTGAAAAATGCTTTGTCCAACAATATTCAATGATACACAGACTTGAAACTAATAAGTTACGAAATGTGGCAAAATTCTTTGCACATTTACTTGGAACATTTGCACTCCCTTGGCATGTACTGGCTTATATACGGTTGACTGAGGAGGACACAACTTCCTCTTCTCGTATCTTCATCAAGATTCTCTTTCAGGTATTTGTATAGTTTTTTTAGTATAAATTTTTATGGACTTGTTGGTTCTTCATTGTTTCGTCCCTTTGATAGCTTTTTTGATGCAGGAGTTATCAGAACACCTGGGAATTCGTTTGCTTAATGAGAGGCTTAATGATCCAACCATGCAAGATTGTTTTGAGTCTATATTTCCCAGAGATAACCCCAAAAATACTAGGTTTTCCATCAACTTCTTCACATCAATTGGTCTGGGCGGTATCACTGAGAACTTGAGAGAATACTTGAAAAATATGCCTAGACTAATCATGCAGCAACAAAAGCCAGTTGCAAACTCTGAGGATGAATCTGAAGGTTCAAGTGCCTCAAGTTCAGGTTCAGATTCAGAATCTCAGTCAGAATCAAGCTCAGATGAAAGTGAAAGGGATAGGAAAAGTTCCAGGAGGAGGAGGGGCAAATGAATTACCTGGTAAAGCAACTATACCCCTATCCTTCTGGAATGCTTTCTTTTTTTTTGGAATCTTGAATTTAGCCAATAATTATATTTGAGTTATTAGTAAATAACTAGATAAATCTAGTTGACTTTTTAGGTGCTAATTGTCTTGCTGTCATTTGCTATAGTTCTTAGTAGTCTATTTTTTACTCTTATTTTCCATGAATTTGGTAAGATTCTCTTTCTTATCAAGGAATGTAATTGAAATTTGAGCAGTCAGAACAACATATTCATGTTATTCGAAAATTAGTTGGGCAACAGAGATGTCTAGTTTCCTGTCATCATAGTTTCTTTCTTCTATGATTTATTAGGCATTTAAGGTCCTTTGATGCTTTTGTTTCAACGTTTACTATCTCGATAGCTCCATTGGTAATATGAGGTATTGTCTTATAGATTGTTGAGGCAATTGGCTCTTTTTTTACTAATATAGATAATAAGCTACATTATCAATTTAGGGGTGTGCACTTTCCTTCATGGCATGCCCACATCATATCTTTGCTGATATTAAGAGGCACGAGGAAAGGCAGAAAACATAAAGTGAAAATTACACTTTATTCACTACTGATGATCGAAATTCTACTGCTCTAACAGTCTGATATAGAATGTTTAGGGTTGTAAGTCTGCAGATGTACTTGTTTGCATTTTGTACAACAGTAGATCTGTGGTGTTTGCACACAGAAATTTCAATTTTGAATACTTAATAGCCAATATATCCTGTTTGATATTGGAGTGTGGAAGGAAAAGTCTAACCAATCAGTACAGTTCAGTTTTAAATGCTGGCTTAACCAGACTGACTGTTGGGCTTTTTTCCCAAACCGGACCAGCATGAAGCCCACTCGATCTGACCAACCAAACCATGCCATAGTTGCAAGGGTAGAAAGAATCAGTAAACCTTCATGCCACCAGCTTGGTTTCTGATGCCCACTGGAGCATTTATCTGACTAGAGTTAAACTCCGGAGGGTACTCAATAAGAAATACAATTGCTATTTCATCATTCTGTTTTAATGTATGAATATTTCATAATTGTATAGTTTATCACTCAACATTATCAGCCTATAATTAGGGATGGGACCTGATTGGGTTGGGTATCTGGCCAAATCCGACCTGACCCAAAATTTTCTAGCTATAAAACATCAATTGGATAATGTAGTGTGTTTTGGGTTGAAATTTTAGTTTCCTTTTGATCAAATCTAGGTTGGGTCAAATTGAATTTTTCCAATTAAATTTGATGTTTTTTGTTTTTTCATTTGTAATTAACTTTTTGGGTTGGGTCAATTAGGTTTTTCAATATATTTGAAACTCATTAGTAAGCCCGAAATACAAAACATACTACACTGTACTTGACCTGATTATGTCAGGTCGGATTTTGGTCAGGTTGGATTTTAGTGGGTTTATATTTCGGTTCATATCCAATGGGTTAAATGCTGATCCCTACCTATAATCATACCACTCAATCCAATGACCAGTTGTGTGCCTTACAGTTGGTATCACTAGATGTTTCCTTTTATCTCTGAAGAAATTAGCTAGTTATATATATTTTTCATTGATTCATTCTAGTTATGACTAAAAATGCAAACAAATATTACCTAATGCACTCCTTTAGATCATATGATATAACTAAAGGCTGTGGAGTTCTCTGTGCAGGTTCTCAAGGATAAGAAAGCTCGCTGCAGTGCGTACAAGTGTTATCTTGTGGGCATATATGACTACGCTGGGAATTGAATCCTAACAGTAATGTTTCGACTGCCATGCTGGAGGAAAGCTTTTCTCTTCAATGGTGATTATTCAAGTCCCAATGTAACTGAAATGCTGTCAACATTGGCTGCAAAGATGAACTTAATAGGGAGAGATGATTGTGCCCCCTTTACTGTTTTGATAATGGTATCGATGGAAATTTTTTATGTTACATATTTTATCATGTTTATACATGTGGGGTAGTCCTTGCTGTAGCTGAAGAATTTCTTTCATTTCTCTTGGAAATATTAAGATATCGTGTTTTTTCTTAACATGATATTTGTTCTTTATTTATATTTTCATTAATTTGTTCTGAGAACAGACTTACTATTTTGCATATTATTAAACAATTGATTGTATCGCATAGAGTAATTTCTGGTAAAAAGATCCACCAACTGACCAACATGACACTACCTGGATTGTTGGTGTGACATATCCCCTCTTGTCCCTATGGGTGGTAATTTTATTTGCATCCATCATCTAAAAATCGTATTCGCATCGTATCTGATTTATATCCGCAAGTAAAAACGGATATGAATACGGATACGGATTTAGAAAATTTATATTCGCACGGATACGGTGCAGATACTGATATGACTGTGGATTCTATTCGCGTCTTTGAATTATTATTTTGCCAATTAAGTTATTAATATATATAAGAGCTCTATGGTAATTTCATGTCGATATGAATTTTAAAGTATATTATATATTTATTTTGGATCAATGAATTGGTAATTTATTAATTAAATATATTATTTTAATATTTTTTATTAAATACGGTGCGGATAAGGATGCGGTGCGGATATGGATATCCATATTCGTATTCGTAACGGATACGGTGCGAATATGGAGTGTGGTGCGGATACGAATAATATAATATTCGTACCGTATTCGATCCGTTGCCGGCTCTACTTGTCCCTAGTGTGAATTTTACAAAAACCCATCTATCAATTAAATCGTGCTTCATTGTTGCCATCTCGAATCACTCGTTGATACCCAATATTGGTTTGATACCACTTTGTTGTGATTAAGGAGACCCCAATAAGAACAACATAATGAGTAGGATCAATGAGTAGTAGCTTGATATTGAACAAGAAACATTTCAATGAAACTTTTACGAGTTGAAGAAGACAAGCACAATAACTGAAAATTTGACATGGTTTGGCATAAACTATATATGGACTACGTCAATGGGATAAGGAGAACAAATTTCTATCCAATAACAACAAATTCAGAAGGCTTCAAAAGGGTAAATTATTTGGATGGCAAAGGAGTGAGTACTGGTCTTGCCAACTGCGCAAGTCCGAAAGAAGAGGAGAGAAGATTAGGATGCTTAATTAGATCTTAAGTGAACGTCAATTGAATCTGCCACGTAAGCAGGTTAAAAATGATCCAATAAGCATGCATTTGAACAAATTGATATATAAATTTGTTAAATAAGTTCAAACCAAGAGAATTATTTCATGATACATAAAAGGATGGATGGCGAATAGCTAAAAAGTAAGAAACACACTATATTTTGCCATATATATATATATATATATATGAATGACATTGGATGACGGAGAATTGTTTTAACATGATTGGAAAGTATTTTTATTATCTAAAAATGATCGAAAAGTTTATTTGTTTCCAAAGTAAAAACTAATTACCATATGCTTCCTCTAATATTTTCAAAAATCATATTTCAAGGGTCCCTCTTTTAGGGGTAAGCGGGGTCCGAATACCTTGTATTTTTCATGATATTCGGATCCTATCTTGTATAGGACTGGTTCCTAAGTTTTGGAAACGAACCCTACCCTGTTGGAACCTGGAATCGGATCCTATCCGGAACCACATGTTCCGATTCCAATTCCGAGTACCCTGTTGGAACTGTTCATATACAGGTTCTAAGGTACAGGTTCCGGATACTCTGTTGGAACCTGTCCTGGAATCTGTAAATGAACAGATTCTAACAGGGTACCCTATTGGAACCTGTTCTGGAACCTGTATATGTACAGGGTCCAACAGGGTATCCTGTTGGAATCTGTACCATAGAACCTATAAATGAACAGGTTCCAGAGTACAGATTTCGGGTACGGGTTTCGATTTTGATTTCGGGTACCCGATGTGTTGGACCCGGAACTGGAACCGATTTTAATCGAACTGGAACCGATTTTAATCGGTTCCTAAATTTATGTCTCGGATCCTATCCGAATTTAATTTAGATAACTACTAGAAACTTGGTCTTCAGCAACGGCTATCAGCAACGGCCGCTCAAGCCGTTGCTATTTGCAACGACATTCTTACGGCCGCTCGAGCCGTTGCAGATATGTTGTATCTGCAACGGCTTTCTAACGGACATGCGAGCCGTTGCTGATGATGTTAATTATCAGCAACAGCTTTCTAACGGACAAGTGAGCCGTTGCAGATGATAACATATTAGCAACGGCTTGCTAACGGACAAGTGAGCCGTTGCTGATGATAACTTATCAGCAACGGCTTTCTAACGGGCGAGTGAGCCGTTGCTGATAAGTTTATATAGGTCGCAGATCGCGCCCGCCCCCCTTCTTCCTCCCGCTGCTGCCGCCGCCGCTCCTCTCCTGCCTCTCGCCGCCGCTGCCGCTGCTGCCGACGCCGACGACTCCTCTCGTTGCTGCCGACACTGTCAGGTATGTGCCCTCCGGCTGCCGTCTCTTCCCGTTGCGGCCGATAGAAAATCCGACCGAAACCCTAAAAATAGGGTTTCGGCCGGCGGCGATCGGCCGATGGCCGCCGCCGGACCTTGTACATTGGCCGGACAGTGTGTCCGGCCAGTGTACGCCGGCGCCGGAGTCCACCTGACTCCGGCGCCGGAATTTGTAGTTTAATAATATATTATTATTGTTTTTTAATTGTTAATTAATTATTTAGATTAGTTATTTAATTTGTTAGAATAATTTTTAGGGTTTAGATTAATTTCAGAATTATCCACTTCGGACGCGCGCCGGAATCGTCCACTTCGGACGCGCGCCGGAATCGTCCAATTCGGACGCGCGCCGGAATCGTCCACTTCGGACGCGCGCCGGAATCGTCCACTTCAGACGCGCGCCGGAATCGTCCAATATGGACTCGAACGGTCTCGAAACATTTAGAAAATAATCATGCATCTGACGAGTTCATATGTTTCACGTACGCATCGACGAGTCGGATATGATTTAGCAAAACCTTAGATCCGTTTGGGGATTGTATGTTCGTGTAAAAGAAGTAGATGATCTTTTATACGATGTACAATTCTTGAATTGTCCCTGATTGGACAATTTGGGAATATAGTTATTTGTACTGCACTTGCGTTTTTATTTTAACTGTTATCTAATTATTCTAAATTTCGGCAACATCTCTCTTGTTCTCCGATACGCGCCCAAATGATATGCGTATTCGGAGAACTATAGGGAGATGCTGCCGAAATTTAGAATAATTAGTTAACAGTTAAAATAAAAACGTAAGTGCAGTTCAAATAACATAAATCCCGAATGGAATAGGACAATCTCACCTAAAGACATTAACCAAAGAAATTGTCATTGATTGACAGAATCATGTCGGCTGATCGAAGTTGGATGTACCGACGTCTTGATCGTGGAGCTTTAACGAATGAGTTTCGATTAGGCGTAACGTACTTCCTAAATTTCGCCTATTTGAATCGGAATTTCGTTAGCATGGGTGATCAAATCCGATGTCCGTGCCGCATTTGTTCAAATGGACGATTTTTGGATCGGGAGACTGTCACTCTGCATCTATATAGCAAAGGATTTGCACCAAGATATTTTCTATGGACTTGTCACGGGGAGTCACGCGAAGTCGGGACGTCGAGCAATCCTGTCGTTCAGACATATGGTGAATCTTCCTCTGCTGGTGCTTCTTCATTCAGTCAATGTAATCCCTATAGAACTATGATACTTGATAGTCTTGGGGGTCAATTCCACCTGAATGATAATGTTGATCGGCCAGTTCTTCAGACATCAGTCCCACCAGATACTACAACGATTGATATCACAGAAGTAGGGGCTGCGGTAGAGATTGAATTACCGAATAAAGAAGCCGCAGAATTTTACAAGATGTTGAAAGCTGCCGATGAACCTTTGTATGAGAATTGTCCTAAATACACTAGGTTTTCAGCAATGACACAACTCTTAAACATCAAGGCCGATTGTAATATCAGCGGAGTTGCGTATGATCGGATTGCTGGATTGATTAATGGAATGCTGCCTACTGATAACAAGTTTGAGCCTACTTTTTATAAGACTAAAAAGCTAATGAGAAAATTGGGGCTTGGGTACGAAAAAATACACGCGTGCCAAAATAAATGCATTTTATATTATAAAGAAAATGTGCAGTTGGATAAATGCCCTGTATGTCAACACCCTCGTTACAAGGAGAAGAAATCGGTCCGACAGAAAAATATCCCGTTTAAGGTGCTTCGGTATTTTCCACTAACACCGAGGCTTCAAAGATTATTCATGTCGGAAAAAATAGCCCCCTACATGAGTTGGCATGCAAGAAGTCGTGATGATACAGTAATGACTCATCCATCTGACAGTGAAGCATGGAAACATTTGGATACATGTTATCCTTCATTTGCTAGGGATACTAGAAATATCAGTTTGGGATTGTGCAAAGATGGTTTTAATCCGTTTGGACATTCTGCAACTCCTTATTCAGTTTGGCCAGTGTTGCTGACAGTTTATAATTTGCCACCGTCAATGTGCATGAAAGATGAATTTATTTATCTTTCGATGATTATTCCGGGTCCTAAGGGTCCGCGAAAAGAAATTGACATATTTCTCAGACCCTTGATAGATGAATTGAAAACATTGTGGACTGAGGGAGCTGTCACTTATGATTGTCATCGGAAGCAAAACTTCAATTTAAAGGCCGCGGTCTTGTGGACAATCAATTATTTCCCCGCGTACGGCATGTTGTCGGGTTGGAGCACTCACGGCCGACTCTCTTGTCCGTATTGTATGGAACACTCTAAATCAATCAGTCTTCAGAACGGACGAAAAATCTCATTCTTTAATTGTCATCGTCGATTCCTACCGGTTAATCATCAGTATCGAAGGAATCGTAATAAATTTACTAAGGGCAGAGTCGAAAGAGATGGGTCACCACCGATGTTGTCTGGTGAACAAATGTTAGCACGTGTTTCAGCACTTCCAGATATAGTATTCGGTCGCAATGAAAGAGTGTCAGGTTTTGGCCAAACACACAACTAGGTGAAAAAAAGTATCTTTTGGGAATTGCCCTATTGGAGTTCATTATTGATTCGACATAATTTAGATGTCATGCACATTGAAAAAAATGTGTTTGATAATATTTTCAACACTTTGATGGATATTTCTGGAAAAACTAAACATAATGTCAAAGCCCGACATGATCTGAAAATACTTTGTAAAAGACCAGAGTTGGAGTTACAAGAGGTCAACGGACGATATCTGAAACCGAAGGCCCTATATGTGTTAAATAAACAACAGATCAAAGATGTTTGTCAATGGGTAAAAGAACTCAGATTACCCGATGGATATGCTTCAAACTTATCTCGATGTGTGAACGTCGATGATTGCAAAATATCAGGGATGAAGAGCCATGATTGTCATGTATTCATGCAGAGATTACTTCCGATCGCATTTCGAGATCTTCTACCTGATAATATTTGGGGTCCGTTGACTGAATTAAGTATATTTTTTAGAAGCATCTGTGCAAATGTCATTCGAGTCGAAGATATGTCAACACTTGAAAATAATATTGTTGAAATCATATGCAAGCTGGAGTAGTTTTTCCCTCCTGCATTTTTTGACTCGATGGAGCATCTACCGATACACTTGGCATACGAGGCACGAGTTGGTGGCCCCGTTCAATATCGTTGGATGTACTTATTTGAAAGATACATGAATCGTCTGAAGAAAAAAGTAAAGAACACCGCAGCTGTTGAAGGATCAATATCTGAATCGTATATCATCCAAGAAATTTCAACATTCTGCTCATTTTACTTTGAATCGACAGTACAGACAAGATTTGATCGTCTTCCACGTAACGACGACGGGGGTGTTCGACATTCAGATAGACGTTTAAATATATTTTGTCACTCTGGTCGTGCTTTTGGTTCTCGTCCATCTCGACACTTAAGCGATGAAGAGTATCATTTGGCACACTTGTATGTATTACTCAATTGTCCAGAGATTGAACAATTCATTGAAATATTTGACATTGAGATGGTGCAAAAATACTCTATTCACAACGATCAAGAATTGGAGAGATTACGGAATCGTGATTTCCCTACTTGGATTCAGACTTACAGCAAAGATCACAGAGCTAAAATAGATGAAAGAATATTTGAGTTTGTTAGTGGACCGTCGCGACTTGTGTCGTGCTATAGCGGATATTTTGTTAACAAGTATAAATTTCACACGATTGAATATTCATTTACAAAGAAGACGATGAATGCTGGGGTCTGCGTGAAAGGGACAACCTATGTTGAATGTGATATGGATTTTTATGGACTGGTGGAAGAAGTGATAGAGTTGCACTACTTTGGCTTGAAATCAGTGATCCTATTTAGATGTCATTGGTTCGATACAACAGAAAGGGGCATGAAAGTTCATCCAAAATACAAACTTGTTGAGGTTAATTACAAATCGAAATTGGCAGCAAATGAGCCTTTTATATTGGCATCACAAGCCGAACAAGTATATTACGCGAAGTATCCGGCTCGAAATAAAGATAGAGCAGATTGACGTGTAGTCTGTAAGACAAAAGGTAGAGGAAAAATTGATCCGATAGTAGGAGAAAATGATCCTCCTGGTTTCTATCGAGAAGATGATCTTCCTGCTGTGGATCGTATTATTCCAATACTCGAGGATGCAGACACAACGTCAATTCAATTAGAAGTTGAATATGCTGATGATGACGATCATGAAATTGAGGAAGCTGGAGATGAAGAAGATGAAGAAGAGGAAGAAGAGGAAGAAGAAGAAGAATTCGAAGACTATTATTCAGATGATGAGGAATAATTATAAAGTATATATTTTATTAAATATATCTCTACTATTTATACAATAATCTGATTATATGTCTGTTCGACAGATATGTCTGGTCGTGGTTATCGACGCAGGAGAGCTTCGGAGTCTCCGATCGGTGAGACTCCAGCACTTACTCATGATGCTGATCCTTCTGTTGCTGATCCTCATGAGGATGATACTGTCGAGGCTAGTACATCCAGACGCAGGCGGCCACGCGGGCCGAACAGGTGGCAGCCTCCACCAGCCACAGAGTCACGTAGATTGATTAGCGTGATTGGGGAGCGGTAATATATCATGAATTATGAATTATGAATCATTAAAAATTCATTATATCATAATATAATATTAAAATTTATTTTTGTTGTGCAGGTTCGAGCAAGAAGAAGTGCCGAGGAGCATTTCTTCTACTATTCGACGATACATGCACGGGGCATGGCCTACGTGGTCTCACGTGCCTAGCGAGCACGTCGACATGTTATGGCGCGAGTTTGAGGCACGTATTATTATTATTTTTTACATGCATGATGATATATTAATATTGGTACTGATATTATTATTTTGCAGGCTCGCTATACATGGGCCGAGGACCAGAGGCCCTTCATTTACGCTGCCTGGGAGGCTATTTCCCGGGCAAGGTACAACGGGCAGCTGGGGCAGGCTCGGTCCCAAGCGATGGCCCGAGCTGGGACCACTAACATCGCGGAGACTCGGGGATACGGCCCCGGTTGGATTACTCCGGATATATGGGACCAGCTCGTGGGGATATGGTCGACGGATCGATGGCAGGAGGTTTCTCGGAATGCGGCTAGAAATCGCATGTCGGGGGGAGCAGCGCGTCACACCAGCGGCTCTGTTGCATTTGCAGTGCACGCGAACCGTATGGTAAGTATATCTTTTAATTATATATTTTATTTGTTACTATGTGTACTAATTAATGTATTTGTTTTGTAAATGTAGACGACAGTGTCGGATGACGGGACTGTCCAGCGACCCTCCCCGATGGCGGTGTTTGAGCGGACTCACCGTCGAGCACATGGGACGGGGGAGTACATCGACAACCGCACTGCATACATTGTGGTAATTATATATTTGTTTAAATTATTCATTATATATTTATAATTTAAGTTTTATGATAAATATTAAACAAAAAATCAAACTCGAGTAGGAGACCTACAGCCAGACGGTGGTGCAGCGCGGGGGTACCCCCGAGGACTTTGACGCAGCATCGTGGGTCGAGGCCGCAGGTGGCTGGGACCATGGCTGCGTATATGGCTTTGCAGATAGAGGTCATGCGCGAGCCGTGCTAGGGCCACTTGGGGCACCGACCCCTCCAGTTATGATCATAGTAGCAGAATAAGGACTCTAGAGGAGACGGTCGCGCGTCAGACTCAGATGATGGAGGAGATGCATGCTATGCTACGCAACATGTCAGGTCATTCCGAAGCAGGCATCTCTTCGGCATCATCTAATCCATCGTCCTCGAGTCAGTCCACGCCGGTGTACACTCAAGCACTCCAGACCCCGCCATATGATCCAGACCATGCATCCTCCATCGTGATCGTGAGATTTTTTATTTGGATATTGAACTTGTTACTGAGATATTGAACTTGTTTAACTTATTTTGTTTGGATATTGATATTTTAATTTTGCATTTGAATTGTCTTTATACTATCGTGGATAATTATCAATATAAATATAATTGTTTTGATGTATATCTTGGTGTGTTTGTGATGTGTGAATGAATGTGTGTATGAGGGTATGAGTGTGTGAGTTATGTATCAGATAATGTATCAATGTATCAATGGAAATTTGAAATTTTCAATTTTTCTGTTCTCAGGTATACGTCATCAGCAACGGCTTTCCCACAGCCGTCCGTGGGAAAACCGTTGCTAAAAGTGTATCGAAAGCCGTTGCTGATGACCTACAACAACGGCTTAGCGACGGGGTTGTACTAATGGCGTTGCTACGGACTCAGTGGCCGTTGCTATTAATGTTATCAGCAACGGCTCCGAGTCTGTGGCAAAACCATTGCTGATAATGTTTTTAGCGACGGTCCGAGCGGCCGTTGCTGATCCGTTGCTAAGTTATCAGCAACGCGACTTTCTGTCACGGCTCTATTGCAACGGCCCGGCCGTTGCTGATGCTCTTCAGCAACGGCTCAACAACGGCATCAGCCGTTGCTGATGCCCATTTTTCTAGTAGTGGATCTATCCGGAACCTACACACACCCTTATCCTCTTTTGATATTTTTATAAAAACACCCTAATTTTAGATTTTTGAGACAACACCGACGTAGGTCTGCAGGTCTTATTTTTTTCAAGAAGGACAAAATTATCCTTTTAAAACACCAGCTTTAAAATATTAAAGAATAATTATAAATTTTCTACTATATTTTAACAAGATTAATTACAGATTATCTAGTGCAATTTTATCCATTTCCCGGCGTACTGTAATGTGACTAATGTCCATCTCCATTTCAGTTCCATGACTCAGAAAAAATTATTATTTTTTAATCATATTGTAGGACAATACAATAATTATTGATTACAAAATGCATGGGTGGAGAAATTTACGGAAACAGACAAATATGAAATATGAAGTAAGCAATATGTCACATCCCTCCCGGGGTCATTTCCATCGAGACGAATATCGCCGAGGAGAGCGCACGATAAAAATAAATACAAAGCTCAAAATTCAAAGCTGAAATAAATACATATAATGAAAACATACACAATATCTTTTCGTATAAAGAAGAAATATATAAGAATTTTTTTTTGTTAAAATACTAAGGAAAGAACCCACGATTGTAGCGCGTTTCCTTTACTTTATCTAACTAGTCATCCATAACCACTAACTCATTCTTTCAAAATTGAAACAAACATAAGAGAAATCAATAGAAGACTGAGTAAGATAATGTCAGTGTAATCAAACATCAAAAGATAAATATTCATGATACATAATGATTTATGCATACTAACTCGAACTTCAATTACGATGCATCAAAGAACGACTATATGCTTAGGAGAACCACTATATTAAGATAGCTCGTAGACCCTGCATATGTGTTCTTGCACCATAGTGCATCCTTGGATCACTAGTGTGCCAATGAACTTCCTAAAGTTCAATGGGCCGCAAACTATCATTGCCAATAACCCAAAGGCTAAGGGCCACGAGTAGATTAGTACAATATTATTATAATACTATTAATAACTCTATAACATTTTTAATGAAACAAAGCATGCACGCTAACACTAACTCATGCATATAACTCATTTTAACACCAAAGAACGCTAATATTTTCACATGCGACAAAATCACCAAATTATTACACCTTTAATGAAACAAAGCATGCATATTAACACTAACTCATGCATATAACTCATTTTAACACCAAAGAACACTAATATTTTCACACGTGACAAAATCACCTAATTATTACATGTCTATAACTAATATCATTTGCAATATAAATAATTTTAACTCTTATAAACATAGCTCATGCAATTTATCTATTATAGCACATACATCATAACTCAACTATAATATCAATATGCTCATGAATCAAGCGCATGTATAAAAGAGCTCCAAGGAAAGAAACTCAAATGACAAAATGAACTATGCAAATATTTATTTAATTTAATGAATAGTTCTTCGAGTAACTTAATATTAAAATTCACTAAAATTCAATAAATTAGACTCGATTTGGGGAAATGGACTCAACCATTGCGTTTAGAACATCGAAATGAATAAAATTCATATATAATATGTTAAGATTTAACTATGAGACGCTCTAAAAAATAATTTAAAATAGTTTAATTTATTCATTTTTATTAAAAATACTTTAATAATTAAAAAAATTAAAAACTAATAAAGTAATTATTCAAGATTTCGAGCGTAACAAAGGATTATCCAAAAATGTTGGAGCTCTTCATGCCTGCTATCAAATCTCAAAATTAATCTCGAACAAGTAATTAAACAATGTACTAGTGAGGCAGATTCTCAATAATGATAGATCTTGGAATGATGACTTGATTAGATGACCCTTTTCCCACTCTATAGCTGAAGGTATTCTTCAAATTGTGCCCATAGAGCAAGAGGATAAACTTTTATGGACGGTGGAAAAGAAAGGGGTGTATTCTGTTTCTTCAGGCTACACTATTGCTTTCAACTTGTTACATTCCTATGTTATTGTGGCTTCCCTTATTTTGGCAAATAAAGACTTGTGGTGCTCGGTCTGGGACCTCAAGGTTCCTGCTAAGATTAAGATTTTGATATGAAAACTGATGCATGATGGCATTCCTATTAGAAAAAAATTGAAAGACCATTTTCTCATATTGATGATAGTTGCCCTCGGTGTGGACGGGAAAGAGAATCTGTAATCCACTGTGTGAGGGTTGATTCATTTTAAACCCAATATGAAATGGGTCAGCAGAGAGAGAGAGAGAGAGAGAGAGAGAGAGAGAGCAGCATCTGTTTTGGGCTCGGCTCGGCCCAAGCGGGTCGAACATCCCTCCAACCGCCAATTTTGACTGGTTCCTTGCATGGAACTCGATCTATTTTTGACTGTTTCCAGCGAAAAGCTTATCCACCGTCTCAATTACTTGGTAAAAGAAATTACAGTAACCATCCGATTAAATCAGACGGAGTAGCAAATTTTATGGAGATTTTTTCTCCAATAAATCAGGCATGAATCGGCTCTCCTCCTCTATTATAAATAGGGGTCTAATATGCAGTTTCAAATAAGGATATCATCCCAATAATTCTCAGAGTCTCTCATCTACTCCGTTTCTTAGGCAGGATTCCTTTCCAGCGGCTCTCTTCCCCTTCACACCGTCTTAGGCAGAAGCAAGAAGATCAAGGACGCCGCATCCACTGTTTTCAAGTAGAAGCAGGAATTCAGATTTCGGGGTGCAGAAAAATATCCGAGAACAGACAGTATTTTTCTTTACAGTTTATTAATTAATTGTATTCCGCTCTTGTATTGGCCGTGTTTTCTCCTCCTTTTAATAAAATCAAGTGCTCTCTTCTCCCCGTGGAGTAGGCCCGGTACCCCGCCGGGCTGAATCACGTAAATTTGGCGTTCTTTGTATTATTTCTGAATTTACTCGTTTTGGTATTTTTCCTTTTGGCGTTTGGATTTTTGGATCCTTGCAGGAAGACCCAATTTCTTCCTAACACACTGCTTCTTGTTTTGCTCTCAAGTCTCTCTCATTTGGCACAGATTGGATGTGTTTAGACCTGATTGGGATCTCCCTTTGGATTCTTTTTGGAGATGGTGGATGAAATTGTGTAGGAAAGTAAAAGTTACAATCCATTCATATGAGACTATGATTCTTATTGCTTTTATTCTTTAGTGTATTTGGTTGACTAGAAATAAAAAGGCGTTTGAAGTTGCAATTGAAGTTGCAGATACTAGCGATCTGGACATATAGATCATGGCTCACACATTTGCCGATGAATTTGGTCATTTGTGCACAAATATTTCTTCCATTTTTAAAGATTGTTTCTTTGTAATTGTTTATCGGAAGATCTTCTCTTTGACTCTTATGCTACTAATTTCTATTGGATAATTGTATTTTTTTTTTTTTTGGAATTCAATATATATATTTATTTTTGTTAAAATAATAATAATTAAACAATATATCAAGCTAAAGTTACGGTCGGCAGGGGTAAAGGAAATATCCAATATGTTCTTCCATTTTAAGTTAAGTCAATACACTTTACTAAGAATTCTATTCTATTTCATCTTTTTCAACAGTAACATAATATTTATTAATTTATATTTTTTGAGATATAATAGAGGACCACAAAAGGACACTTCTTCCCTTGTAGAAGAAAAAAATAAACTGCTACACCGACATTTCTACGGCTATAAATTCAAAAGAAAAACCATGTAGTCAAATTGCCCCAAACAATTTACATTGCTCTCTTTTCCTTTTCCTTTTGATAAAAAAAGGCAAAAGCATTCCACGTGAGCATGTCTACTGCACACCAAATCCTTAGATTCACCTTAGAAGGTTGTAAATTAAAATGACAGCTTTTTGGCCCTGACATGATTACAAAGAACTACTAACATTGAGGACCAAAATATAATACAAATTTACAAGTTTGTATTAATATGGGGTTGTTAGTTTTATTTTTATAAATCATACTTTGGCCAAAAGAGAGTGCTTTGTAAAAATAGAGGAACTAAACCAACAATTTTAAACTTGGAGGGGTTAGGCATGCAATTAAGGCAAAGTTTAAGGGGTCAACATACAGTTTATCCTCATTAATATAAATATTATCAATGAATTTTGAGTGTCTCCAATAGAGATGCAAAATGTTCACCAAATCTTATGTGAAATTTCTCAATCTAAATGTGCGTCAAAAATATTATCAATTGATATATATTTTTTCATACCAATTACTATTATTCTAATCATTATTAGAGAAAATTATAATTGGCTTAAATGCACTCAAATTGTAATTGGCCTAAATAAAAATATTATAAAACATTCTGATACATCAAAAAAATAAAATAAATATAATATATCATATATATTGTACAAATTTTTAATATATTTTTACTAATATTCTAAATATTCAACTTTTAATATTTGATACCTCATAAGAAAAGTACATATTTAAATTTATTTTATAAATAAAATCATTTTACATTTATAAAATAATTAATAATATTTTCAAATATATGTATGTGAGTGTATAATTTTAATTATTTTTTAATTTCCATCTTTTGAAAAATAAAAATGTATCATGTTATGAGTCTCAATTTTTAAAAAAGTTTTAATAAAACAATAAGGAAATGATTTTTTTGGCTCAAGTTTAGGTGCACAATTCAAGACTCTTGTGACTCTTGATGAGATAATTTATGCATCAACTTTATAAGTTAATTTATTGACCTATTTTAAAATATTCAAGCTCGAGTTGTAAGTTAATGATAGACTTGTAGTGTACTTGTGAAGTTTAATAAGTCAACATCATATTTAATATATTTTTGATGTGAAATTAAACTGAAGAGTTATAAAGATAAACAAAAAAAAGTTTCTTTAATTTTTTCTTTTTAATTTTATTCATGAAATAAACACGGTCAAAGTTAAACAATAATTCCACGTGGAGTCGAAGAAGGAAAGAGAGCAATTATTTAGATGAACTAAGTTAAGTAGCACTTTGTAATCAATTAGTCAAAGGTAGGCTAAAAACTAACAGTGTATGTTTTGAGAAAGCTTCCACATTTGGAGGACTAAATTTTAATTCCAAAATGTCCAAGTGTTCCGAGTGGGTCCCATCACGACAGCTGCAGCCTGTTCATCTTTTGGCCTTGTCTCCTACCCTTTCCTTTATCTTTTCCCTCCCTCCCTCAAAAGTAACACACTCATTTCAATTGTCTGTGATCTATCATCTTCTTTTCCCTCCCTCCCTCAAAAGTAACACACTCATTTCAATTGTCTGTGATCTATCATCTTTATCACTCCCCCCCTCCCCCCCCCCCCCACACACACACCAAAGAATTGTTTTAAATTTCCCATTTTGAGTTTTTACTCCTTAATCCTAATGTTTTAAGATTTTATCAATTTAACTCTCCCACATCAAAAAATGTCAATTTAATCTCCAAATTTTTAAAATTTTATTTCATTTTGATAATATATGTTTTTTTTAAAAGTTTGGTTACAGTTTAATATTTCATTTTATTTGAATTTGATTCTTTGGCTCCCAAAAATGCTAATTAAATATTTTTTTATCATTTCTCAATCATATATATGAAATGAGAAAAATTAAATATGAATTTTTTAAATACGATGTACATAAAAAATAATATTAATTTTATATTATTTTATTTTTATTTTTTAAAATTCATGTATTAAATAAATAATGAATATTAATACATCATTTTGAAGCAAAATGATCCAATTAAAATCAAATAAAATATTTCAAAATTCAAATTGATAATTAAAGTATATGAGCTAAATTAATAAAATTTAAAATCAATAGCCAAACTGAAATTAACTGTGAATTCTTTAAGCATTAGTTATCTAAAAGTATATATCTTTTGCTTTATATTATTTTTTAATTAATCATCTACTTTTATTTAACAAAAATATTATTGTTTTTAAAAAATAACTGCAATTGCCCCGCAAGGCTCTCTGCAGTCAAATCTCTCTCTCTTGCTAAAAGAATATCTCTTCTACTTGCTCTCCACCTCATCACCCTTCCTACCCTTCTTCCTTACAATTAGTTAAATAGCTCATTTTGAGTTCTTCTTTATTGCTTCATCTGAGCTCTGCTCTGCACTCCCACCTTCTTCTTCACCTTGTCTTCTCTCTTCATCTTCCTCTCCTCTCTCTCCCCTTAAACTATCTCCTTTTTTTCCTTCCGGCCTCATAAACTTCATCAAGATTACTTCTTTTTCGCAGTCCATTTGCTGCATTATCTTCTTCTCTTGCCAAGATTACATTTTTTTTTAAAAAATTGCGTCACTCGTTTCATACATTCTCTCTGCTTTGGTAAAAAGGCCTCTTTTTTACCACAACCCCCTGCTTCAGCTGAGGAGAAGCTCGGCCATGTCAGGCTACAGCTCGCCTTTCCTCAGTGACGAGCTTTCGAAGCGCACCGTCATTTTTGGCCTCCACTTGTGGGTTGTCATCGGCATCTGCGTTGGCGCTGCCTTCGTCCTTCTCCTCTTCCTCATTTCACTCTGGCTCGCCTCCAAGCGCCGCACCGGCCCGGCCACCCACCAACCCAAGCCGCCGCGAAGCACCTCGATCCCCAGCGTCTCCAAGGAAATCCAAGAGATCCGCGTTGACACATCCCGGCCGCCGGAAGACATTCCGCCAGGCCAAGCGCCTCAGAAGCAGTTGCCTCTCCGGTCGAACAACACGACGGCGCCGGTCGAGCGGCCGAGCCTGCTCCCGCCGCCGGAGGAGGAGAGCCCGGGGGCGAAGCAGAGGATCCACATCGAGATCGGGAAGGACCATCGCATAGCGTACCCGGAACGCTCCGGGGGCGTTGGAGGCGGCAGCGGGTCGTCACACGCCAGCGGCGAAAGCCGGTCGGTGGAGCAATCGTCCATTGCGGCCCCCGAGGTGTCGCACCTCGGTTGGGGGCATTGGTACACCCTCCGGGAGCTCGAGGTGGCGACGAACATGTTTGCCAACGAGAGTGTGATCGGTGAAGGCGGCTACGGCATCGTCTACCGCGGTGTTCTGCAAGACGGCAGCAGTGTTGCAGTGAAGAACTTGCTCAATAACAGGTGGCAGTTATGCTAATTTCTTCTTCTTTCAATCTACCAGTGTTTACAAAATGCTCATCTCATCTACTGCAAGTAATTATTCAGTGTCTTACTGAACTGTTTAAGTGTTGATTGATGAGTTTATTGTTATCATGTATCATTGTTCTCAGGGGTCAAGCTGAGAAAGAGTTCAAGGTTGAAGTGGAGGCCATTGGCCGGGTTCGGCACAAGAACTTGGTGAGATTACTTGGTTATTGTGCAGAGGGAGCTCATAGGTACCTTCTTCTTTTTCTTCTAGTTGTGTTTCACTTTTAGGCATTTGTTAATGATTTGAAGCTAAATGTCTTGGTTAATTGGTGATTGGAAGAGTGGTTTTGGTTATTATGCTAAATATCTGGCTTCACAGGATTCTTGTATATGAGTATGTTGACAATGGCAACTTGGAACAATGGCTTCATGGGGATGTTGGACCTTGCAGCCCTCTCACATGGGAAATTCGCATGAACATTGTGCTTGGAACAGCAAAAGGGTAATCTTGAAAGACCACATCTGATTCTAGCTTAAGACTGATTGATCCGAGCTTAATTGTTTCCTCATGGAGCATAAACTTTGATTTAATGTTCATTTAGGTTAATGTACCTGCATGAGGGGCTCGAACCGAAAGTAGTTCACAGGGATATTAAATCGAGTAACATTTTGCTTGACAAGCAATGGAATCCTAAAGTTTCAGATTTTGGCCTTGCCAAGCTCTTGGGGTCGGAGAGGAGCTATGTGACAACACGTGTTATGGGAACATTTGGGTTGGTTTTGAACTCTAAAACATAGGAATTGAATAATAACATGCCTTCCTAATTCTAATGCCAGTGCTGGAGATGTAATAATAAGGTTGAACCATCACCTATTGTCTTCTTGGCAGTTATGTGGCTCCTGAATATGCTAGCACCGGAATGTTGAATGAGAGGAGTGATACTTACAGCTTCGGTATTCTTCTCATGGAGATAATTTCTGGCCGAAACCCGGTTGACTATAGCAGGCCACCAGGAGAGGTTAGTTTATGGATGTAAGAAAATTGACTGGTTCTCATATGTTATAGCCAAACTGAAAGTGCAACATTTCAGGTTAATCTGGTTGAATGGATTAAGACAATGGTCACCAACCGGAACTCTGAAGGCGTATTGGATCCCAAGTTGCCTGAGAAACCTTCTTCAAGGACCTTGAAGAAAGCCCTTTTAGTAGCATTGCGATGTGTAGACCCTGATGCACAGAAGCGGCCGAAAATGGGGCATGTGATACACATGCTTGAAGCTAATGATTTTCCCTATAGAGATGTAAGTGAATACATCTCTTTGTTTCTCCATGCTTGTGGTCACATTAATTGTTTTTTCCCCTCGACAGAGAGATTACTTAAACGACAGGTTTTTCTCTTTCATTTTGTAATGATTTTCTTGATTTCTCATATATCTAAACATAACTTTTTTTAGGCATATTACATCAAGATATATAAAGATAAAAAATGGTTACACTACTCTATTAATACTTAAAATCTGCTGCTAACTGAATCAAGCTTATAGTTTCATTAATCTAATTTGGTTGCAAGTACACATTTAATTCAATGCTGAGATTATGCAGACTTTCATTATAATTCCAGAAGAAATGCAATGAAGAATTTTTTTTTTCTTTCTTATATAGAATTTATAGCACCTCACTTGGAAGTTGTCTTGGTTAATAAGACTTGATGGGTTAAGTTAAGATGTTAATAGAACATGACCTAGTCCTCGACTTGGTGAGGTAGCTTATGCGAGAAATGGCTGCCCGGATTGGGCAAATGCATTTCCTTCAAATTTGGATCTTGATTGTAGAATGTTTAAAGAGCTAAACTACAATTCCTAGATCATGCAATACACAAACAAACTCCATGTCAAACAAACTATGAAGTCAGAGCTTGTTAAGTTAAAGAATATAAATACTATTTCTTTCATCTTCTCTGCTTGATCCTGTAAAAGAATGACAGGATTTGGCATATGGTTTTGTGGATACTTGTATTATTGTTTAATTGCATGTGCATTCTTCTATTCTCACACAGATGTGGTTTGTCTCTCTAAGTTACTTGAAACTTTGTGTCGCTTTGTTTTTATCTTCTTTTTTATCTACAAGTGACATTAGCATGTGAGCAAGCCCATTTAATATTATGTTTGTCTCTGAAACCCACATTTTATATCAGAAATCACCACATTGAAACTGTTAGACTGCTGAGATTCTTTGGGTTATGTAACATATAATTGTTTTTCTTCCAGGACCGACGAGCTGCGAGAACTTATCGGGATAGTCCGCACGAAAAAGCAAATTTTTTAGAGAGGCCTGTGACTGAATCCGGTGATAGTAGTGGCTACGAGAGCAATACAACTACTAGGTGGAGAAAGCAAGAAAATTAGCTTCTAATCAGAGGGTGCATCAAGAAAATGTTTGAAGTTTGAACAACGATGCAGATATAGATCCAGAAGAAGAGGTCATAATGGTTTTTGCAAATTGTTTTGTGTTTGATATGCCATGCTCTTGTATATTTAGCTTTAGTTAGCTTGATCAAGAGTATCTTTTCTTGCTCAACATACATGTCTGTAAAATTCAGATTGTTCAAGTGTTCCTTTTTTTGCCTCTGTTTCGTTCTTTTTTGTAATCATCTGTGAGTTCTGCTCTTAAGCTCAGTCTAGTTTGAACTTTTTGGTTTGATAATGTTGTGAAAAAGTTCCTTTTTTTTCTTCTTATTTAATCAAATTTCTTTTTATCAATGGCTTTACAAGTGTTGCAACTTGAGCAGTGGCAACAAAATTTGCAACTCCAAATAATTGCACTTCACATTTGTAGCATATAAATAATAATTTTATTTTAAAAAGCAAAGATGAACCATTTGCATTTGCCTACAAAGGCTGATGTTAATACTTAGTGCAAAAATTGAAGGTTGTCTATGGTGTAACCTACAAGTAAAGAAATCCATTAAAATGGATCAGATCAGAAGAACAAATTGGCGAGCTTGCTGCCAATTATGTCAACCATGATTCCTATAATGAGAAGATGATGAGCTACTAAAACTCAAGGAAAATGTGTTGAAAGACAATTACTGATGAGGAAAATGTGTTGAATTCTTGTGCTTTATCAAGGAGACAAGGATTAACCAAATGGTTTGACTAATACATGTTATAGAAACACATGTTTAAAGTTTATTTAATTGACTGAGAAATAAAATTGTGATCATTAATTAGAAATATGCATGATCATAATACTTTTGGTATTATTCAGTGACACTTGATTTTTTAGCCTCCTAGGTAATAATAGAGCCATCATACCATTATGCCAATGCTTGTCCTTTTATTTCTAATTCATACTCTTGCTTTGACTGGGATATGGTTTCTAAAATCAGGTAGAATGGATTAATTAGATTGAATAAGAACTAATTTTAGCAATCATTTAAAGTAGTAATAATTTAATACATACTTTTTATCTACTTTAAATTTTTTGGCCAACAATGTACTAATTACTAAATCATGAATATTCCGAAATATAAAAAAAAAGGGTAAACAAGTGTCGGCAAGTGGTACTTATTTCTGGCAAAAATTTGAGGGCCACATTGGGTTAGCAATTACTTGATGCATGTGTCGAGGACATGTAGACTTTGTGCGCATTGATTTGGGCAAGTACAAGTGAACCCCACTTGATTTGGTTGGAATTAATTAGATGAGGGATCTCATTGGAGTTGCAAGCTCATATTTCAATTGTGTGGAAATACTGAACCCCACTTTATTTGGTTGGAATTAATTAAATGAGGGATCTCATTGAAGTTGCAAGCTCAAATTTCAATTGTGTGGAATCTTTGTCTGTGAGTCGGTCAAGGCTCTTTAATTTCCATGTATTTTGTGAAATCACTCAAGTTGCTATAAGACAGGAGGAAATTACTATTATGGGGAATATTTTTCTTTTCTTTTCTTTTCTTTTCTATCGCATGGAATTTCACAGAAAATAGTGTTCGAGTTCAGAGTGGAAAGAGTGAAAAGAAAGAGTGAAAAGTACAACTCAAGATTAATAGTTATATAAATTCAAGTTATATTCAAAACAATTGAAATCCATATTTCATTTCAAACTCAACCATCCAGCTAGGTATAAAAGGAAAATTAAAATAAATAATAATATTTAGTAACTTATATATTAATATAAAATCATAAAGTTTAATGTAGAAAAAGCTAAATTAAAATGTATCCAAATTTTTAATTTGTAATTTTTATTATATTGTATTAGTTGGTTGACAAGGACATGTTAATTAATTTGTGTAGCATAATATATTTATATGATTGGAAAGTGATAATTGAAAAGAATATCAATAAGCTACTGAAACTATTTTAATAATTTAATCTCTTGCACTATCGTAACAAGATGAAACAAAAAGTATATAATATGCGAGACTGAACCTGAATTTTCTCCAAACCGGTCCGACTTAATTTAGATTAAAAATGAACCAACATGATTCACATGCAATTAGTTGGTTTTAACGATTTAATTAAGAAGAGCATTGTTGAATTACTACTTTTCAGCTTTACCTCATTTTCAACTTGTGTCTCCTCTTTTTTAATTTTTATAATCACTTTTCTCATTAAAGATTGCATTTGGTCTACCTCATTAATTAGCATGTAAATAGAACGATATTTAAATTTACTTATTGGTGATTTATTTTTTGTTAATTACTTTAGCCGCATATGATTAAAGACATTACCATATTACTTAGTCATTTCTCATCTAAGACCTTTACCATCACTAGCAAATTAATTAAGGCTCTTAATTACCAACTAATGCAAAGTAGTTGACAATACAAATAGTAATAATAATCAACTATTATCATTATTATTTAACTACACAAAAGGATATAAAGTGGCACTTTCTAAAATACATGCAATTTTTGCACCAGCTTATTTCATTTCAGTAAAGGAGCTGGGAGTTATCATTCAGGATGCAAATTCTTGAGTAACCAAGCTTGAGTAGAAATAATGCTTTCATTGCAGCAATCCACTCTTCTTTCCAAATGCAATTGCTAGAATGTAGAGAATTATACAACCGACAACTGTGCCCAAAGTTGTCTCCCAGAACTTGTGGTAGGGAGCTTCGAAGAGATTGATGTGAATGTTCATACCGAGTAGACCAACAACCACGACACCGGCAGTGATCACCACAGTGGCCGTGCTCAGCATTACTCCCATCTGCAGTAGTTGATTCTGCTTCTCATCCAGCATTATGTTGATATAGTCTTCCGTGTCGTCGACATACTCCCTCAACTTTTCAAATGTAGCGAATGAATAAGCTCATAAGTGAAATTAGCAGTGCAGAACAAGAAAAATGATAGTAACAATAGTAAGAAGATATTTTCCTAGTAATTAACAAGCTGCAGCATGTTTGTTTATCTTATACAATGTGCAACATAGTTCAGCAGTATCTCAAGAAATCCATTTTGCTAAGACCGATAAAAAAATATGAACTTGTCTTTGTTTCCCGTGTAAATAAACCAACCAAAATTTTCAAGGAAAATATAAATTTGGACAAAACTACAACCTACACATAAAAGAACACACAATTATCAACATGAAAGATCTTAAAATTTTGGAAAGCTTAAAAAGGGCCATATTATAAAATATTTTTTCTTCGCAGGGTTAAGAAATTGGTGGGCCTAACTCCACCCCAAAAGCTAGCTTAAGGGGGAGGATTGTCCAAGCTATTTTAAAGACTATCTTGACCATATCCTTAAACAACGTGAGACTTTAACACATCTCCTCACGCCCAGGATTGGACATGTGGAGCGTAGAGTTTACAGGATTGGACATCTGCGGGTGACACAATATCAACCACAGGATAGGCTCTGATACCATGTTAACAAATTAGTGGGCCTAACTCCACCCCAAAAGCTAGCTCAAGAGGGGAGAACTGTCCAAGCTATTTTAAAGACTATCTTGACCATACCTTAAGCAATGTGAGACTTTAACACATAGTGGTGCAACTTGTGTCCTTATGCATTATTTACTCATGCCCGATTAGTTTTGTGAAATAGTGACGATTTCTGAAGAAAATCTATGCACAAATACAAAGAGCATCTAGAGATTTAGTCTTCGTAATAAAGAAAAGAATATTTGTGTTCCAAAGACTTGATGAGTATACGAAGGGAGGGAAAGATATACATGAGATAGCTTATTGAGAGTGCCATCTATCTGCACAAAGTAAGCCTCCAGAAGCATCTCCAATTCCTCAATATTAGGCTTTAAACCTCCGGAACTTTCATGGCTGCTATCTGTCTCAACTCCCAACTCATTATCCCTAAAGATGCAAAGAACTTAATTAGTTCAAATAAAAAGCTTCTTCGCAAGATAATTCATAAAAGAAAATAAATTAAACTCAAATCCGCCACTCTAACAATATCCGCCATTTATGTACTTTATGCAACTTATTTGCAACTATGTCTTTGCATCCCTAGATGAAAACTCAGTATTAAGACAAATTTATATCCTTTATCAATACAAACTATGAAATCCTAATATATGTAATAAGGTTTATGATCATTGATTCTTTTGGGTTCCATAAATACCTGACTAAACCATAAACTACTACTCAATTTATTTCTTCAAGCCAACTAGATCTCTTTCAAATATAGATCAAACACGACCAAATTGTACAGAGTTCCATTTGTTACAGTCCAGTAACCTGGTCTATGTTTAACCAGGATACTACACAGGGTTTATATTTGATCAATGATGATGTGGCAAACCAATTTCTATGATATACATGGTCATTGAGTTTGAGAAGAATTCTTCACATTTGTGAAAAACCCTTTTAGGTGGTTATGAACTTGTCATAAATTTAACTCCTATTTGTGATGAGGAGAAACATGACAGATCATGAGTCAGGATAATTGAGGTGAGATACAAACTCAAGGACTAGTCATGTCAATGTATCTATAATTTTGCATTTTGCTATCTAGGGCTACCATTTCTTGAAATTCAAAATAGATCAGGAGGCCTTTAAGGATCAACATAATTAGTCATAAATGACGGTAACAAGATGTGAGATACATGACATGCAAAAACATGTATCCAACATAGATCAGGAGGCCTTTACAGACCAACGTAAGGGACTAGTCATACTAATCTGACTTCAAGGTGATGATTGAATTCTCAATTATGCTACAGAGAATCATTTGCAAGAAAGAAATTACTGTTATACAAAGATGCAGAGATGCATGCCATCTTAGCATATAAAGAGACCTTGAACCATTAGTTGTAAATTATCAGCTGGTACCCTGAAACTGAATTATTGCTGCAGTTTGATTTCTCCACAGTTAAGGATTTAATATATTTGTTGTGATCTTTTTATCTTAGCAGGAATTCACTTTGTTGTGACCAATTAATTGTTGCTCACACCCATTGTTAGAAAACTGGAAACAATAAATAAGGTGTCATACTCAATTTTGTGGTGATAAAAAACAATAAACAATAGAATCAGTCAGAAAGTTCGGGCGTAAATGTCTCAAAAAAATTGCATCTATTCCTTCAGATAAACAATAGAGAACCAAGTATCTATGGTTTGCAAGCTCCCCTTTCACAAAAAAGACAACCTAAGTCATGTGGTGCTTAGATGTTCCTTCATTTCCTACATGCACTATATCATGCTTAGATGTCCCTTTCACAAAAAAGACAACCTAAGCTCCCCTTTCACACAAGTTATGTGGTGCTTAGATGTTCCTTCATTTCCTACATGCACTATATCATGCATCAGAAGGTGTACGGTCTAGTTTAATGTATATAGAATTGTGCATAAAAAAGTAGGTCATGAATCCTGAGAGAAACTTCTGTCAAATCTAATCTCATTGCTGAGTCTTATAGTGTGTGTGTTGTTATTCAATGAAGTGGAGTTTAATCTCTACATTCCTTTCTGTATTTTATCTCCTCTATGAAACCAACAATATCTTAAATTCTTACCCATCATCCTCCTGATCAGATCCATCATTCTCCAAATGAATTCTGGATGAAGATTCACCAGCTCGCTGATGAGCAAGCTTATCTGTTAGGTACATCTCAGCGATGTCCATGTCATCATCAAGTAAATGTTCAAGTTCATCCCTCACCTGTGATGGCATAATGATAAACAAACCAACAAACTATAAAAATTCAAAAGTAATAAGATATACATACGACTTACCATTAATTGAACATGAATTTTTAATTATTTAAGTAGATAAATATACAATAACATTCCTTTCACAGAAAGAACCAAAAGTTGTGAGTTAGTCAAATCAATATTTGAACTATGGGCTTCTTAGTTTTCTCAAACATCTACCAAAAAACAGAGAAATCCTTCCCAAATAAATGAACACGGAAAAGGATCTCATGTTGATAAAAAAAAATAGAGATAGCCTACATAAGATCTAGGGAAGACACACTCTACAGGGAGGGACATTGTCAAGTCTTACCTTCTGCACACGACCAGATATTGCCACCAACCGGCTCTTGATTTGTCTCACACGTTCAAGGTTAAGTGTGCTAATTTTTGAAGTCAGTTCATCTAAAGCTGGATATGCTTCTTGTTCCAGGACTAGTGTCTGAATAACAAAGACAAAATATTGGAGCCCCTTGAATACGTCATGAACATAATTTTATTATACAAAGAACAAACTAGTATGGAATTCATAACCAGAATGGTCTGGAAGGATATGCACAAGACAAGGGTTACGTGCATGAAGCAAAAACACATAGTAGCATTGGGAAAAATGAACATAAGGTGCATTTTGATTTTCCGAAATACCTGATAGGTGAAACAAACATCATGAGCGAATAAAATAGTCCAAAGACTATAGGTGAAATAACTCAAAGCTCTAGTTAAGTTACTGAGAAATAAGGCATCTTCATTCTAGGACAACAATAAACAAGAACAAAGTGCAGAATACTGGAAGATGAAGAGGAAGGTAAAAGGAAAAAGTTGATAGATTGACCAAATTTAACATTTGGGCCATCCGTGGCTAAAGAAGGCAAAATGAGGTATAAAGAAAGAAATGAAATCCTGGAGAATCTGACTGAGAAACTTGCCCTAAAACTATAGTTGACATGATATTAAAATGAAAGATCCGAGGGACACTTTATTTGATAAAAATGATATCTTATTCAGTAGGCAAATACGGTAGATCAAAAGCACATGATAAACAGAAATCATATTGCAGAGAACACACCTCTGATTCGAGGCATCTGCAAGCAGACTCAAGACAGACTTCAAGTGCTCTGAACTCAAAAGGAACCACCTTGATTCTCCCATCACTGCCGACATCGAATGCCGGCCTGGGGCTGCCTTCTGGCAAATCACCAAAGGTTAAACCATTCTGTTTAGATGCATCCACCCCATCTCTTGCTGACACGCCCTGGTTGGGAAGCGAAGGCCAGCATGATGTAGCCTTTCCCGCAGCCTCCCCATCCAAATCACTAGAGTCTGCAGCCTTTGAGTGACACAGTGAGAACAACAATCTAAGTCAGTTAATAGTTGTAGTCCTTGTGGATACTCAAGACTAACAAGTTAGATGTAGCTAAAGGTATTTGTGAATTCAGCATTAAGCAAGCGTCAGATAATCTAAAAGCTTAGCTCAATTAAATTAGGCAATAGGTGAACCTAAAGGAATCAATTTTCGATGATCATTGATCGGTCAAATATTCAAGTGGCACGGAAATTAGGAATCTAATCCGAGATCAAATTTCTTTTTTGTTCAACCATCGAATAGGAACAAACATATTGGTAAAAGCGCAGGTCGCAATCACCTCCTGCAGAGGAGCGCCGTAGCAACTATAAACCCGGGATTGGAGGTCCTGAACGAAAGGAGCAACCAAGGGATCCTTCGAGTTGGGGACGAGCACCTCGGTAGCGGTGATGATGGCCTTAATGTGCTCCAGGTTGATGACGATGGCGCGCTCTCGTCCGAGGATGGTCGAAGGGTAGGAGAGGAGAGGATCGAGAATACGCAGGTCGCGGGCGGGGAGTCCCGTCCGGCGCATGATGGACTGCTTACCGACCTCCTCATGGTACGACCGCCCGGAGTCCGACACCACCAACCACTCGCGGTTGACGGTGCCCTTCCGCCTCCCAGCCGCCCGGTGGTGGGCGTCGTACTCCGGTGCAGGCAACGGCGACCGAACCATCGCCGCCGCCGCCGCTTCGATCGAGTATGAGTATATGAGTAGCCACTGAAGAGAGAGAGAGAGAGAGGGTCTTCGGATCTCCGTGAGCTTGTTCTCGGCCTAAGAAATGGAATGGTATCGAATTCGGAGACGCAGGAGGACGTACACGGGTCTCGAGCGCGCCTCGAGATTGATGGTCCGGTGATTGTGATGTTTACTTACTTTTATATGACAACGACAGAAGTGTCGACACGATCTACGAGGTCAACTCACAGCTGGTTGCTCTTTTATATTTTGCGCATGAAAAACGCCACGAGTTCTAATATTTGGCACACGGCCCTGCTGGTTTGGCTGAGAGCGCGCAAGTCATATTTCTTTGTAAGTTCGAATTAAAGAATTTAATTTGAGCAATGTTTAAATTTGAGTAAAATTAAAGTCTTAAAGATTAATCAAGCAAATTTGATCAAAATTAATGAAAGATATTTAACTAAATTGAATTGGATCAATTCAATTAAAAATTTGATGGATTCAGTAAAGAACTGCTTGAGTCAATTGCGTGTCCAGTTCAATTTACGGACCAGATTAGTATTTTTCTTGTTGACCCATTCAATTTGGTCAGATTTTAAAACATTGCAACAAATGACTATCACACTAAGTTAGAGCATATTTGTTCGTAGGATAATAAAAAATAAAATAAGATATAAAATTTAATATCTATTATTTAGGGCATGAATTGAAAGAAAATATGAATAAAATAATATAAAATTAATATTATATTTAATATATATCGAATTAAAAAAATTTATATCCAATCATCCATTATTTATTATTCAATCATATTCTATCATATCCAATAAAGCAAATATATCATTAGCTTATCATATCTCATGAAGTAAATATATTATTAGCGAACTTTAAAATTACTCTATTTTTAAAAAAAACAAATTGGCCTTAGTATCAAGGCCATTCCATTCTGTCTCCCTTATTTGACCTTCGCCATAAGCACAACGATAAAGGAAAATGAGAGCCAATGGTGAAAAAGTATGAGCAAGAATAATATTCAAAGAAGGCAAAGAAAAAGTCTTTTGATCTCATTGTTCGACTATTGTTTTTTCATAATCAAGGAAGAAGCCTCTTCGTGTTATGTTGTTTAAAGATTGCGGATTGCACAAATGTTTGTATTGTTATATTTTTAGCCTTGAGTAGTGTAACATAGTTTGCAGATATTTATACTCAGATCTGTCACAAATGTAATACTGAAGATGATATATTTTACTATTTTAATATATGTTCTTGTATCTCATTTGCAACAGATGGGCATCCAACAAGCATGTATTAGATAATACTAACCACTCGGTTTTATTTATGTAAGCCATTTATATTGTGTTATCTCCTTAAATAAATACCAAACAAAAGGACAAACTATCACTATTTATAAAAATGTTTGAAACGATAATTCTACTTGCAACTATCACGGTACCCTTCGACGAAAGCTTTAGAATATTTTCCTTGGTAGATATACGTCTGAATACACGACGATTGTAGAGAAAAAAAAAGACTAAAAAACTATGATAAAGGGTCAGAACCCATCCTTTTACATTTTGTACAATCTAGTTAAATATGAGTATGCTATTTCCTCCGCAGATGATCCTTGGAGAGTTAATTGTGCTTCCGTCTACTAACCTTGGTTTTAGTTCTTTTTAAAGCAGTTGATGGCAACCTCCTTTTAGTCTCTTTGGCAGCTCCTGTAAAAAAACACCTTTAGATATTTCATCTATTCCACATGATCCATTATTATTAAACATCCTTATCTCAGCAACAGCTGGCTCCCAAGAAAAGAAACAACTGATCTTGATGAGTCTGTGTTACCAGTACGATCAGGCCAGTTTATACTATGTATTGCCTCATATGAGTGGTACAAACCAAAATTAAAAGCCTTGGTAATTGATCCTTGAAATGGAGAACCAATTATCAGCACTTCATAGTTATTGCTTCTTAGATGGCAGATGCTAACTCAAAAGTCAGAACCTTGTGCTTCTCAGTAACATCTGTGCCTCTTCACAGATGTTACCAACTCTTTGGGTTCCAAGAAAAAACAATTTAGAAGAGATCATAACCACATTAGCTATCTCCCATAGGATATCCACTTTTAAAAAATTAAATTTATTTTTAAGGGGAATATGGTTGTGAATAAGTGCAAATACTTATTCTAAAGCATTGGTATACCTTGTAACTCTCTTATCATTAAATATAAAATTGTTTTTAGAAAACCATAAAAGATATATGGGACAAGATATTGATTCATGTGGATAAATTTTGTGATTGAGGCCATTTAAATTATTTAACAAACGATAACAAGATGGTTATGGGAGACTATAGCAACAAACATATTTGTTCAAACCACGAGGGCTTATTAAATTAACATTACCAGCAGCTGACAAGTTCACGCTTTCCCTCAATTTTTCCATTTCATCCACAGTCGAAGATTTTGTTGTATCACTTCCATCTCCAATAATAATCACTTCATCCAGATTACCCATAGAAGGACCTGACCTGAAGATTCGATGACAAAAGAGCTGTTCAGTTTAAAAAGTTATGAAGTAGTTAAAAATATTTAGTACTCTCAATAAGATACAAATAATTTCTTGTAGTGATTTTGCAAATTAAAAATCCTATAGCATGTTTGTCAACCTTCCCTACAGAATAAACTAATGGTCTAAGCAAATCGCGTTTGGGCTAGATTATGGAGCACCAAATAGTATATATGATAAAAACTAAAGAATATGGTGCCAAATTTTATCTCAGCTACTTTGAGAACAATGAAAATAAGCATTTCAAATAAAATGGAACTGCTAGCCAGCATAACCATCACTGTTGCACCTGACTGAACTATATACCAATCCCAAACCACACGGCTAATGGTGAATCTAGTTATCTACAACAATGGCTAAATAAGCATCACTAAAATTGAGGGTCATTGGTGAAAATGAGGTTCAGGGAAGAGTTGCTGTAACATTAAATATTTTAGTGACCAATCACTAGAAATTAACCCTTTTATGTGTCATTTCCCTTGCTTTTGGGCTTCACAAAAACTGTCTTCCAATTGTTTACATTTCCATGAATTTGATCTTATGCTATACACAAAAGTTCCATTCCCCTATTTGTGTGATTATACCAACTAAAGACTAACAAAGAAAATAAATCAATTTCATCCAATGATCCAAAGAAGGGAAAACAACATACCGTACTAACTGATGTTTAGGCAGAAAGTTGCATCTACCCTGCCATAGATAATTTGTTTGATATTAGCAAGCTAGCATAATTATGTATAAGACAAATCAGATCATGCAAACCTTATCCAGCAACGGAATTTGTTGGATGGCCTCCAAACTCTTATGTTGGTAGAGTGAGAGTTGTGCATCACCATTATGGTTGGTAACCTTGTGTGGACAGTGAGTTCCAACAGATTAGTAAGAAAGCATGAATTTTTAATGCACTCGTATAACTCATGTTAAGTATGTAAATAAAATCAGCAAATTAACAACCCATATAGTTTTTTCCCTTAATCAGGAGAAAAAAACTGATAATTCATAGTACACTTGCTCTTGGGCATAGTCATTATCTATTGCTCATTATTCATTGTACTTACCTATTGTTACAATGAGGACAATAACAACCATGTGATGCGGTTTAGGAAGTTTAAGCATGCACTAAATTAAGTGTTGTGATAGTGGAATGCAGAGAATATTCGTTCTGTAGCTCTACAATTACTGTCTACCATTTCAAATTGGTTGATGAACAGCAATCTGGCAGTGCTAAATGGTTCAACCAACAATTTCAAAGGAATTCATAACTATACATTACACATTACTCCAGTGCTAAATGCATTCGACTAGAAGTGTAATAAACAATTATTATCTTGCAAGGCATTGCACCATGGATCTCAGTCCTCACATGGTCACAGCAATTTAGGAGTCAAACAAAACCAAGTCAGAAGAATAATCACTCTGCATGGAAAAATAAGGCACTATATCTATGCATTAGCATCCTCCCTATCTACCACTATGGTTTTATTACCATACCATACCGCCCAGGTATTTATCGTTTCTTGCGAGTTCTTAGATCAATATCAAGCAGTACATGTAAAATACCACTTGTACCACCCGGTACATAGCTTCTACTGTAACAAACTGGTACAATCTAGTACAAGCATGAAGCATGGTATCGAGCAGTACAGTACCAATGAGTAATTTTCTAACTATTGGGATTTTTTTACCGTGGCGCATTCCAATTAGCCGTTGGGGCTATTTTTTATGTCTTGTAAGCCTATATAAACACCTTACACCCTTGTTACACAACCATTGGCACCTACAAAACTCGCATTCCCTCCAACTCCTTCCTTAAATTCTACCAAAATGCCCCAAAGAGCCAAAACGATCCTTTATGGCAACATTACCACTGGTTAGATAAGAGAAACACTTGCCAATATATCGATTGTACTCTTAAAATCCTAATGTGGGAGTGGTGTTGAGTGTGTTGAGATGGTACCTACCAATTATGATGAACACCAGCCACTCTTCAACTTTCTAGACTTAAATTTCAGTGTTGTACTTCAGTTTGGAATCTGTTAATTATGTATGTTTTCAATCATTTTAATAGAACATCGTATGAAAAGCATTATTTTGAGTGTAAAATAAATTTTAAAAAAAGTTTGCACCAACACAATCTGATACAATTCAATTTGTACCAGACTGGCAGACTATACCAAATATTGATACAATTCAGTGCTGGTACATACTAGTTTCAGCCAAACACCGAGATCGCCGATATGAGATTTTAAACTTTGCCTATCACCCCCCATTTCCAATGGATCAGGTGACTTTCACCGTTGCCGGATCAAAGAATGCAAAACACAAAGTAAATGTTCTAGAATGAAGGAATAAAATATTGATACTCAATATTTAATCAATAATATATTATTAAAAATTCATCATGGTAATTCTTTGCTAGTTTGTATTTAAATTTCAAACTGAGAGTCCTACCTTGCATTTACTATTTTTAGGGACATATGAATCAACAGTTCCAGAATTATCACTGCAATAAGCCAAGACCAAAAGAGACTGAGGAAATTTTGGAAACTAATGAACAGTGTAGTAGTTAATTTTCTTGATTTGATTTCTAACCAAATATCAATTGGTAAGCAAGAGTCAATTCTTTTACTAACAGGTGCTTCATCCAAATTGGTAGGTTCCTTCACATCAAGAACAATAGCACTGCCACTTATAATGGAGCAACTAGAGTGTATGTTCAAACGTGTTAAATATGCATACCTCTGAATCCAGATGACAAGCAGAACTTGATTTTGAAGATATAATAGGTTGAGTAACAATTCTATTGACTGTAACATGTCCCCCATCCATTGATGGCATGATCTTTCTTAAAGCAATAGCATTGGTGGAAACTCCTGATGTTGGAACTACGGGATCCATACTAACAGAATCAGAAGAAGATATCTGCTCCTTTCTCATTTCATGTTCAGCACTAGTAGCTTCTAAATTTATTCCCTCGTGAACAAAGTCTTCGGCTACCAAACAAGAGTCTGATGGTGAACACATTTGATTTGTCACAGAAAGGACCTTTTGAGGTCCCTTTCCAGTAAGATGATGCCTAGTATCCTTTGTCTTTGTATTACCTGGTGATCGTTCAGTTTGACTATCCAGATTTGAGATATTTGATATGTTCTTCATAACATTCAACTTACCGAACTTGTAAATGGAACTAGAGTCATGCCCATCAAGACCAGCCTGTCAAGTGGATAAGAACAAAATGATAAACAGATCCATATTTGAACAAAACTATTTTGACCAAGAAATACTCAAGGATAATTAGGAAGATAACATCAAGCAACCTGATTTGTGTAAGAATCAACTGTGCTGAGGACCTTCCTGACAAAATGTTCATCCATAAAGTTAACAATGGGAAGAGATGCCTGATGTTGCAAAAGAAATAATGGTGAGAGGACAAAACCCAATGAAATTAATTGCATGGTGGATTTAACTATGAGAAATTGAGAACAGCACATTATGTTTACCACTTGGTCTTTTGTATCCTGGCAAACCTTGAAGTATAATGATGGAAGCAAAAGTTGGGAAGCATTTAATGAAACCTTGCAATGCTGAGTTAGAACTTTTATTGCAAGATAGCCTATTTTTGACAGAATATGCAATTTCTACACCAGGAAAACAAACAAGATTGTCTTAAAAAAGATAAAGAAATAAAAACTTTTTTGCAACAATATATGGACACATACTTGGGTGATTTTAGCATCAACAGCATCACAAGCCTTCTGAATGGCATTGAAAATGCCCAACATGTATGATGCCATATTACTGGCATCATTCTGGTTGTTGCAATGGCCATTACCCAACTTTATCAAAGTGCGTAGGATGACAATAAGTGGACTGCTAGAGAAAAGAAAGATTAAAAAAGTCGGAATATTCGGATATGTAAACTTCAAATCCATATCTAAAGAGAAAGATTAATAAATGACAGTTTTAAATATGAAGATGGCTGTTACCTCAAAAACTCAGCATAAACTTCATAATCTTCGCAATTCATAGAAGGAAAGTTTTGATCATGAGCAAGGATATGGATTAAGAAAACAACAATATACCCGGGGTGTTTTGTGTTTGCTATTCCATCAATCTTGTGTCTCTTGTTGATGTCAAATTGCTTGTTCCGCAGAATTAGGAATTCATCCAGGAACTTTATTGACTAAGCAGATTAGCAGAAGAAATTAAGAAGCACTGCACAGAGAGAAGGCCAAAGAGAACATATAAATGGATTTTTTAAAATAAAACCTACACCATTTCGAAGATCCCCAACACTATCCAATGAAGCCAATGCAAAAGCGCATGCATATCTGTCAGGTATTGCTCGTTTCTTTAGCAGCTTGTGTATCTTGTAAAGCAACGACTTACGTACAGTAGATGACGAATCCTGAAACCACATAGGAGTACATGCTCATGGAAATTGTAATAAACATCAAAGAAAAACAAACATATAAATGCCCTGATAGCAAATATGGGAGATAGAATTAGATGTGCATACAATCATTACATACCATACCGGATCCGCCTTGTGCCATTGAGATTGATAATGAAAGAAAATGATTGGGGAAAAAATGAGTGAGTTACAACTTACAACTCACATTACCCAACCGCCAGAAATAAAAGATGGAGGGGAAAGAGACCAAGCCCAGAATGAACCTAGGTCATTTTTATTGCTATCTATAGCAATGCATGATGGGCTACTAAAACCCTAGCTCTCCCCATCAGCCATGCATGTGATAGGAAACCAGGCTGCAAAATGGGCTGAGTTGAGCCTCTACCCAAAGGACTTGTGAGTGACCCAACCTATCATGGTTCAGGTCCTTATTAATTGCAATCTGGATTCAATTAAGAGCCAAAACATGATCACTTAGATCCTAATAATTAATTAATGCTAATTCACACCAAGATTAATAAAATTAATCCAACATGTCCAATCGGCATAAGGCAGAGGGATGATTTCATGAGAGGAGAATCACAAAACTCAGCAATTTTTCACCATCAAGGAGCATAAAATAAACGAGATATATGTATACATGAATAAAAGAGCATGTATGATCCACAACACCATGTAGAAACTCATCATGTCCAAAATAAAAAAGGATCCTTGAAACACTAGCCATTGGAGTACTAAATGAATGTTTGGTGCAAGAATGACAACTCAGATACATCACATGGTAAAAGAGCTACAACCTATTGGTATCAGGGTTCACAACCAGAAACATGTAGAAAAATAGTATATAGAATAGAGGTTCTTGTATAAAAGCATGAGGCAAGCCAATAGTGAAACTAGCTTTAGCCGTATGCCAAACCTCTACCATAAGATATTTTGCACATGTCATCACTGGCATGGTTTGTTGTAATTCATGCCAACTCGTGCTGAAAGGACATGCATGCAACTATTATGATTTGCAGAATACCAATGAGTAATATCTCCAAAATGCTTAATAACATAATAGCATTTCGAGGTTAGAGACTGAAGCAGAAGCTGCAATATTAGAATAAAAGCAGCACAATGGGGATCAACCACATTAACTGAAATATTCTAATAAATAAACAATTATTTACACTTTTACCTAGTTTTTGTTATCACTTATGTTCAAGGTTTAAAATCTTGTACCGGTACCATACCTATGGACATATGGTATAGTTTGGAACACACTAGACTGTATATATATAAGGAGATGAATGTGCCGCTACTTCTGAAACTATTGCAAAACCTATTCTGTCCGTGGCTATCTTGACTATTGATCCTACCTTTCCCACTTACATTCCTGGCATATTTGTCCTTCTAACATCTTATTCTCGAGCAACAAGAGGACATTCTCGAACAGTAACAGCTACTAACAGCTAAGACTGATGCCCTATATTGCGCTATTCCCTCGTATTCAATGCTCTCCTTGGCCTTTTCTCATCCTTATCGTACGGGACTACAGCGAGCTGGCTAAGCCGCATCTATATATATATATACATTTTACACTCCAAACAATGTATGTCTTCAGTAAGATGACTAAAAACATACATAATAAACTAATAAAACATAGAAACATCTCGAGTTAAAACATAACAGTTGAAGTTCAAATGAAAAGATAGAAATCATAAGTATAGAAAGCTGAAAATCAGAGATTGATGGAGTTCGAAAGGCTTGAAGACCTCACAAGGACTTTGAGAAAGTGAGAGAGAGGATTGGATGAAAATGAGATATTGAGATGAACATAGATAGCTTAACAAGGGGTTTGAGTGGTTTTTAAGCCTCAAAACCTCCAAAAACTGGTTATTTCTATAGCTATTGGGGTATGCATGGAGCAGTAAAAGGCCTGTACCACCCAATACTGATACTAGTTTCTTGAAAAACTGATCAGTACAGACAATACCAGACAGTATAGTATTTAAAACCATGCTTATTTTATGTATATTATATCTTAGTTTCATTTCTGTCTTTATTCTATAAGAAATGGAAACTTCTAATATTTTCCCCAATTTTTTTTAAAAAAAATTGTTAAAGTCCCACATTGGTTAAAAATATGGCCAAGGTAACCTTTAAATAGTTTGAGCAATCCTCTCCTCATGAGCTGGCTTTTGGGGTGAGTTAGGCCTGCTAATTTCTCAACATGGTATCACAGCCAATTGTGTGGTTGATATTGTGCCACCCGCATATGTCCAGTCCTGCAAAACTCCACGCTCAGAAGTCCAATCCTGGGCGTGAGAGGGGTGTGTTAAAGTCCCACATTGGTTAAAAATATGGCCAAGGTAGCCTTTAAATAGTTTGGGCAATCCTCTCCTTATGAGCTAACTTTTGGGGTGAGTTAGGCCTACTAATTTCTCAACAAAAATAAAAATTATTTTTGTTATGGCAACCCGACAGATACCCCATTTTTCAACTTTTAAATACCAAATCTAATTCCAAATTTTCTAACTATAGGAATAAATTCAGACCTTGTTTGTTTGACATGGGAAGCAACTTCCTACAGGAAGTTGTACTTCCCATGAATTAATTTTTCACATGTATTTCCTAGGAAGTACCAAAAAATTGTTTGGTTGATGTAAAGTTAATTCATGGGAAGTGCTATTGGTGCAAGTGAGTCAAGCTGCTCATGATCTACTTGGGATAGACATAATGAAAACTCGAACTTGACTCGACATTGTCGAGCTTGAGCCGAGCTTTACATGTGAGCGAGCCGAGCTCGAGCTAACCAATACTTGGCTCAAGGAGCTCCTGAGCCTAATCGAGCTTTACATGTGAGCTGACGTTCGAGCTCATTCATGAGCTCATACCCACAAAGCTCAATCTCGAGTTGAGCTTAATCGACCTCACTCAAGCTTAAAAAAACAAACGAGCCTAACGAGCCGAGCTTGAGTTGCTCGAGAATAATTCGAGCCTAGTGATCAAAGCTTGACCCAACTCGAGCTCGACTTCGAGCTCAACATTTTTTACTTCATGTCAAGCTCAACATTTAGACGAGCCAAGCTCGACTTTCCACTTGCTATCAACCAAACAAGAAGGGGAAACTCTACTTCCTGGGAAGTTGTACTTCTCACATCACTTCATGTCAAACAAACAAGGCCTTATATTCTTTTTCTTCCTTTCGTTTCTCTAACATCCAAAAGGGGAAGAGGACCTCTTGGTTTCTTCTCTTCTCTTCAACTCTCCTCCACTCTCTTACCCCCTGCTTGAATAGAAAATGTAGGAGGGAAGAGAAGAGTAAAGAAGAGAAGAAAAAGGAAGGAGAAGAGAATAGGAGCAAAGAGAAGAGAATGAAATCTTCTCCTCCCTTGTTTAGATAGAAGAGAATAAGCTTTCTCTTGTTTGGTTATAACAAAGTATGGAAAGAAGAGAGGAGAACCTTATGGGTTAATTACACTATGTATCCCGAACTTTAGGGCTTTTTCCAATTATATCCAGAATTTTTATTTGTATTAATAATATACTCCGACTTTGATTTTATTTCAATAATATCCCACCATTAACCCAATTTTAATGTTACCAATTAATCGTTTAATCGTTGACGTGACGCTACTAATGTGGATCAGCCTAGTCAACAACTCAAATTATAATAAAAAATAAAATTGACACATAAGCAACCCTTCTCAGCCAACATACCTATGGTCCATGTAAGCAGTTAAATAACCGAGAGACATGGTAGGTGGACGAGGACCACCTGGTAATGATTTATAACTGCTGAAGTGGACGGGGACTGCAAGTATGTGAGGTGAGGTGGGGTGCTAATGTGTTAATTTTATTTTTTTATTATTATAATTTGAGTTGCGGACTGGGCTACTAATGCCATGTCAGCAAAGGTAAAACTAACATTGGGTTAATGGTGGATATTTTTCAAATGAAATCAAAGTTGGAGTATATTATTAATACAAATAAAAACTTGGGATATAATTAGGAAAAGCCCCAAAGTTCGGGATACATAGTGTAATTAACCCTTATTTTATTCCAATTTATTCCTTTCATTTTCACTTTATTATTTATTTCTTATTCCCCATCAGAATTGTTCGCAAAGAGGAATCCTTTGGATTACCTAATTTGCCCAAAATCAATTAATCCATCTAATTTTCTGCCAAATTCAGCTATAATACCAACCAATTTTCAACTGAGTTCCTGCTATTCTAAAGTTGATTTCTCAAAGATAACCAAGAATTTTGCCCTTTTCTCTAATCACTATGACACTATCTAAATCAGTCGATCAGGACCCGAATAGCTAAATTGGAGAATTATAGACTAGAGTTAACAGATATGCTAACACCAATAGTATAACAAATGCTACAATAAATTGTTCAAATTTCATACCTTTGCACACATTACTACTAAATGAAAGATTTTTGGTGGAATATCCGAGTCCCATCTTGTTGAGAGTCGAAGAATACATTTTGCAGCAGCTAATCTGAGGTGAACGTTGTCGTTTGGACTGCATAGAAGTAAAAAAGAAGAAAAGTAAAGTGAAAGTCTAATGAACAAACAAGTCATCAAACAAGATCATTAATAAATGTTGATCAACAGTGATAACCTGGACTAAAATAATTTACCACAGCTTACGTGGATCAATGAATATGTTAAACTCATATGTCTAATACAGGTTTCCTGGTTCCAAAGACAGAGGTGAATCCCACTGTACGCAAATCACAGTGTCCATTTCAGTTAGAATGGAAGTATATTTGTTAAACTCCTACCAATGAAGGGTCTTGGGAAGGTCAATGCAAGGTTTAAAATACCAGTACCGGTCATCATCTCGGTCGTTGACCGGTACCGGTATGTACCGATACCGTACCGTACCGACACACGGTACAGTCCGGTACGAAAAATGCATACCAGACTTCTTCTTCTTTTGATTTTGTTGTTAAAAATAACTCTAATAACACATAATTGATCAAAAAATACTTAAATTTAAGATTCAAATGTCAAATACGTGAATACAATGTTTAAAATGCGGACGAATGACGTCTGTCGTACTCGTACATATCTTGGGAATATACACGACTAAGGTCAACACCGTATGTTGGGATGTGTAGCGACCGATTTGCCCTAACCGTCTTATGTTGCGCTACGCAAAGTCTCGGTGGTCCCACTAAACTCCAATGTAATGATTCTCTTGAATCTATGAAAAACCCTAATATAGTACCAAACAGTACCCAACGGCTCTTTTTAAGAGCTGTTGGATCATATCGGGCGGTATCGCCCGGTATGATAGCAAATACCGGGGCATACCGAGCGGTATTTACCGAGATACCGGTATTTTCCAATACTCGGTATTTTGCTACAGTACACAAGGTCATACCGGGCGGTATAGCCCGGTTACCGCCCGGTATGATAGCAAATACCGCCCGATATTTGATAAATACCAGGCATACCGGGCGGTATTTACCGAGATACCAAGTATCTCCCAATACCGGGTATCTCGTATACCAGTTTTTTTTCAAAAACCGGTAAATACCGGGCTTACCGCCCAGTACGGTACGAGATTTTAAACCTTGGGTCAATGTAGGGAGCCTTGGCGTTGCAAAGCAGAGGCCTAGGACCTACCGACCTAGGTCATGAAGAAACAATCATACAGGGTTTCTTTAAAACATAGGTTAAAAATATGGTCAAAATAGCCTTTAAATAGTTTGGGCAATCCTCTCCTCTTGAGCTAGCTTTTAGAGTGGATTAGGCCCACTAATTTCTTAACATGTATGAGAGTCTATCATGTGGTTGATATTGTGCCACCCGCAAATGTTCAATCCTACAAACTCCACGCTCCAAATGTCCAATCCTGGGCGTGAGGGGGTGTGTTAAAATCCCACATTGGTTAAAAATATGGTCAAGATAGCATTTAAATAGTTGGGCAATCCTCTCCTCTTCAGCTAGCTTTTAGAGTGGAGTTAGGCTCACTAATTTCTTAACAATTATCTAAACACATTGGGAATGAATTAAGATTATAGCTTTAATTGGACTTCACAGAGAAAGTAACAAATTAAGTGACAATGAATTCTTCGTTTAGCTAAATCTAAGAGAAACCTTATCCAAATACACTTGCAGACGTATATGAAATATGATATAATACTTTTATTTACAGCTGCAGATAATTCAAAGCACTCAATATTTGAGTTGGATAATCACTAAAACCGTTCAGATAAGAAAGATATCGGTAAATGACCAGTGAAAAGAGATGCTACTCAGCTACTGTAAAAAGATATAGATAGTTCACTCAAACATAAAATAAATGAATAAACAACAAAACCAATATGAAAAATCACAACAATTTGACCAAACACCACAACTTACAGTAAGATGTTATTACGCATTATACCATCTCCAACAATTGAGTCCGATAAAATGTCAAAGAATTCTGTTATTTCATACTTGAGCTGTTCTGTTATTTCATACTTGAGCTGTGATACTTGATGTGGCAGGAAACTTTTGACCAATGATTTTAGTGCATAGATCTGAAGAAATAAAAAAGATTCAGGTGATCTCATCTTCCATATTCTATAAGAAATAGTTAGCAAACAAACATAACTTGGTTGTAAGTATTGATAAGAATATAGCTTAAGCCACCCTACAATTCAATTGAACCCGCAATGTTTAGGGCCATAGAGGATTTTTTTAATAAACCACCCTACAATTCAATTGAACCCTCAACTTCAATTACCGAACCTAGCCACGATGAGATATGCACCACAGAAACACAGAAACCACAACTAGGAATATGATCATTCATTATGCCACATTCATTTTCATCTACATGCAAATTTTGGTCAACAATCCATTTACAAAAAACGTATTTAGGAAAAAATTAATTCATTTATCCATATGACCTTATACCAAAATCAAAGTAAGAGTTCAAGGATTTCTTTCACTCTTTAACCTCAAACATTAGGTATAAAAGTTCAACCATGATGTGAATCTGTTGTGTTCACAAATTGGTCTAACGTATTTTACTAACAGAGACATTTCAAAGCTAGAATCAATGAGATCATCAAGAACAATATATGGGATCAAGACAATGATGACCACTAGACATGATCAAGGACAACATATGAGATTAGAAACAAGTCTTATTATATGAGATTCCCTCAAAAAAAAAACTTTTATTGTATCAAACACAATAAGATATGCATTAGAGAGAGTCTAGAGATGGCCTAAAAGAACATTGAGAGCTGTTTAAAAAGGCATTACTGATTTTTGTGAACTAGCAAACAGCAATTGATGAGGCATCGCTAGGACCATCTTTAACTTTAGGAGTCACCGGATCTGGATCACTGTGGCTACATTTCATTTGAGGGAGGAAATTTATGATTGGGTTTCTGCGAATAGTTTAGTCTTTTCGAGTGGGTTGTTGGCGTGGTCAATTTCTTCTATTTTTTTGAAAAAAAAGCATCAAGTGGGACCCACATGTATGATGTATCATGACCCACATGTATGAGATAAACATGTGTACACATCATATCGACATTCTAAGCTCTACCAGGAATCCGCAAATAATTGATGATATACCATAAATGTCATAAAAATTCTCTACATTGTGCCGAAAAAAGATAAATTTAAAAGCTTTAGGTTGATCCATATTTGTGATTTGGATCAAAATTCAATCCACTTTTTAATAACAGACTAGTAGGTCTGGCCATCTAACATGAAAAAGTTAAATAAAGTAACACATATGACGTGGCTTAACCATGTGCACACACCATACCATTATTCTAGTAGAGAATTTGATAGCAAATTAAAAAAGGTTAATTACTAAATAGGAAAGGATGAGTGTCCAGAATGTAAGGGGACGCAAATAAAAAAAAGAATAAGAAGATATAATTTTTTAAGAGGTTTGCTGAAATGACATTTTATTATTTTTAAATGTATTTAGAGGTGCATATTGGACTTCCGATCCACATTGGCAGTAGCACTCAACATCCTAATAGACAAATTGATGATAGTTTGATTGTATGATATATTTGACACAAATCGAAAGTATGGGAACCCTATTGGTTGAGATAGATTTGAAATAATCCTTAAAAGTAGGGATTTACTAGGTAGATAATCCTTTAACCCCTATTAAAAGCTTGACGATGTGGCATTTTAACGTTTTCTTATTCATTTAGGGATTTTGACGTGGCATTGATGATCCATGTGAAGCCCACATCAGCATGAAACTACGAAATTGACAATTTTTTGACAGTGGGATATAATCAAAACAAATTGAAAATTGTTTACCTTATTGGTACAAATAAAATGTTGGGATATATTTAATAATTAACCCAATTAAAAATAGGCGGCATAAGCCATAATTGTTATAAGTACCAAAGTACCAAACAATGTGCAAATTTATCCTAATTTTAAAGATTGGATCATATGTGTTAATTCTGCATAAATTCATTGTAGTTTTAGATAAAAACCCAAAATACAGAAGTGTATGTGTGGTATTAAGAGCTTAACCTTTCAAAATAAATGGCCACCCAATTAATCATAACATTTCCGTGAAAATTCGTATTAGCTTTAGATAATATCTTGTTACGCCAACAAGACTGCCACATCACCACTCGCCGCCACATCATCAAACCGAATTCATATCAGCAACCATTCAAAAAAAATATCAAATGCAAGATGGAAATGTACATATCAATGCCACACCAAGAAGTATAAGACTCTATTTATAGAACTATAATTTGGGTCACAACTCTTGGGAAGAGTCACAACACCTCTTCGGAAGAGTCATACCTATTTGCAATTGTAATCTATAAATAGACATGAAACAAGAGGAATGAAGACAATTTAATTTTTTACTCCAATTATATCTCCTCGTTCTACTCTCTCTCTCTCTCTCTCTCTCTCTCTCTCTCTCTCTCTCTCTCTCTCTCTCTCTCTCTTCTTCTTCTTCTTCTTCCTCTTCTTCTCAACCAACCACTCTTACCTCCATATTCCAACAAAGATCGAGCAAGTACCAAAAAGATAGGTGAAGAGATTAACCCCCATCGCCCTCAAACAAAGGCCTACACTAAGGCACATAACATAACCCAAATATAAAAGAAATAAGTAGGGACTTTTCGTAAGTGTTTAAGCTTTTTCGAGATTAGTGGCCACCAAATTGAGCATAACAACTATAATTCTAAACGCAAAAAAGTAAAAACACTCATCACTCATTCACTTGAGCTAATTAGGAAAATAGGAAGATGTAACACTTGAGCAACAAAAGGCATGATTGCTGATAATTCGCTACCTTTTTCACTGTGTTTAACAAGGTTGTCATGATTGTGATTTATGTAGTATAATCACATGATCTTACAGCCCAGATCATACCACAGAGCTCCTGAGTCGTAACAGTAGTGGGATCTGACTAGTACATCATGGTCGGATCCTGGGTTTTAACAATGATTTATGAACAGAACCATGTAAATAGCTTTTAGTTTTCCGGGACTCCTTTTATGACTGGGCAATCATATATACTACAAAACCATTAATAAAGATCCATGCAGTCAATAAACTGCTAAATATTGCATCCTTCAATGCTGTAGGCTGTACTAACCTTCAACTTGCAGGATGAGCTGCACATAACATTGTCAATGGAAGATGTTGGCTCTGAGGGCTGAACCTATACAATTTAAGGTTAAAGAAATCAATCAGAAAGAACAATGGTTATGACTGCTATGAAAATAACAGAATAAGGATGGCAAAACTACATTTGAACAGAAAAGTTGGTGGACAATGAAATGCATGATCTGTTTCCTGTATACTTCATAAGTTGCTGGGGAATACTGTGAAATACAGCCCAATGACTGCAGCAGCGTTGGGATATGATGTCCATGATTCAGAGAGTTCACAACTTTCTGTAAGAAGTATTGTAGTTGAATTAGTTACCTTGAAAAGTACCTGCACAACAACCATTTACTAAACCGCCAGCAAGTTTATTACAGAACAATGAAGAACTCATCATCAACAAAAGAAATATAGATTAGGGAGCAGTATTTTGCACTAACACAGACTGGGGTACGAATTTCAAGATTTCATCACATGAGAAATCCAAAAGTTCCACTATATGTGAAAATTTAATTGTTTGAGATAAAAACAACTACGTAATGCACACTTAACAAGAGAATTTACCAGTTACCACCATGATGCCCATTGATAATTGCAATGACATCAACAACAAGAAACAAGTATGGACCGTGGTTTTAAATTTCGAACCGTGCCGCCAGGTACGGGCGGTACGTAGCGACGTAGTGTAACCGGAGAAGAAGAAGAAGAATCGTCCATAGTAGTAGCAGCACACAAGATAGAGGAGATGATGATGATGAAGAAGAAGAAGATGAAGAAGAAGAAACTAGCGGAGAAGACACCGTAGTACCATCAACACTAGCACATGTCCATCTTTGGACGAATGAGCTCTACTTCGACCACTACAAGCAAGATACCGATCACAGTGGTTGGAGGGGAGGAACAACCAAGATTTATGAGAAGATAGTCAAAGATCAACATCAACCAAAACCAGAAAGGCGATCAACAACCTTATAAGATTACCACCATGATATGTTGAATAGCTTGCAAGAGATTTCAAACTCAAACTACTCACTCTCTAGTACCTACTCACGTGACTTTGCGAATACAGAACTAATGCTTGGGCTCCCCCTAAAGAAACTCTCATGTCAATATGGTATTCTGGATACCAAAATATAATGACTTGGGAAATTTTTCAGATGTGGGCATTGGAGACCTACGGAATCGACCTTAGTCATGTTAGTCCCGTAGAGATGGCTAATTTTTACGACGAACGTCATTCGTCCGCATTTTAAATTATGTTTGAAACCCTGTAATCTACTTACAAACCTTGATGTATTTGACTACTTAAGTTAAGAAATTTTATGGATGTTTTTTCATCATTTCTTGATCAAGTATGATGTTTTATAGCTTTAAACAAGGTTTTAGGCTTCAAATTTGAATATCAAAGTGAAATTTAACACCTAGTTGAGGTTTTGAGCTAAAATTTAACGAAAACAAAAATTGATACCATTTTCGGTACCGGACCCTACTGTGTGACGATACGGTACGTACCGGTATTAAATGCTAAATATTTCTCTTCTTATTGGAGTCATTTTGACTACTAGTTAACAGTTAATATTAATCATTTTATGAAAATATAAAAGAATAAAATTTTGTTAGGCTGGTGCGAAGGAAAAAAATGTTGTCCATGCACAAAGAAAAACTAATAATAAGAGGGAACATCTTTTATCTAAATAAGAAAGATAACTATTTATTGAGAGAATTCAGAAATCATTAAAAATAATCTGAAACAACCATTTTTTATTCACAACAATTTCCTATGTATTTTTCTTAATTAAACAACAAACACATGAATGCCTGAATGGTAGTGTTATAACCTCCACTCAAATATGTCAAATTTGATGGGTGACAATCTTCTCAAAAGCATAATGTACAAGGAAGAGACTCAATCTTGTAACTCTCCCTCACATGTAGGCGAGCAAATCGAACTTGACTGACCAAGCCCACATGTGAACAGGTTTAATCCTTCAATTATTCTTTTTATTAACAATGGCATGATTCGAACTCAGGACCTGTAGCTGATTCCTTGACCATCTTTTCTAAAGGGTTAAGTTGTTAGGAAGAGAAAATTTTTACAAGGGCCTCGAGCCTCCAAATTTTCCGTGACTTGTAGTTAAGACAATAGCTGATCACTTTTCAAAGGCTATCATAAAAGAAACTGAACAAGTACATCCGGAAGCATAAAATATTTAAGTTTGACTTGTTGTAATTCATGCGAGAGGGTGGCTTGGCATAATGGTAAAGTTACCCAATTGTGAGCTAGAGGTCATGGGACCACGGAAACACGTCTCCACAGAAAGCAAGGGAAAGGCTGCATTCATCAACTCTCTCCAAAGCCCTCAAAAGTGGGATTGCTTCATGCACTGGGTCACCCTTTCTTTTTTGTTGTCATTCATGCAAAGGCAGTATTTGAACATCAGCTTTAGCCAACTTGCTCATGACAAATCCAAGCTTTATTTCAAAGATTTAACAGCCAATACAATAACCCAACAATGATTTTATTATATATATGGTCAACAGAATTAGATCCAAAGACTGAATTTATTTTTTTTCTAAGGCATTATCTTGATCTAATGACTGAGATCAAAATGATAACATCACACATAGCATCAGTAACCACTTATCCCAAAAGCTTCAATTGTTAGGAAATAGCAAAACATATACTTTTTATATTCTTAACACTCCATCAAGTGTGGGCGAGCAAACTAGAGTAACACGACCAACTTAACTCTTGCCACTTGTAAAACTAATTGACAAGGGAAAAAAAAGTAGGAAGAATCTTTCTTTAAAAACCATATGATACTAATTATTATCACACAAAGTAGCAAACATGTAATACAAGAGAAGAAAATGCATTTTTCACTGGTTGTGAGTGAACATTTCTGAATAAGAAAATAGGAACTCGAGAAGAAAAAAAAAGTCCAACAAGTGTTCAACATTACATAGTTTAATAAATTAAGGAGAATACTATTCGCTTCAAGTAAATGGATAACAAGCAGGGATGTATGTTGTCTTAATTGAGGATTAACTTACCTTGCATAAGGTGGAAAAGATGGAATCAGTAGAAGAATAGGAAGATATTGCAGAAACAGCAAATTTAGACTCAATGCGTGTTCCTTCAAGGCATTTCCATTCTAGAACTGGGTAAATGTCACTGGGTATAAACAAAAGATGCAGGAAGTTAGTTCATATCAATATAAATGCACAAAGAGTTTAACACTTTATATAACATTGACAAGAAGTCATTCAAAGATGGTACATCAAAGAGATCTTTAGATGTAAATAAAACAACAGAATAAAACACTAGAAATAATCATTATTCATTACATATAGCAAGAGAATTGTTTCCTTTCACAGTTCCACTACTCTTAAAAACATTTATAGACTCTTTTAGAATTGCATATCATGCATTTAGTGACCTAGGCTTTAAGCTTCAATGGTGTTTATCAAAATCTTAAGACGACACAAAAGCTAGGCCATGAGTTTGAGTTCTGCCCCTTACTATCCTCTAATTATTTTAAGGGTTAATTACACTATATATCCTGAACTTTAGGGGTATTCCCAATTTTGACCTGAATTTTTGGTTGTATCAATTTTATACCCCAATTTTCAATTTATTTCAATAATATCCCATCGTCAAGTCACCGTGAATCTTGTCTTTTGATTGCTGACGTGGCTTTGCATATGTGTACCAGAAAACATAAAATATGAAAAAAAAATCTATTCACTGCCATGTACGCAACAAATCTAAACTTGAATAAATAATGTTAAAAAATACACGTCAGCATTACACTATAGTCCTGAACTTTAGGGGTATTCTCAATTTTGACCCAAACTTTCGGTTGTATCAATTTTATATCCTAATTTTTAATTCGTTTCAATAATATCTCATTGTCAAGTCACCGTAAATCTTGTTGTTTGATTGCTGACGTGACTTTGCATATGTGTACCAGAAAACATAAAATATGAAGAAAAAAAATGTATCCTCTGCCACGTCAGTGGATGCCATGTAAACATTTACATGCAGGTAACTGTAGCAATTATCATTAGTTTGCAACAGGTAACTGAATCACATAACATTCAGAAATGATAGTGTTTGATGTCACTGATGCAATTTTTGATGTTTACTGCACCTGGTATACTATATACTGATGTAGAAATAAGCATCGTATCAGTATACCAGGTGCAGTTAACAACATTATACCTGAGGTTCTAGAAATAAATTGAATGGTTTGATGCAAAAAACCAGGTAACTTAATTATATCAATATATCATGTGCAATTAACAAACATTAGTAAGCATCGGGATACAATGGTTTGATGCAAAAAATAATATTTACAACAATTAATACCAACAAATACCATTGATTAATCAATAAACACTGAAACAATTTAGATTTGTTGCTAACGTGGCAATGAATAGATTTTTTTTCATATTTATGTTTTCTGGTACACGTATGCAAAGCCACGTCGGCAATCATACAACCGAAAGTTCGGGTCAAAATTGGGAATACCCCTAAAATTCAGGATATATAGTGTAATGCTGACGAGTATTTTTTGACATTATTTATTCAAGTTTAGATTTGTTGCTGACGTGCAGTGAATAGATTTTTTTCATATTTTATTTTTTCTGGTACACGTATGCAAAGTCACGTCTGCAATCAAACGGCAAGATTCACGATGACTTAACCTTGGGATATTATTGAAACGAATTGAAAATTGGGATATAAAATTGATACAACCGAAAGTTCGGGTCAATATTGGGAATACCCCTAAAGTTTAGGATATATAGTGTAATTAACCCTTATTTTAATTACCAACTTAATTGCCCATATGGCAAATTTGTTGTTGAGTTGAGCCTAAAAGGTTAAGTATTCATTCAAGAGAGGGGTGTATAAAGGAAGAGTACAAGGTAAAATATAAGTGAGGTATACCCTAAGCTATCCTATACTACCACTCAAAGAACCTATATAAAACTAAGTCATTCAACACTCCCCCTCATGCTGGTGCATAGATGTCAATCATGCCCAACTTGTCACAAAGAAATTTAAAACAAGAAACACTTAGAGGCTTAGTAAAGATATCTATTGTTTGCTCTTGAGAAGATGTATGAGGAATAACAATCTACTTGGAGAGGACAGCATCCCGAACAAATGTCATCAACTTCAATGGTCATCAACTTCAATGTGCTTGGTTCTTTCATGGAATATAGGATTATTTGCAATATGAATAGTCGAATGATTGTCACAATGCATAACCATAGGGTCATGATATGAGAAACCAAGTTCATGGAGGAGACTATTTATCCACATTAATTCACATGCAGTGTGGGCCATAGTTGGCCTCAGCGGTTGAACGAGCTACCACATTCTATTTTCTACTTCCAAGTAACTACATTTCCACCAACATATGTACAATACCCCAAAGTGGATCTTCTATCATGACTTGCCCCAGCATAATCGGCGTAAGAGAAACCTTCTATTCTTATCTGTCCACTCCTTTTGAACCATAATCCTTTTCCTGGTGAGCTCTTAACATAGTATAAAATTTTGAGAAAAGCATTCCAGTTGTTAGAAAATCAGCCTTGGACCTAACTCCACCTCAAAAGCTAGCTCATGGGGGGAGGATTGCCCAAATTATTTAAAAGCTATTTAGACCACAACCTCAAGTGGGACTTTTAACACCTCCCTCACGCCCAGGATACACATCTAGAGCATGGAAACCATAGGTCTAGCTCTGAAACCATATAGAAAGATATGTAGGGGAAAAAATAATCTTCTATATTATACACAATGAGAGACCTCCTATTTATACAACCTAGGCCTCCTTCATTTAGAAAACCTTAATTTAGGAAACAATAAATACAATGAATCCATATAATCAAACTAACAATCAATTCCCTAATTATAGCACTTAATTCTCTAATTATAACACAATATTCTCTAACTATAGCACAATATATTCTACCACTCCTCCTCAAGTTAGAGCATAGATGTTAATCATGTCTTGTAACAGCTTGCTATTGATGTAATCAATTCGAACCCCCCATTCAAAGCCTTTGTAAAGATATCTCCTAGTTGATCTTCGGACTTAACATGTTCTGTAGAGATAAACTTCACATGAATCTTGTCACGAACAAAGTGGCAATCGATTTCAATATGTTTGGTTCCTTCATGAAACACGAGATTGGAAGCAATATGAATGACAGCTCGATTATCACACCATAACTTTGATGATAGAGTAGTCTTCTGATTCTGCACACACAGTTTGTGCCATAGCTCTATATTTTGATTCTACACCACTAGACCGAGATACTACATTTTGTTTCTTACTTTTCCATGAAACCAGATTTCCTCCAACAAAGACACAATATCTCGTAGTTGACCTTCTACCATCTTGGATCTTGCCCAATCTGCATCTGCAATATCAATATGTCCAAGATTTCCATAAAACACACCACATCGTGGAGGCCCCTTCAAATAACACAAGATTTGTTCTAAACAGCCCAATGCTCGACTATTGGAGAAGACATAAACACTAACTGGATAAGCAATGTCGTCCGGACGAGTCACTGGAAGATAATTTAGCTTTCCAACAAGTCTTATGTTTCTCTCCGAGTCTTCAAACTATTCACCTTCCTTAGATGCAAACCATGAGTCACTAGTGTACTACATGGCTTAGCACCCAATTTTCTCATTTTTGTCAACAAGTCAAGAATATACTTCCTCTGAGACAAGAATATAATCTTCCATATGACCAACCAAATCTGGTACAAGAGCTAGGCAAGGAGGAAATACCCTTCCCCATAAAATCCTCGCACAAGAAGTTATAGAGATAGGACAAAATAAAGGTGGATACACGTTCAAATCTGTTAAGCCCTGGAAAAGTTCTCATTAATGTGGAAACAAGAACCTATATAGGCTCACTTTCAAGTAAGATGTACATGTGTGTCACACTGGACAACAAAAAGTCGTAAGGAGTCCATTTCTTGGACTTCCACTTGACCTCATGAGCTTGAGAGTATTTTGTATCATGATTCTCTTGTTATTGGCCGATAGCCTAATATAATCTTTTCTTCTTTTTGTAAAAAAAAGGAAGATGTATATGTGTATATACAAATAACATTAACATTCCCCCTCAAGCAAGAGCATAGATGTCAATCATGCCCAACTTGTCACATAATAAGTTGAACCGGGACGAGCCAAGAGCCTTGGTGAAGATGTCTGCAACTTGGTCTTAAGAGATGTGAAGTGTGATGATTTTCTTATGCTTTGTCCTTTCATGAAACAGGATTGTTAGCAATGTGAACAGTTGGTTGTCACAATGCATAATCATAGGCTCATCAGAAGAGAACCCAAGTTCTCCCAGAAAGCTTTTGACCCATATTAGTTCACATGTGGTGTGAGCCATAGCCCTATATACTCAGCACCACGTTTCTGCTCCTTACTCCTCCAGGTGACCAGATTTCCTCCTACATAAGTAGAGTACCCTGAGGTTGATCTTCTATCATTAGCTCACCCAACATAATCTACATCAAAGTATCCTTCTACTCTTATATGTCCATTTTTCGTCAGCTATAAGCCTTTTCCCCGAGAGCTTAACATAGTGTAGAATTCTTAGCAGGGCATTCCAATGAGAATATTTTGGTTGATGCATGAACTGCATGACAACACCAACCGCATAAGAGATATGAGGTCGGCTGACAATCACATGGATCAGTTTTCCAACCAACATTCGATATCTTACAAGATCATTCAAAGTCACTATCTTCTTCACGGTCAGAGGTGATACCTGACTCAATAGGCATAATGGTTAATTTGCAACCCAACATGCCCACTTCACTCAACAGATCCAAAGCATATTTCCTTTGAGAGAACCACCCATATTTCATCATAGGCAAACTCAATACCAAGGAAATACTTTGGTCGACCCAAAACTTGTCACAAAATAATTTTTTAGATGAGCTTTAACCACGTCAATGCCTTTATAATCACTGCCGATGAGTAAGATATCATCGACATAAACGGCCAAAATCAATGATCAGACTTACATTCCTTGAGTCCTATAGCAAAGGCAATTTTGCTCAAGTTGTCAAACCAAGCCCGAGGTGTTACACCCCGAAAATTTGAATAATTGGTTTTCTGGATTTTTGAGGAATTTTCGGAATTTTATATTCATTGAGGGGTATTTTGATAAATTTATGTAATTGAAGGGTCTTTATGTAAAATACCCAAATTAGATTAAAACCTAATTTCATTGGGTTTTTCATTTAGAGAGGGCAACTGTCGTGAGAAGGGGGAGGTCGGAGTGGTGATCGGTCGACGATCGGTGATCGGAGCGAGGATTCGAGGTAGGATTCTTTTCTCTGTTTGTCCTTCGTTTAGGGTAAAAGTTGTGTCTGGATGAGATCAAGATCGGAGATTCATGTAAATTATTTAGATCTGGATTTTTGGGGATTTTTATGAAATTTTGTTGATATTTTCGAATTTTGTCGTTGTTGGACTGTTTTGTTCGTCGGAAAATCTTGATGGCAGCCTTGCCGCCGGCCATGGCTGGGCCTGCAGCGCCAGTGATGGCGCTGCCCGACACGGCAGCACCTTGCCGCGGTGCGGCCAGGCGAGGCAGCGGCCGGCCACGCCAGCAGCGCCGCCGCTGCTCGGCGGAGTCGAGGCAGCACCACCTCGATTGCCGCCCGTCGACAGTGTCGCCGTCCCGAGGACCTCCGGTCGCCGGATCTGGTGGTGGCGGCGGCAGGGAGTGATATATATGAATCTTTACATACTCGATGTTCTAGATTTATTGGTGATGTTTGTTTCTCCAAAGGATGACTGGATTTTGAATGAAGCGGTTGTTGAATTGCCTTAATTTGCATGCCAAGCTTTAAATAATGTCAATTTTTGTTGATTCTCATCCTAACATATGTTTTATTACCCTAAATTGAAGTGTTTATCTTGTTCATTACCGTTGAAATTCCTTATGCATGTTTTTGGCTCACGAACATATAGTTATTCATGGTATGTTGCATGAATTGCATTTATAGAGACTTTGATGATTAGGAAACATGTATGATTGTTAATGAGTTGCATGATGCTATAACCGGTCTAGTTGTTATTTATATGCTTGGTATTATTATTGGTGGCATTTTATTCATTGTTGTTAGCGTGTTGTAGGAGTTGTCATGTGTATGTTGGTGAGATTTATGTTGGCATGTTGCATATAATGATTTATTATTGGGTGAAAGCCCATGGACATTTATTGTTGACTTGAGGTGTATGGGCGGTGACACCGGTGATCATGAATTTTCACACATGGTGTGAGTGTGCGGCGACGGGGTGTGAGACGCCTACAAGCTATCTTTTGGATAGTCGCACCTCCAACTTGAGCGGGCTTGAGGTGCCACTCTCAAGGCACGAGAGTGCGGGGGAAACCCAACTGTCCACTACGCTCTCGATTGGGTTGTTATGCATGTACGCATTAGTTGATAAGTGCATAGGTGTACATTCGTTGACATTGCATTTTAAGAGGTGTGTATGTCTATTTTGGTGAATTGTATATTGTTGCATGCAGTGTCATCATAGCATAATGTTGTTTAATCTTATTTGTTGGCATATTGAAATATCCTACTCAGCCTTCTACTGACGTCATTTGTTTTGCCTAAGTTTCGCGGGTATGTTGGTAGAGCGGAGTTGGGTAGCTAGAGTCCTCGAGGAGGAGACGTCGTCTGCTTCTTAGTTGTCTTCTTAGATGTCTTTAGATTGATTTTAAAACTTGCTTTGATAACACTTTGTTGCACTATTAAATTCCTAGTTTGTTCTAGTTACTCTTCTTCCTTGGAACTCTTAGTTTTAATGCTAAAATTTGTTGGTTTGTTCTAGTTGAATCTTGGTATATTTTGTTGGTTGGTTGTCTGTTGCGCCATCCCTAGGTGACGCCCTCGACCCGAGCACATCCCTAGGCAAGGCGTATCAGGAAGCTAGAGCATACACTAAAGAAATGAGTGTCTACTTTCACTCTATAACAATGGTAATAAAATCTAGAAAATGTTTTTTTATCTAACAAAGATACCCCCCATACAAGAGCTTCATTTTTATGGAATCAATTCTCATTTTAACAAGGTACATAAATTGCATACTTATTTAGGTTTAAAAAGAATAAATGCCAAACGAAGGAAGTGAGATCATTATGACATGCCTGTACTCATAACTATTACCTGAGTGCTAAGGAAACATGACGGCCTACACTCGATAAAATTTGGATAGACTTTTCATTTAATGAGGTAGACTTCATCGTGCACAACTTCAGCAAGCACTCTTCCGCTCCTTTCAACAACATTGGATATATGGATAGAACAACCTATATAAATTTATATCTCATTATACATGACTTAGAAGTATGAAGAAAAATCATTAGCATTCCTCTGAAGTCCGTCAAAGGTTTTATATAATAGGACAACAAAATTAAATTTGTCTGAAAAACAAAAAAGGCAACACTAATTACAAATTCTTGAAATATGTAATGCTTCATGTATTAACAATATGAGAGAAAATACTAAGAAAATAACTTCGGATCCAAACTATCTCCCTATCATAGCACAAGCAATAGCATACATACCAAAGTTGAGGTATTTGTTTCTTGAAATATGATTTCTTGGTTGTCTATGTTCTACTTAACCATTTTGTGGTTCTTTAACTTCATATGTGTTCTACTTCACATATGTTTCACAATATTTGTTTCCTTGGTTTAAGGTTAAATATCTAATGTTTAGACAAATCTTGATTAGCATATTTATTTTGATAATTGTTACCAATTTAAAAACTTGTTTATACCAGTGTCTTTAAATTTGTATCAGATCAACCAATTCGACCATCAATTGGTAATGGATCTTATACCGGTTCATATCCGAGTCATTAAAACTTAGTCAATTTTGATAAAATTGGGTCAAAACAAGGTTCAATCAGTGAAAACCAAGTGAGCTGATCAAACCCGGATTAATTGAACAAGATTTTTTTAATTTCTTTCAATTTTTTAATTTTCTTTACACAAACTAATTGAACCAACTGGATGGGTCAAATCGGTGAACCAATTGCCAAAATAGTTCGAAGTCCGATCCGAATTTAAAAACATTGGTTTGTATAAGTATAGCCTTACAGCTACAGACAAGAAGTAAAGATATTAGACTTCTCCCATCATCACATGTTAAAGAATTTGAGGATATATGTAATATGTCAAGAAAATATGAGTATTCTGTAAGAACAAAGATGATGAACGGAAATGAGCTAATGCTGATGCAATAGGAAAATTTATGTTAACGAGGCTAGAAACATTTAGCTTCTTGAGATTCACTTAGGGACTTGCTAATTAAGCAAAGATAGAAGGTATCAATTTGCATTAACTCCACTTGCCGAAGCATATAATGACAAGCATTTCATCCGAAGCACTGAATCAATATGCCTTATAATTGACCAAGAAAGTGGATCACCTATGATTCAATGCATGATAAAACGCGTAGATATCCTCTACTCTCCTAGCATGGAGGCATGCCATTAACTCATATGATTACGCACCACGCATAGGTTAGAGCATACATGATTATGCATCACACAATGGATAAGATCATCATGCACTGGTTAACACAAAGCAAAACATAAGATGAAACATTGAGCGCACGCAGACATGATAAGCATCAATACAATACAGAATAGGAAAGCAATCCTTGCTCAGTGAAAAAAAGCAATAAATAAGACAGATAATTATCACTATGAGGATTGTAGCCACTAACAATTACAAAGTACTTACAGATAGAAGATCAATAGAAGCTTGAGTGTACTTAGTTTGATCATCTTTTGCAGAAATGAAGTCTTCTAAAATATAGTGCACATGTTCTGCAGTGAATATGGAATGTGAACATTTTGTGAAGAGTGTTCTGAGAAAATCATAATGTGGATGCTTATCTCCAATCCTTTTGAGAAATGGGCCCTACAAATCAGCATAATGAATTAAAAAGAAAAATAGATATACTACCCAAAAAAACTTTTCTACATTATGTAGCAAATTTATTAGTAAAGATGAGAATAGCTATATTATTGAATGAATAAAGTATTAGAAGAATGCTCATCTATGCCAACTTCCAAGGTATAGAGAAAGAATAGAAACCTGCACCAACATTCTTTAAAAGCACAAAAACATATACAGGTAACAATTAATACAAGGGTATTAAGTATAGAAATAAATATGAGCAGCTATGTGAAATAACACAAATATTGATATGTCAAGCATTTTAAAAGGATTACATAAGATGAACATATATATTTGAACGTGTTAGCACCATCAGAATTCGAAGAAAACTTCTTGGATACCAATGTTGAATTTAACAGGGTGCCACTCGTCCAAAAAAATTAACTTGTTAGGAAACAACCCAATCTACAGATTATTAAGAGAAATTATCAATGTTTATGCAAGACTTGCAATTTCTTAGGTTCCTATAACTACAGTCCTATGTTAGGTTTGTATGTGTTAAGGACTTTTCTAATTGCCCATGTAACATCAAAATCATATATAAAAGCTCCCTAAGCATCTGTACACATTTTATGTTGAGTCCATATAGTTTTTGCTTTCTTTTGTAATGTTAAGCATCTTGTAATAAGCCTTGTGCCTTCGGGGACCCTCGCTGCTGTTCTGATTGTGTTTCGACATCATTTGCTACTTGGTATGGTGCAGTGGTATTTCTATAATTAAACAAACTATCAAATTCGTCATTGCACCCATCCAGCATTGCTTCAGCCCATGGCTGACCAAATTGAGCAAAACTTGTTAGTTTTGCTAGCCATGACAGGGAAAGCGAAGCGCATGCGCCGTGCATAGTGAAAGCGAAGTGCATGCACCGTGCAGAGTAGCATGGTACGATTTGTGCTGAACTACCAGTTTGCATGGGTTGTGGCCACTGTTTTTGCATATCTTTGGCCTGCAGTCAACCTGCATCGAAGGGCAATAGTGTTGTTTTGTATAGTGTGGGCGAGTTGTTGGCAATAACTTGAGTTGCCCTAGTCCTAGGCTTGTCGGAAGCGCGTAAAACTATTGCTAAACTCCAACGACCCTCATCAACATTGCTATTACTCCACTGATTGTTGAATCTGTCATATTTGCCAAGCAAGTATGCATAGAAAGAGCTTAAAAGTAATTGTTAAATAGAGGCAGAAGAAGGCTAAAGCAAAAGCCAAAATAATTAAAACCTTAATGCTTAGCAAAGCAAAAGAGAAATGAAAAGGTAACCATGACTTCCTCAACTTTATGAAAAAAGAAATAGTCAAAAGGCATGAAATTCTTACACAAATAGAAAGGGAAGCTGAAGGAGATGCATATTCATCAATCAACTCAAGTAATATCTTGAAAATATTGTTATCCTTCGTCTGGTGCAATTTTTGGAAGCACTCCAGAGCTTTAGAAGAATCTAAAAAAGCACATGACATCTTCTTAAAGGAGGTCAAAATTCTCCTGTGCATTTCTTCAGAAGCATTTTCCTGTCATTTGTATTTATCTACTATTTCAGAAACTTCTCAGCAGTAATAAAGAATACAAACCAAGGTCTGTCTTTTTGGCAATCACACTCTAGTGATTGTACAGGAGTTTTGATTCATGTAGCAGCACTTAAGAAAAAGTATAATCAAAACAAGATAAAAGAATGAAAACAAGAGATGATGAACAGAAGGGTGATTCTTAACTGTACTTGCAAGTTGTAACAGTAACCTATACCCCTTCCAGAAACACAAACTAAGGTAGTGATTCGTACAGGGCAACACTCCAAACAAAGATGATCTTCGATAGTTGGTAGGATTGCCTCATTTCGTTATGCTTCTCAGAGGTGATCTAAGATGACCAATGATATAAGATCGAGCTCCAAACATACTGTATTCAAATACAGTTTTCAAAATGTTGAACATGTTCATCAAATGAATGCTATTACTCGTTAAAAATCTATTTATCTTTTTGTTTTCACTCTCAAGACGTAAAAACTTTTGCCCTAACTATTTTCTTCTTTAGTTTTTACCTAATACCCATGCAAAAAGATGGCATCAATTCAAATTGTAACAAGCTTCTCTCCCTAATACAATGTTTAAATATAAATGTCCTTTGAGTCAAGTAATCCATATTGTTGGGAATAATATTGTGGACCCTTCACTTCAATATGTTTGAAACTATTAATCTAATACATTATGTATTTAATACCATGGTGCTTTAACTTCAAAATGTTTGGTATCCCAAGTACCTTTTCCTTCTCATTGAGATCAAATATATTGCTAACCAACCACCACATAATATCTATCTTTTTTAGAAGCATCACCAGCACAAGACTTGTGACCTAGAGGTCATGGGTTCAAGCCATGGAAACAGCCTCTCTACAAAGGGAGAGGTCATGGGTTCATCACCAACACTCACGAGAGCCCACAAAAATGTGATTGCTTCGTGCACTAGGTCACTCTTTCTTTTCTTTTTATCACCTGCACAAGACTCAAACTGAGGACTTCCCACTCTGCTCGAAACTTAACTTTGTGGTCACTAAATTTGATTGGATGACCAACTTCCTCAAAAGCTTAAGCTGTTAGGAAAGAGACCAATCTATATATTTATATACTTAATACTCCTGCTCACTTGTGGGCGGGTAAATTTGAGCCAATTAAGCCAAGCCCAACAAGTGGATTGACTGATGCAAGGAGGATTCGACCTGAGGACCTCTTGCTTTGATATCATGTTAAATTTGATTAGATGACCAACTTTCCCAAAAGCTTAAGTTGTTAGGAAAGAGACCAAGCTATATTCATAATAGTCATCAATGTTCTTTCATCTAAAAGCTTAAGTCCTTAGAGGAGACATGATCTATTCATTTGCGCTATTAACCAAGACCAAATTACAATAAAAACCCATGGGAGCATCAAACAATTGAGCAGAGCAAGGGGGAGAATGTTCAAAGGATAATTTTCTCTTTTATAATTGTATAAAATCATTTGTGGATGCATGAAATATCTTGCAGTATTCAACTTTTTAAAGCATCAGCTTTGAATTAAAATATGGTATTTGGATATATGATAATTTATTCTTTAATGGCACCATTAACAATAATAAGAAAAGTAAAAAAAACTCGGGCCTTGAATTCTGGTGTGCATAGATAGATTAAAGTTATTCTGTAGAAATAACAAGGAAAAACTGTAGAAGATCCAAACTTGAAAAAAATGGATACCCATATAGCACTCCTATTTACAGTATTTCTCATAACATAAAAGGCAGCAGAGCTAATGCAAAATTCTGACTAGGCCTTCTTATACAGGTTCCGCTAGTCTATAGACCACTATATATCAGTCCAGAAAGAATGGGAAGGGACCACACATTCAGTATTTTTCTTTTTTAACTATTTTCTAATGATACTGAATTGATAAGTAGTGTATACATTACTCGATTTCTTAGTGCCGTAAAGTCTCAAGTATTTGGGATCTGCTACATGGATCTTTTCCTGCCATGGAGATCTATGTAAAGCTAAATCACCAATTATACCTAAGCCAATTAAATCACTTTTTTCTTTTTCATACAAATTTTACTTGGGTCTTCCTCTACAGTTTTCCATTCTAACTTTTCTAGTAATATCACTTATCTCGACATTCTCATGTTGCTATGCTAACCTTTTGTATATGTAGTTTCTTAATTGCTAAACATTCAAATCCATATAACATAGAAAGTCTTACATAGTCTTATATTAACTTTCTTTTAATCTAAGGAGAATGATCACACAAGATTCTTGATGCCTTTCACCACTTTAAACATCAACATTTTTTTTCTATCTTAGAATATCTTTACATATTTATCCCTCTTCTTGAATAAAAGATACAGGATATTGAAAACCCTTATTGAGATATCTTATCCATCCATCTATCTTGACTACCTCTCAATTTCTTCTCTTAGAATTACTAAAATACATTCATACACACAACCTTGATTCTACTTCATGGAAATCATTTAGCTTCTAAAATTTGCCTCCACAATTTAAGTTTAAAATTAATTCAAACTAAACTCCCATCAATTAAAACAATTCATCAAATAACATACATCGTGAGAGTTGATCTTGATTATGGCTAGTAATCCATTACCAGCATGAAAAGGTAAGGACTTAAAGTTAATCCTTGATGTAATCCTACACTTATGAAATCCATTAGGCACACTTCCTATAGTCCTTACACTAGTAACTACACTCTCATGCATATCTTGCCACTTCCATATAACTACTACATGCTCCTTTTCAAAAACCCACCATAAATAAAACCCTATGGACTATATCATAGGACCCACCATAAATAAACTCTTACGGACTATATCATAGGCTTTTTCTAAATCAATAAGAATGACATATAAAGCTTTTTTCCAGTCTATAATCTTCCATTAATGGTCTTAATATATAAGTTGGTTGTCGTAAATATTTGTTAAACCACTTTATCATCCCTTCAATCTCTCTTTTCCAAAATCTCATAGTGTGAATCTGTCTCAATTACTCTATAATTAAAAAAAAATTGCATCTCTCATATATATACCAATCCGTTATATTGTCATAATAGGCACTGAGCAATCTGTAAAACCATTTGTATATAAAATGTTTCCTAAGAGAGACAATTTTGGAAGAAACTCAAAGTCCATGAAGGCATTGCAAATGAAATCTCTAACAGCTGAATCAACATAAGCACAGAGTAATCCCAGGCCTAGAATGAGTCTCTATATAAAAATTAAGCCATGAAATGCAAATATTTGTGCACATCCAATTATGTTTTCAAAATTTCAAATATATACAATGTGCAATTCTTCTCTGCCTACTGAAATGTAGTTATTACCTTTTCTTCATCTCGCAGCATTGTATATACTTTCAATTCATTTTGCAACCTGAAAATTAATAATAATAATAAATCAACTTTATCAACAGAAAGTGACTACATCATCAAGTTATACAGCACGGATATTCTTATACCACGATTTTCGGCATAAGACAGATTTTAAAGCCTCTATATGAGGCATCTTGAAGAGTGAGAAAAAAGCAACCCAATGCTTTGTCTTTTCTTTTACAGAAAGTGACGGTGGAAACAGATCCTCTGCAAAGACCAGATCAATGTCTTGTCGTCTGTGGCATTTTATTTCAACTTAATACAAAAATGCTGTGTAACAGATTAAAGAACAGCTTAGAAAGAGAGGAGGGAAACCTGGATTCCTCGCATTCCTTGTCAAAGTAACAAATCAATATTTTACAGGGAATTTGTTCATAGTGATCATTGAGTATGAGGAACCCCTCAGAACACTCTTTACAGTATGCATGATATAACTGCAAAAGCTTGGCCATAACTCTTTTTCTAACAAAAGCCTGCAAAGCAATAATTGAGAAGGAATGAGGAATAGATATTTCATTTTAGAAGAATAAAAGGGTAGTACCTTTTTATCACGAAGCCTTTCTACAGCTTGTAGTACTATCTCAGATGGAAAATATGTCAAATTAGACTTAGCAAGATCACATACTGCAAAAACAGCTTCTATCCTCACTTTATCATCAAAATCTAGCAATCGTCCTTCGATTGCAGCTGCGAGCGAGTAAATCACATTTAAGAAATCTAATGTAGCATAGAGAAAAAGAATTTAACAGCAAAGATTATGTTTGTTCTCACAGAGAATATCCTGTGCTTCTTTGCCAAATGGATGAGCCATATAGCATTCTCTAGCACACTCAATTGCAGCTACTCGAACTTCTGTTGATTTGTCAGAGAATCTTTTTAAGAATTCAACAAAGACTGTGCAGTACTCCTGACCAAAATGTTTAGATTGCGCAAGAAGCTTTCCAACTAAATGAACAACCCTTAAGCGCATATCCACCTGATCAGTCTGCCAAAGACCACAGCTTAACATAGGATTTTACAAGAAAAAAAAGTGAATAATAAGAGGATAATAATGCACTTCTATTACATACTAGTAGTTCTTGGGTCAACTTTGGGATGACAGTGACAAGAATCTGAGGAGCACATTGAAATATCTCCAAAAAAATTCCATGGTAAAAACTTTTTAGTTCGTTTGCAGAGGTTTTGTCAAAGATGCAGGTTGTTAAGAAACTACAAATTGAGGGCTCCAATTTCTGAGCACAGTTCTGGATCAGTGAAACAGCAAGCCTGAAAGATGCTCCCTGCTATTAAAGTAATTAGTACAAATTTCGTCAAAAAAGAAGTAATTTGTACAAAGCTACTGAAAATTGATTGCTTTTGTGGGCATTAGAAATTCTTCCTTTTAGCATGTTACAGATATCTAATAGTGTAGGCATGTAGCAAGTGGAAATTCTATAAGCATAAAATAATTGATATTTTTCCTTAAGGTGGCTCTCTAGCTTCAATCCAAGAAACTATCAAAACCAGCTACATGCACCAAGCATGGTACTTAGTTAATACCAAATAGCATTTAACAATCATAATTCTCATTAATACAAAATTACAACTACAAGTTGTCAAGCCCCAATCATTTGGGTTACTCTATATATCTTTCTTGTCATTCCATTCTACAACTACAGTCATACAGACAGTCTTTATATTATTTTATACTAATTCAACTAAAGCTTTCTCAAGTCTTCCTCCCTCCCGACACATTAATCATAATCAATTTAACTCATCCTTCAGCGTTTAATCCACTATTATGATTACAAAGTTCATGGACAATAACATTTCACCATGTATAGCTTTTTTATAGTAACATATAATTCTACTATCATCGTAAGAAAAAATTCATGTGTTTTTATGCAAAACTAACAATCAAAATATAAACTTTGCAATCTAAAAATGGGATAATCACAATACACAAAGCTCCTGCCAATTCAGGATCTAGGAAGGTCAATGTAAGACACAACCTTACTCATGCATTAAAAAGAAACTACTTCCAAATGAATAGAACTTGGCCTCCCATGTCCAGATGTCCTAATAGTGCAGCCTTACCAGTGTAGCAAGTCTCACACTGTGCAAACCCAATAATCTACCCCTCTATAATATGTAGGGCATGTAATCAAGACAAGTTAATTCATAGTATGTGTGGTCATAAAAGCATTATATCACAGAAATTATTAGGTAGTGTTAAATTTGATTGAATGACCAACTTTCCCAAAATCTTAAGCTGTTAGGAAACGGATCAATATATGCATTTATATTCTTAACACTCCCCCTCAGCCAACAAGTGGATCGACTTAATTTAAGTGGTTTATTTTTAATATTAGTGGCTTAGTGCTAGGAGGATTCAAACTCGGGACCTAATACCATGTTAAATTTGATTGGAAGACCAATTGTACAAAAGCTTAAGCTGTTAGGAAAGGGATCAATCTATGCATTTATATTCTTAACAAGCAATATAACTCCTCCCAATTTTCTTCTTAGTATGTGTAAATATCATATGACAATGTAAGGTTTCTCATTTGATGCATTCTATTCTTTGCAAGGCAAAACAGGATATTCAAATGTAATTTAACTAATTCATTTTATTTTATTTATATTGTGATACAAAAATAAACACTTCGCCTCTAGTTAAAGATTTTACATTAACCTTTCTCAAATGTAATGCAAATAACCTTGATTGTATCTTATCATTAGTGTACTTGGGGAAGAAACTTTAGCTGATTCAGTATAAGCCAATCTTCGATGTTTTTTATAGACAATGTTTATAGGTGATGTGACATAGGTTAAAACAAATACTTAATAAAAGTGGTAAAATAGTGCTGGAAACTTGGTAAACTATTAAGCTTATTCTTTTTAAAAAATACATCAAGGCTCAAGCATATATTATACATTAAGCTCGTATACTCCTTTTTGACTAATATCATATTAAGAAGCTTAAAGGTAATTTAAATCATGGTTTAAAATCTCAATCTTACAGCAATACCAGTCTATGGCAAAAAATAAACAGAAAACTATCTTTCTCTAAAAGCCAACTCTTCAATTATCAACATCATTTAACAATTTTTGGTTAACAAGTTGCATATCAAGAAGTCATAGAATTAACCTTAATATTAAGACCTGGCATAAAGAACAACGCTACAATTGATAACATTATTAAACATACATAAAATAAAAACCTTTTCTGCCTTCACTAGGTTTTGCAGAATAGAATCCAGAAGTGGTTGAGTAACTTCCTCCTCTATAATAACAGTCATAATAGACAGCATAGACTGGAACAAGCTCCTTTCATGACCTTGTCTAAATAAGCATATTAGTTATTAAAAAATCAAATAATCATCTGTAAGCATAGCAAAATCATTATATTCCAATAACAAGGCAAATTTAAGAAGGTTACATGAAAAGAGAAGACAATTCAGAACTTTGATAAAATTATAGAAGCAAATCTAAGAAGGTTACATGAAAAGAGAAGACAATTTAGAACTTTGACAAAATTATAGATTTACAAGTGACACCCATTGTGGTAATTATCTAACCACAATAATTAGACCCCCACTAGTAAGACTAGGGGTGGGCAAAGAAAATTCAATCGACCCAACCCGAAACATGAACCCAATGGTTCTAAGAAATAGGACCAGAAAAATTTCGAGTCAAGTCCAATTTGAGCCAAAACCCGACCCAATCCAACCAAGTCCCACCCGTAAGACAGATCAATGGTTTCACTATTCAAACCGCATATTATTAAAATAAAAATTGAAAATTATATTGTTAAAAATACATGTGAATAGATTGAGCATCTTCCGAATAGCTTAACTTCAGGGAAGCTGTTTACTAATTAAGTTTAACATGATATCAGAAGAAGAGGTCCTACATATTAATCCTACCAGTGTTAGTATTTAGAAAGAAATACCCCAAGCCAGTTCAAGTGTTAGGCTTAGGCCACCAAGAAATATGGAGAAACTCCACATAATTTTTTATTCGGGTCTAGATTTTAAGGATCAAGTCGAGTCTGGTAACTATGTCACAAACAAATCAAGTGAACCGGACTAGCCAAACCACCATAACTCTTGATCTGCAAGTAAACAAAATGATGATCCACTATGAGAGTAAGGTTCTTTCAGTCTGACCCAACCTTGAGTTAACCTACCTACCCCATCCCACTAGTGGCTCACAGCACAATTTTGAGGTAAGCCATTGAGACTCTTACAATACATATGAAGAAAATATTTATGGGTAATTTAAACAAGCAACCATAGTTGTAAATGGCACAAGGCGCACGGTTACGAGGCGCGCCATAACAAGGCGAGGCGCAAAAATAAAATATATTTTGTACATAAAAATATATTTTCTAAAATAAAATCACCTAATTAAAATAAAATTTTCAGCATGCTGAAAATTCACCTGAATAGGAGCATGTAGAATAGGAGGGACTGAGGAAAGACTGAAAATTTCAACAAAAAAAAAAACTGAAATCTGCTAAAAGGAGAAAGGAGAGAAAGAAAACAAATGTACCTGAAATCTAGTTGAGAGGCTCACCGGAATCTGATGGAGAGGCTGAAATGTGGTGGAGAGGCTCGCCAGAGGGAGGCTCATCGGGAATGATGCTCGCCGGAAAGAAGAAGAGAAGAAAGGAGAAGAGAGGCTCAAGCAGCGGTTGGAAAAAAAAGTATGTTTTAAAAATTTCGGGTGCCCTAAGTTAACTTAGGGCACCCCGCGCGCCAAGGCTCTCGAGGCGCTAGGTTAGCGCCAAGGCTCTCGAGGCGCTAGGTTAGCGCCTCGGGGGGAAAATGGCACGGGGGCCTGCGCCTGTGTGCGCCCCACGCCATTTCAAACTATGAAAGCAACTTGCTTTTGCTTGAAAAATCAAAAGTTATTGTGGACCATGAAAATAATGTGCTTTAAACTGAAAAAATGATACCTACAATACATGAATAATTGAATATATGTCAAGCGTCAGTCAATGTAGTTGAAATTATTGTACAAACGGGTCAGTCACAGCTTCACAAACAGTTTATAGTCAAGTTTGCAGGCACCAAACTACAATCTTACTCTACTACTCTCAGGCTTTGACTGCAATTATATAGATTCAGATTTGTACAAACCCTAAGTTTTAAATATTTGTCCAATCACACCATACAAAAAGCAGAATTATCATTAATGTTAAGACACTAGTCCAAAAGAATTCTAAATGCTTGAATTCATGATATTTAAAAAATTTGCAAAAATTACTTGCATTGTAAAGCATGCAACTTTGACTTTAAACGAAAAACTATTCCAAGGCATGATTAATAGAGAATTCTCAAATAGAAAATCCCATACCTGATAACAGAGAAAAAAATTTTGAACATTTCAATAATTAAATCCTCACAACCAATGTCAAACATTCTCAAACAGCATTTCAAAGTAGCAACATTCTCCAATATCTTTGTCCTCCTCGTAAAATATGGACTACCAGTATCCACCAGATCAATGAAGGTACCAATAATAAGCCTAAAAATGTGCTGCAAATAATATGCACCATGACATGAAATTAGAAAGGCGTGGACTAAGGTTGTGCGAGGAAGAAAACAACATTACATTGCCTGATAAAGTTTTGCTGTGTCCATCAGAAATTGGCTATAAGCAACTGCAAATAAAGCAAGGTGTTGCGGCACTAGCAAGATTTGTTACCTTAAATGTTTCATCAGTGAAAGGAGGATTAGGTGCAAGGATCCGGATGATTTCACTGAAGCATACTGCAACCAGTAATCTAACTTCCTTATCTTCATGCTGAAGTAAATTCATTTGAGAAAGAGAACGGTTTAATGGTCCTAATGTCGTTTTTAAAGAAGCAGACTGACTCAACTTATATAGAGCATCTTCAGCCTCCTGGGCGAGAAGAAGAGAGAAAAATCAGAAAGTTACATTCTCAAGCCCAAAACTTATAGACCTTAGCTTATTATTAAGAAACACAAAAAAAAAAATCATCTATTGTTAAATTTTATAAAGAGATTGCATTGCTCAACCATCAAAAAGAGAATAATGAAGCGACAGTAAGTCTACAGAAGATATAGAAACAGATAAGGTTTAAGTGTGTGGTACAAGTTTGAGGTAGCAATTAGAGTAGAAAACAAAAAAAAAATGCCATCAGTTCTGCAGTATGTAACATTGGACAAGCTTGCATACGAACCTTGAATTATGCAGCAAATGTTTACATCAGGTTCAATTAGAAATGTTCTTCAACACTTCATACAGGTGACTAAGAAAATGCTCAATTTCATATTGGTAAGTGACTAAGAAAATGATGACAGGAGTACAAAAAGATGAATGTCAATGAACAATAAACTCAATTATATAAATTGGTTAGCAACTATTAAATAATTCCTATAAGCTTGGGTATGTCAACTGTGAACCACGCTAAAAAACAATAACCCATAGCACAAGCTTCCACAATGCCATCAATGTGGTATCTAGGCCATTTTCTTTGTTGTGAAATTACAAAGACATGGACCTGTGTATAGACACGGATTTCTACATTAAAGCATAATAGAACTGAGAATTAGAATTGTGTCCTAGGTGATGTTTTATTAGCCTTAGCCCATCATCGGCACCAATTCTTCATATGAAACCTAAAAATCTAAATAAAATTTGTTTCTTAGTTTCATGAAAATCAATTAATTTATATGATTTTAATTGTTATATTTGATTGGATGACCACCTTTCCCAAAAGCTTAAGCTGTTAGGATTTAGGAAGGGCCCAAACTATAAAATCATATTCTTAACACTCTCCATCACATGTACATGGGTAAACATAATAGACTGGATTAAGCCCAACGTGGAGTGACTTCAATAAACTAGAGGTATTTTTTTTAAAATAGTGACATTTGCAGGATTCAAACTAAGGACCTCCTGCTATAGTACGATGATAAATTTGATTGGATGACCAACTTTTTCTAAAGCTTAAACAGTTAGGAAGGAGCCCAATCTATGCATTTATATTCTTAACGTTAATGTTGATCAAATGCACTTAAATATGTCAAATTGTTAAGTCAACAACAAAACAATATATGGCATCAAATTTAAAGTTGCCTTATCCATGTCTGGTGTAACAATAGTAGCTTTAGTTGTGAAGTGTAAACTAAATAGACTAATCACAACAAAAATTCTTAAGAGGTTTAGAATAAATGGCTAGAGTGTTGCTCAAGAATTAGTTCTTACAAACTTGAAATCCTGAAATGAAAAATTATGGTTTGACATATTGGGGAAACATGAAGGATTTAAAATATACAAAAATTTTATCCAAAACGAGTAAGAAGCTTGAATCAACTTTCATTTCCAACATCGTATGAAACATAATAATTTTGTCCAAAAAAAAAATTTAAAAAAAACTAATCCACAATTTTATGAACAATAGAAAAATACATCAGTGTATCTGTGTGTTCGTCCTAGACTTTTAAATTTGATTAGATGGCCAACTTCCTCAAAAGCTTAAGTTGTTAGAAAAGAGAACAACCTATGCATTTATATTCTTAACTCTCCCTCACTTGTAGTCGGGCAAACTTGAGAAGACCGAGCCAAGCCTAACAAGTGGATCGACTTAATTGAAGTGGGGTTTTTTTTCAAAATACTAATGGTTGGAGGATTTGAATTCAGGACCTCATGCTCTCATAGTGTGTTAGATTTGATTGATTGACAAGATGTTAGGAAAGAGACTAATCTAAGCATTTTTAAGAGAGACAATTGAATACAACAACTTAACAGTCAAAATTTGGGAGTCAAAAAAAATCAAGAAAATAGAAAGTTTGCTCCTGACTCCTGAGACATGTAACTCCGCTCCTCTTTCTATTATACACAAGTAATAATCAGGGGAATAAAAGATTGGCTAGAACTGTATGTGGTTACATGATTGCACCTACATCTAATTTTAAAAAAGATGTTTACCATGAATAAGAAACCTCAAATAAATAATAAATAATAATAAACAAATATAAATCACTGGGAAGTTTTGCTGCTGGTTATCCAGAACTCTAGCAGTAACTTCTTAACACCTGGCCATACAAAATGCTCCTTGGCCCTATGTCATATTGAAGGAAACTTTGAAGCCAAGGCTTATTTGGATTCATTTCTTCTAAATTTAAATATTGTCACCCAACATGGGAATAAGTACCCACGTGATGACGATACTGGTATGGTATGCATGAGAAGAAACATTGGAAAAGTGCTCACTTTTTTACTATGACTCCAACCTGAGTGTGAAAGAAACCAAGCTATATTGAATGTCAATTGTATGGCTGCATTACTGATTACAGCATTGTTGTTTGGTTAGGAAAGACATTAGTTAATAATACTAAAATCTGTGCTTGTTAAGATAGGTCTCCAGTCAAATATCAATAAATACTCATTGCCTTAGTATTTATCTTGCACCTTTATTCTTCATATTCCCCATAAAGTGATCTTACTTTTAAATGTTTATCTTCACCATTTGAGTTAAATGTATGATAGACATTGACAGATTGACTCTTCATCCAAAGAACTTGCCACGAGACTAGTGTAAAATATGCAAAAGGACTTTGTGGGAGTGTTGCCGCCATAGCACTACAACTTTGGAAGATGCTGCTCAACATGCATCTGATTGATGCACCACGAAACAATCACCTTCCTCACGTGTGCATGAGTCCGGAACACTGACAACCACTACAACTTGCTTGTTTCATCACTCGAGTCAAGCTTCAACACACTGCTCAAAAATCTATCAATAAAATCAGTAACTAACCACATACCATTGGAGCCTGGAAATCACATTCAACTGAAATTCCTTTACAAGGCTACAATCTTATTAACCGATATCACAGCATGCAGAATAAAATCAAGATTAAAAACACGCGAAAACATTAGACACCAAGGTCGGGACTCGGGAGTACCCACGCTGCGTTCCAACACCCAAATAGATGCCACGGGTCAAAGTCCATATCCATCGCCGAATTTGCAACAAAAGAAACATAATGGCAGGAATAACTCGATGGATACTACCCAAATAAACTGATACTTCTTCAGAGAAACGAATCAAAATCAGGAACCGATAATGCAATATCGAAAATAACTAGGGTTTTAACAACCAAAACCTTAGGAGATCAGGGCGTTACCTTGAGCAACTTCACCAGAGAATCCTTGCCAAGGCGACGTTGGGCAAGGCTCGTCCCGACCTCTTTCACGACACGCTCCGGAGGCACGGCCATGGCGGCGACTGGCCGACAAGAATACTCTAGGGTGCCTAGAGAGAAGTTGGGAGAGATTCAAGCGTCGAGTTCTCTAGGGTTTGGTCAGGTGGGCAATCCACAAACCCTGCTGGCTTCCTCCGGCGAGCCCTCTTTATAATATGTAGGCGGTGGAGACTCGAGATCGGAGGCTCGAAGAGGGAAAAGTGTTGCGGTGTACCCTCGGCACATATTACAATGTAGTCTATTTGAATATACAAATCAATATTCGCTTTGCGATTCGTGAAGAGCGTAAGGTTATCGTAGTTTAAGCGGGTCAGGCGAACACTGGATTCGGCCAATTTTGTGCTCCCCGGCATCCCGCCCGCTCGAGGTCATGCGGTACGGACAGGAAGCACGTGAGATTTCGTTACGGTTTCGTTGTGACGGAAGGACTGTTATTACGAACAATATAGGGCTGGGGACGGATAGAATCGAGTTTAAAATTTTTCAACTCAAACCCGACTTACTTTGGATTCGATCAGGTTAGATAGTCGAGTTTATACGTTTAGATGAAAATGAATTTCTAAAAATATTTTTAAAAAAAATAATTAAAAAATTAATATAATATTTTTAAAATAATTAAAAAATAAATAAGCGGATCATCGAATTTCAAATTTTAAAATCCGAGATCCGAACCAATTATGTCAGATTTTGATCAGTTTGTACATGACCTGACTTGATTATATCGAATTTGGTCAGATTGTACACGACCCAATCCGATTACCCGACCCGAGCCAACCCAACTCAAATAGATCGAGTCAAGTCGGGTTCTTGAGTTCATTGGGTCGAGTCCTCTACTCCAACATCATAAGTAGGGATGTGTATGGGTAAGGGGTAGATTCAGAACTGATTAAAACCTACCCGATGAAGTAGTTTCCCGATAGACCCGAATCAAATTCGAGTAGGGTATGGGACATGCAAAAATCAAGGAACATGTTAAAACATGTTCCTTCCGAGTCCAACATATCAGGTACCCGGAACCAAAAATGTACCCAAACTCTATTTTGGAACCTATACTGAAACCTGTTGGAACCGATTATAGAACCTGTTTGAGAACCTATTGTAGCATATTCTATAACTTGTTGGAACATATTCTTGAATCTGTAAATGAACATGTTTCAATTGGATATTCGGAATCGAAACCAGAATCTGTGATTCCGGATATGATATGATTTTAGACTCCAACATGGTAGGATTCGATTCCAAAACCTAAGAATCAATCATGTACATGATAGGGTTCAAGTATCATGAAAAATACAAGGTAATATATTTTTCTATTTTTTAATTCTAACAAGATTATTTAAAATATTTCCATATTTAAATCAGTATCACGTACGGATAGTTAATTTCGAATATTTATCTTTTACCTGATTTGTTAATATTGTATATTTTTTACGTCTTTTATTTCTAATTTTTTGTGAGCATTACATATGTAGCTTGTTATATTTTTTAATTATTCCTTTAGACACCCATTCAAAGATGAGATCACGAGAGGCAACATTTTTAAATTTGGACCAGATTCTTGAAGCAATTAATCAAATGATTTTGATATGATTAGTGGATTGATAATTCTATTCAAATAACTTTTTAGAAATATAAACACCAAAATCGATAGGATAATAATTGAAATATATTTTGAATATGATTTATAAATGCAATGCTTATTAAATATAATATTGATTTTATATTATTTTAATCTTATTTTTTAAAATTTATATACTAAACAAATAATCGATAAAAATACATATCATATCATATCCCATCTATCGCATGAAGAAAATAAACTCGGGTGGAATTTCATATTTAACAATGATATGTTTATCATTACTTCAAGATATTAAACAATAACAATTTTCATTAAATTATTCCACTAATTACTATAAAAATAATTGATGTTATTATTATTATTATTTTAATAAAAATAAAAAATCACAATAAATGATCGTACTAAAATTTGAACTCTAAATTTATAGGTAATATTCAATATGTTACCACCAACTGTGCTACTCATAGTTGGCAAAAAAAAATTTCTTTTTCCCCACTCTTTTTCGGAGTGTGCATTATTTGATTAGTGAAAAAAAATCGTTTTTAACTCATTTTTAACTTTTATTTTTGCAAATATGAAACTTAAATTCAAAACCGTGTAAGATTTTTGAAATAAAAAATAGAAATCACCTGAGGTTTCTGATCACGCATATCTTGCTATACAAGTATTTCTATATACGAAGAACAAATAAAGAATCATAAATAAAAGATGTTGACCAAATAAAGAGCTAAAAGAATTATTAATTAACTAGCATAGTAATAAGGAAAAATAAAAAAGGTCCCACCGGGATTCGAACCCAGGTCGCCAGATTCAAAGTCTGGAGTGCTAACCACTACACCATGGAACCAAATGTTGTTTCTCCACATTTCATAAATTATAAAATCATTTTATCTTTGAACAATATATACTTCCGTTAGTTTCTATACGACTATTTTATACTTGGATTTGGATATGAAAATTTTGAACAACCATCCAAAGACTATGAACATGATTGTGGAGAGTTGTTCTCTTTACTGTTGGAAAGTAGCTCAAACAAGCACAAATTTCTCTAGAGAAATGCTCGGATCCAGAACCTTAGATTGTCCTTTAAAGCCAGGTAAATCACCATTTGATTCTTGCTCATCTGTTTCAAGCATGAAATAATCGAAATCTGCTAAAGATTTCAACTGCTGGTTAAGAGAGGCTATTGTTTCCTGACACTCTGCAAGCTTCCCAGCGGCTCGAGCAGCGGTACTGTTCTCCTATATATGAATAATAGAGAATGCTCAGCAAATAATCAAGAAAGAAAACATGTTTGGAGCAATTCAAAGTTGCACCTTGTTTTTGAAAAAAACAAAATACTAGGACTAAACAACACTAGTATTGGAGGAGTTGTATGAAGAAGATTTTTTGGATAACATTAGTACACCATATTTAGTTACATATTGGGAAATAGGACGCTACTTGTATTGGTCAAAAAAGGTTTTGTGACTCTATTATCACCAACATGGGTTTAAGAATATAGGCCAGAGGTTCATGCATAAAGTTAAGTAATTAGGGCTTAAACATTGACCTTTTCAATGACTAGGCCTACCAAGTTCATGAGTCAATGATCAGTTGGTTTAGGTTGTGACAAACATAAAGCAAGACTATACAGTCAGACATTCATAATGAAGTGAAAGGAAGATATTTAGACAAAAACAACTGCAGCTACCTGTTTCAGCTTCATCACTCCATTTGTGCTTGCAGATAAATGTAACTCAGTAACTTTTTGGTTGCCAGATTTTTGATGCTGCAAACTGTGGAACCTTGTTGCAAAAGGTTCAGATTTTGCCCTATTCTCTTCAACATGTTTTTCTAGTGTAGCCAACTTATCTTGAAGGCTCCAAACTTCTGCATGTGCCAACTCAAGTTGTGCCACCAATTCTTTTCTTTTTGCTTCTGCCATCTCTGTATCAGCTCCGAGTTCAGAGGAACGTGTTCTCTCCTCCTCAAGTTTGCCTTCCAGTATATTCACTTTCTCATCCAATATGACGACCTCCAAACATTTTGCAGCAAGTTCATACTCCAGTTCCTTTTTCTTTGCATCTATAACCTCCATACTTTGGCACTTGGCTACAAGTTCTGCTGAAATTTTCTTCTCCTCCTCAAGGTTCCTGTCAAGAGAATGAAAGTTCTCGTGCAGTTTGTGAAGTTCCAAATTTGTTGATTGAAGCTGACACTCTAATTCCTCTTTCTTTCTCTTTAGTGCTTCCATTTTCCAACACCTAGATGCCAATTCTGTGGATAAAATTTTCTCTTCTTCAACTTTTGTTTCTAACAAACTAATATTGTTCTTCAACTCTGCAATTTCACTATAAGCTGACTCAAGCTGAAGCTCCATCTCTTTCCTCTTACTTTCTGTTGCATCTATATCTTCACATTTTGCTTTCAATCTGTCAGACAACTCCTTCTCTTCCTCAAGTTTCCTCTTCGATAAATTTATTCTCTCTTGAAACTCAGTATTTTTGGCTTGTGAGGATACTAGCTGATTTTCCAGTTCATTTTTCTCTCCCTCTGCTAATTCTAGTTCTAACTCAAGAACATGTTTATCCCCGTTAACCCAATTGAGCTGCCTTTGCAACTCAACTAACTTACCTTTAGCTGCTACCAGCTGATCACATGCACTCTTCAACCGATTGCTTGTTACAGCTAAAGTTGTTTCCATTTCAACTTTCTCTCTTGTCATTTTCTCAACCATCTCCTCCAACTCAATCATATGTAGACGAATACTCTCTAGTTCTTTTCTTGAGGAGCTCTCTCCAGTAGAAGTATGGTCCAAATCATCATCATGCACAATGCTAGAACTACCATGATCAGTCTCTGGCAATGCAACAAGCTTTTCCATCTCAAGGAAATCATCCATTAGATGAATTTCCATAGAAGTGGTGACATGTCTTGCATTAGCTTTTTCTTTTCTGAATTTGTCAAGCTCTGCTATTAGGATTGATGACCACGAATCTGAATAACTTTGTCCATTATCTAGACTTAAAAATTCTTCTCCTGCATCTGATTGACTATCAATGACAGATTCAGCATAATGTGAATTAGAAATGAGCTTCTGCTCATGGGCTAATGATGATTTACGTGCATCAGCTCGTAATTGACAGCACTCAGCTTCAAGCTTGGTAACTCTTTTTATGTTGTTCAAATGTTGTTTGCTAGCAGCTTCTGCTGTACTGGTGATGAGCTCCAACTCTAGTGTTCTCAATTGTAGATCCCCAGCAAGGGTAGCAAGTTGATCCTTAAGGGCACACTTTTCTTCCTCAAGACTTTCAATTTTTGAGCAAAGCTCACGGTCAAAAGAGGTGCTAATTTCAGCTTTAGCTTCCATTTGAGCTCGAAGCTGAATAAGTTGGATTTCAAGCTCCGTTTTTTCAGATTCCCATTCATGGGTTTTCTTGATGATGACATCATGGACTTTCTGTTCCTGGTCTTCCTTTGTTTGCCGGAGCTGCCTGAGACATTCCTCGATGGCAGCATCAAGATGAATTACTTTGTCTTCAAGGGATGAGCTCTTCTTCGATGCAACTTCAAGTTGTTGTTTTAGAAATGAAACTTCCTTCTCTGAATTTTCCCAACCTGCCAAAATGTTGCAAAAATCATTCAAATTCGGAAAATTTTACCAACATATTATGTTTACAAATAATATAAAATGTTGTCAATGCCAGGGATCAATGCGCTTAGTGCACAGATATACTCTGAAGTCAAGCAATATATTAGAACATTAATATGAGGATAAACCTATGTTTTCAGATATACTCTGAAAACATTTAGTAGAAATGGAGCAAAAAATGTGAAACTAATTTAGATGGATAATTAATTCTGCAGAGTTAAATCCTACTCAAAACACACATCCTCAAAGATGTATGGAAAGATTTTTTTGTTATAAGATGTTCGCCAATATGGAAACATTAAAATCTTAATGTGTTTGAAAAATGTTGAAAAAGGAAGGTTACCTAATATAGCTTCTTCTGCAACTTTGGCATGCTGCTTCACCAAATCTTCTTTAGCACTAATGTTCGACAGAGCAGCAGAAAGTTTCTCATTCAAAGTCCTTATGGTTTCATCATTATCATGGCTAACATCCTTTGATGCAACCTCTGATGTTTGAGCATAATTTGGAGAAGAATTCCTTGATGTTTCCTGTTAATTATTAAACGAGCCCAGTAAATTAAGACAATACATAATGAATAAAACAACAAATAGAACTTGTTACTAGACAAGCAAGTTCATATAAGAAGAGAATGAATCAAGGTACAGATTGTCTTTGAATTTTTATTTTTCTAAAAATGATTCAGGAGGGATCTTTGGTATTATAGAAAGTACAAACACATGGATTTCAACAAGATTACCAATTATTCATGTTATTTTTACCAATCTGTTTAAGCCCAAACAATTTGGCTCAAGCGATGACATGTTTTACCTGCACTAAGTTCTTCTGGGGGACCGTTTGTTCAGCCAACATAATGGGTCACCAAGAGATCAATATAAATTATGGATATTTTATTCATAAAAAATCATACATCATACTAAAAATATTTTGATGGAAGCTATTAAAATATTCAACAATTTGATGGAACTTTCTTAATTACATATATAACTCGAACATGAAAGTACATTATCTCAGTTTTAGAAAGATATAATTGGACGCAAATTCTAATCATTTGATGAATAAATTGTCTTCACCTTAACACCAATGATCACACGTGTATTGAGTAGGACCAAAATGAAATTTCTTAATTGGAAACTAAAAAAATAAAAAATAAGAAAATAACTAGGGAAAAGGGCTTGAGAAACAAAAGCTAGGGAAGGAAGAAAGAAAGCTCGCAAATATGGTTGTAATGAATCATCTCAGCCAAAGTACTAAATTGTGAAAAAAAACTTATATGAGCAGTCTACCCATAGAAGTTTCTATGAACGAGTGGATATGAGCTTTAACTAAATGAACATGAATAGAAAAAGAATGAATATGAATTGTATCCATTTATTTTTTGTTCATATTCATTCGTTCATATATTTTCTATGAGCAGCCTGTTTATAGAAGCTGCACTCTTCTAAAAGTATGTACCAAAAAATTCGACTCATGAAAGGGAAGGATCAAACCTGTTCATCCGAGTGCCTATCTGAAGATGCCGACCCCGAGCTCTCCGTCTTGCCGGGGCTCTTGTCCGACGACCTTCGCCTCCACAGCCAACTTCGACGGTCCATCCCGCGACCTCAATCCAACAATTTCTTCGCAGTACATCACCACCGACTTCCCCAACAATCAAATGCCTTCACAAACAAATTCCAAACCCATGAATTCATCATCGCTCAGACCCAACCACTCGTATACAAAACCACTAAGCTGGGAATCCGAAAATATTACAGACAAAAAAAAGGAAGGGTGAGGCAAAGTACTGAGAGTTCTCCGGTTTGTCAGCTGAACATGCAGATGAGTGGAAGACAAGCACTTTCAAAATCCCGGTATAATATATAAAAAAATTGATTGAAACTTCAATTATGCTTGTCCTTTGATTGCATGATTGATTTGAGAGCGGAATTTATGTTTGTGTTGATTAAGATGGAAATAATTAGTTGGCTGGCACGACTAATTAGACAAGGCAAGGATTGGTGGAGCATAAACTAATATGCAAATAATATATAGAGTAGGTGGATCTGAGGCTGCAACACGTTACACGTTTCTAAGCCTTCTTTTTTTGACCACCAAAATGATGGATTTATAGAGCCAATCATTTTTCTCGTGCAACATTTGATTTACAGATCTTCGATACAAATGAAGTGCATCGATTAAAGTGATAAAATAGTTTTAGATGTTGGTCTTAATTCTTTCATAAATGTAGTTGAGATAAACATGACCAATAAAGTATCTAAAATGATTTTTCAAAAAAATAAAAATAAAATAAAGTATCTAAAATGATTGATTAACGAAGGAACGTGTGATTCCCTGAAGCTAAGATATCTCTAATTTACTGAGGATAATATATTATTGAGTTTTATGTTCTCATTATAACTTTGAACATATACACATAGCAGGTGCAAGTGCATGCCCATTTGCTTCAATCATCCCCTTGTTTTAATCCAATTAATAAGTTTCCTTGGACATGATTCTTAAATTGAAAAGGATGTTTCGGCTCCACACATGTTAATTTTGCACGGCACTAATTAAAGAAAAATATGCTGTCATCTGGCTTTTCTATATATACATCAATATAATTTATCTCCAATATTTAGCCTGTATAAAATTAAACCTTAATATTATTGTACGATGACACTTCATTATTGTATTTGTTGTTAGGAACTATATCCGCAAAGATTTCGTCTCCATTGATGACATTATTGCTTGATAGTTCCAGGTTTAATTATCTTTTGTCTTCGTCAATTATTGATTGGATTATAAATATGGATATTTGTTAGTCGGATTTAAATTGATCGAGCTCATGCAAAATATATTATATCAAAATATAACCTTAATTCTAAAAATAATATGTAACATTTTAGCCTAATTGATCAACAGTATTTAATTTCACTATTTATTTCATGGTTAAAAATCAAAATAAGAAAGCAGAGTCAGAGATGGTCAAAATCAGGTTGCACTTTTTTCATGCATCATTTACTCACCGGGCCATGATCTGCATTCTGCAGGACGACCCACAATTCCACAAATGCTTTTGTGGGGTGATGATCTGATTTCTCATATACGAGTCATTGATTTTTCACAATTTCCACATAAGCATTATAAATTCATGCGGCAATTCCCCCCCCCCCCCCCCAATACATTGGCTCTGTCCCTATCCACATCTACTATTAAAAGGAAAAACTCTAAGCCTTCCAAGTCTAAAAACTACCTTGGTCCTATGACCGGAAGCTCTAGTAAATTCAAAAGGCATAAACCTCAAAATGAACCTGATTTAACTCCCCCAAAGGGAGATAATACTCTTTATAAGTTTCAAACTTCAAACCCCTTTATATTATTAAATGAATGTTCTTATCTTGAATTAGGGTTGTAAACGAGCCGAGCCGAGCCCAGTATTGGCTTGTTCGAACTCGACTCATTTATTTCAAGCCCTGTTCGAACTCGACTTGAACTCAATTTGAGTATTTAACTTATGTTCGAACTCGGTTCGTTTAATTTTAAGGTTGTTCGAACGCGACTCAGACTCGGCTCGTTAAAGCTAAACGAACATATAAACGAACATATAAACGAACAAGTAAACGAGCCTTCAACGAACATATAAACGATCACCTAACCGAATAAATAAATGAATAAACGAACCGTAAACGAATATTGAGTATTTAAATGTTTAAAATATGACTATTGAAATATATGAGTATTTAAATGAACCGGTTCACGAACAATAAACGAGTATTTAAACGAGCATGTTCGTGAACATAAACGAGTCGAGCTTGTCTGTGTTCGAACTCGGCTCGTTTATTAAACGAGCCTAAAAATTTGGTTAATACTTATTTATTTAATAAATAAATAAACATAAACGAGTCCTAAACGAGTATATTGGTTCATTTACAACCCTATCTGGAATATAAGGGGTTGGTAGAAGGCCAACAAAGGAATTTCTCTTTCTCTAAATTAGAAATGTTAATGTTAAGGTTATCTCTCTTCATGAAACCCAAATCTCTTTGGGTGAAGGTGGTACAAACCAAATACCCTTTAGTTTCCTATACCAATAGGTTATCCCCTTCTAAATCTTCTTGGAGTTTGAAACTATTCTATAAAACCCATTCTAATATGTTTCATGGCTTCAAAATCATAATAGGTAATGGTAATAATACCTCTATTCTAGATGATTATTGGACTCTAGACCCCCCCTTAGCTATGAAACTTACATACATTAATATGAACCTGATTGATTCATAGTCTTGCACGTGTTAATCATTTCATAACGTATGATTATACTTGGTCTGCTTTATTGGGTTTATCCTTATATAGTGCTGACATGTGGGAGACCATTTCTAACATTGAGATTTCGGTCCAACTCAATGATGATTTTGTAGCTTGGACAACAAATGAAAATGATATGACAATCTCATCCAGTGCATATTTGTTTATGAAAACCAAATACCTCCCTTCTATTAATATTAATCCAATAAGAAACTTGACCTGAAAGCTTTCTATTGCGCCAAAAGTACATTAAATTATTTTTATGAAAAAATTTTCATGACCGATTGCTTACAAAAAATCAAATTATTAAATCTTAGTTTATCCGTGAATTCTTCATATGCTTTATGTAATAATGAGGTAGAAATTATTACACATCTTTTTCTTGACTATACTTATATTTCTGATATTTGAATTTCTCTAGTCAAAGTCTCAATTTAGATTTTTTTAATAGAAGTGTTTAACATTCTGATAGTTGGCTTAAGTCCCAAATAAATTCAAATTAGAATTCTGAGACTAGAGTCATTGTTGCTAATGCATTGTGGTACATTTGGTATTTTAGAAACAACATTTTGCATGGTGAAGTAAGACTTGCCATTTCTACTAATGTTATGAGAATTCTAACTTTTTCAATGAATTATAAATCTTACTATACTCCTGAGAGCTCTATACCAACTATCAATGACGTTATGAAATGGTCTCCTCCCCCCTGGATGGTATAAAATCAATTGTGATTGTGCTTTTCTTAAGCCTGATAGAGGTGCAAGTTTTGTTGTAAAAAACAATGAAGGCAAATGTATTTATGTTTCTGCAATTTTTTTCCAATCTAATTCTGTTTTTTATCCGGAGGGTATTGTTATTTTGAATGTAATTTCTTGGGCAGCATTCAAAAATTTGGACCACATCATCATTGAAATGGACTGTAAAGCTCTAGATGACATGATCAACAAGAAGACTACTTCTCCCTAGCGAGTGGTGTCAAAATCTTTTCAATCGAATTTATCATTTTTTCCCTAAGTTCAATAATTTATTTTGTATTTTTATCAATAGAATCAAGAATGAAGGGCAACAAATTACGCTAGGAGATGTAAGAAATTCTCTGTCTGGACTTCCATACGACCTCATGAGCTCGATTCCATTTTGTGCAAGGATATCGAGCATTCTCCTAATTAAATAATATATTTCTTTGTTTGGTAAAAAATAAAATAATGAAAAACTACTTTAAGGAATCAATTATTTAATCAAAGATCAATCAATCGAATTTTTTTTAATATAAAATAATAACTCAAGTATAGATCACCTTCTACTAAATAGCTGGCCGGGGAGAGGAAATTGTAGGTCCTAGCCATATATACCTCGTCAGCTTCACAAGCAAGAATATATTTCTCCTGATGAATTACTTTATTGAAAATCAGCGTGTACACGGTACAAGACTAAAAAAATAATTGGGTCAATTTTCATATCTGTCGTCCATCAATTTTATCTTATACTGCAATTTGGTCACCGAAACGTGTATAGAATCTATCAATTTATATATATATATATATATATATATATGCCGCATAAGATTTAGCTGGACAATGGGGTAAAGTCAACGTTCTGTTTATTTTATTAAACCCGAGCGAATCACATTAATCAATATATATATATCAAGTTGAGGATTTTATGGAAAATATATTATATATATGGAGCAGAACTTGAACCGCAAAATTACTCATATATAATAGATTTAATATATTGCGTTCCCGCATCACCACGTGGGAATTATTTTTTGCTCCATCCAATATTCCAATCACATTCTCTTCCCCGTCCGCCGCAGTATTTATCGCTGCATAGGGATGACAGTGAGTTTAGATATTTCAACTGTCCTAGATTCTAACGAGTCATTGATAAATTTGGGATGAATTCAAGATTTTAATCTAAAATCCATCCTAAATTCATCAAATATAAAATTATTAAAATATTCATAATATTATCATATATATATATAGTAATAATTATATATTTTTTAAATTAAAATTTAATATAATTTATTTTTTAAATTAAAATTAAGTATGTATTATTCAACGATAATACGTTTAATTAACATTTGTTGTAATCAATTTTAACATATGATTTTATTTGTCATTTAAGTATTTTTTATAATTTTAAATTATTCATATAAGTCAATATTTGATAAGTATGTAAATTATAAAATAATTTTTATATATATATAAAATTTATTAACGGATAAAAAGTGGGTATTTATTAAAATAGTGGGATGAGTTTAAGAATTATTTTTCAAAATAATAATAGATTTGCGACAAATTTAAAATTAAATTTTCTTAATAAATAAAATTGGGATAAATTTTACCTGCATCCCAAATCCTCAACAGCCATCCCTACCGCTGCAAGCGAAGTCGACTAGAAATTAAGAAATCTACACCGCAATGCTGACTCGCTGCCACGTTATTAATTAGGACGCGTCCTCACTAAGTCATGGGTCATTGAAATTGAACATTTGAACCTGTTATCAGTGACAGCAGTTTAACATATAAAAGGACTGAACGCGGGTCAACCTACACCTGCCGGTATTTATTAACGAACAGTGACTTCGTTATCATGGCACAAAAGTCTGTATAAATAAAGAGCTCCGCTGAATGGTTTCCGCAAGCCCACGGGAAGAAGAGCAGTATAAGACCAAGGAAAGCCAAATCAATGGAGAACAGAGACATGCCGGAGGAGGAGGAGGAGACGCCGTTGGTGTCGCTGAACCACGTCTCCTTCGTCTGCCGGTCGGTGCCGGAGTCGGTGAAGTTCTACGAGGAGGTGCTCGGATTCACCAGCATCAAGAGGCCTTCTTCCTTCAACTTCCAAGGCGCTTGGTATGTACTCAACCGCCTGCAATGCTAGAAGTTCCTATTTTCCTTCATTTGGCACGTATTTAATTAGTTATATACGAGCTTAAACTGTAAAAAAATGATGTTTATTTAGGTTATTTAATTATGGCATCGGCATACACTTACTGCAATGCAACTCGGAGGAAGAAGGCATGCCGAGGAAGAAGAAGGCGATCAACCCGAAAGACAACCACATCTCCTTCCAGTGCTCCAACATGAGAGTTCTCAAGCACAGACTGGAGAAGATGGGAGTCCAGTACGTGACGGCAGTGGTGGAGGAAGGCAACGTGCAAGTGCATCAGCTCTTCTTCCACGACCCCGACGGCCACATGATCGAGATATGCAACTGCGAGGATCTTCCGGTGCTCCCCCTCTCGTCGTGCCCGGTCAAGTTCCGAGCTGATCGTCGTCCCGTGGCTTCTCCTGATCACGGTGATGGTACTGATCACTTCATTTACAACCCTTGTTAATTAATTAATTTGGTTAAATATATATAGGAGATGTGAGTTTTGACTTTTGATATGCATGCAGATGCCCGTTGTGGCGATAAAATGGACGCGGTGGACATCGACAACTTCTTAAAGAACGTGATGTCCATCTCCCTTTGAGAGCTACCTAGCTGATTTATTATAAATATTGTTGATTAATTGTTTGTAATAATATGGCTTCTACGTGTAGTACAATACGTACAGTTGTATAATTTCTTAATTATATGCATTGTTGATGACAAGAAACATGCAGACCTTATGCTATTTTTTTTTAAAAAAAGATATGATAATATATTAATTTCAAAAGCTTTAATTAAATTAATAAAGCAAAAAGAATATATAAAGGGAAATAAGGGAAAAACAAGATAGAGGTGGAATGAACACTAGTGTTATGAATAAGAACATAAGAGGATTTTAAATCACAGCCAAGTAGGATTCTTTTAATTCATCTAAAGGATTTGTGTACAATAACAAGTTGCCACGATATATTTTGCTTAGATAGATAAAAGTGTAATCTAGTTTTGATTCTCATGAAATTAATTAAGAAAACCAATTTATTTTTAGAAATTAATTTGAATTTTAACGTTCATATTTAATTCTTTGTAATTGTTTACGAAGGTGTTATTCATCTTTTGACTTTTTTTATGTATGAGTATTATGTTTGATTAATTTGTATTTTTTTTTATTTTAGAGTACATTCAATGATTAAAATGAACATTACAATTTATATATATTATATTTATTTTTATATATTAAAATTTTTATTAGTTAATCGAAAAATATTGAATAACTGAATCATACAAAATGAAATTGAAGTATTGATTAACTAAAGTTAATGAATCGATCTATGATTAATGATTTTAAAAATTTAATATTAATAGATCGGTTCATGCTCGGCCCTACTCGTGTGAGACACGCAAGGATTTTTAGAATATATTTTTTTTTGACAATTAATTAACCTTTTGATTTTTCATGCTGCAAAATGTACTCTTAAATGCTTTGATTAATAAATTCTTCATAGATATCCACGCGATCTTCTAACTAAAATATCATCTGTTTGAGATGACTAAGAAAACTCATTGGTTAAACCTTCAATAAATTGGTGGGATATTAATATTTCCTCCATTTTACTCAAAAATTAGCATTATATAAAAAGAAATAGTAATTTTAGACAATAAAGATTAAAAATTAATTAACTAATGACAGCAGCGACTCCACTGGGGATCGAACCCAGAGTCTCTGGTTCCGTAGACCAGCGCCTTATCCATTGGGCCATGGAGTCAGTACAGACCAACGGACGAGGTGTAATATCTCAACTCTACTCAGAATAGCTGACGGAGAGGCCGCGACTTGTAGGTCATGATGACTCGAAGGGGTGCAAGAAAGAAGATGGGACAAAACAGGAGGCAAGGGAGTTATCCTCCTAATAAATAATCAAATTCAATAAACTCGTTCTCTAGCAAGCAATCGCATTTCACCACATTTAATATCCAATAAGCACAACATCCTCCTAATCGAGGTTACATGTTATGCACTGGTGTTATCTTTTATTTTCACCTCGCAATAAATTTGTAACTAAAAATTGATATTTTAAAATTTATCAAATATTATAAAACTTGAAACTTCCTTTCCCATTAACATCTTTCATTCAAAAATAAAAAGAAAATGAAAGGAAATCCAAGAGCAAATTAACCATTTGTATTAATTAGTTCCTTCTTCTTTCTCTATTTACTCTCAAGTAAACAAATTACCATCCTCCTTTCTGTTTTCCCCCTTTATTACCCTCCTATATTTTATCTTCCAAGTAAAACTATGACACTTTGTAGTAGGAATTATTAGTATATATGTCCAATAAGCTAAAACAACAATTTCTTAGCAAATTAAAGTATATTATCTCCAATAAGCTAAAAAGATAAGGTCAACACAATTTGCATAGCATCAAAGTTGCTTTGGTCATAGTTCCTCACTTCCTCCTAAATTATATCATTATCTAGTACTGGACCATGCATTATGCAAGTTGATTTTGATTGATATATTATTCAACTGGAAGAAACTAATTAATTGAAGTAAGGAATGTATATTTATTTGGTAGATTTTATGAGTGCAATTTTTTCAATTTAATTCCAAATTAAAGCCAGCTTGCCTTGCACACTTAATTTGTTAATTTGCTTTAGTGCTTGACCTGATTAATTAAATAAACCATAGCTTGACTATCATGCATATCACATACATCAATTTCCAGACATACTTAGTTGAAGTGTCACTTGAACCATTGATCCAAATACTTGATTAAGTTGATGTAATATATCATTAAGTCTTATTAATTATAAATATATATAGTTTATTTCAATGCAAGATTAAATCGATATATTATAAAGAGTTTCCTTATAATCCACTAACTTGTATTCTTCCTTCCAGCTTCCTTAATTAGTAAACTAACTTGTAATCAACTAATATGTATTGGTTTCTAGTTGAGTTTCACCAATATTGGCTCCAAATTATAAGTGAGGTTGATGCCAAGCTATTTGACCTAGCTTGATCCCAAACTGATGGGGCTCGACCCTTGATGGTTGAGTTTGATTCTCATGAAAAGCTTGAGATTTAATTAGCTAGGGCACAAATTTGAAATTAGTTTCTCAATTGCTTGGGGATTAATTCTACTAAATTGATTGAGATTAATTAAAAACACATATATAGGATTATAGTTTGGGGCGCAGTTAAACTATATAGCATTTTTATTTTTATTTATATATTTTAATGACTTAATTATATTTTTGGTCCCTCAAAATATTACGTTTTTTTTTCCCGTTTGGTCCATCTTTTTTAAAAAAAATTCGTTTAGTCCCTCAAAAATTGTTTTCGTTTTCGTTTGGTCCATTCGTTAACTTTTCGTTAACTTTTGCTGTTAAGTGTCAATGCTGACATGAATTAAAGATAAAATGAGAGATCAAACTGAAAAATAGAGATATTTTAAGGGATTAGATGAAAAAAAAATTGTAATAACCTAAAGCATAACTATATATATAATTAATAAAAAAAATCATGGTATCAGAGAAGGGTCGAGGGAATAAAAGGTGTTGACATAGAAAAGGACGGCGCGAGCGTGAGTCATGATGACGCAAGGACGGCGCAAGTGTGAGTCGTGGTGACGCAAGGGCGACGCGATCTTGAGTCATGGTGACGCAAGGGCAGTGCGAGCGTGATTCGTAAACTTATTGTTGATTTGTGTAGTGAATATTTTGAAATAAGAAAAAAAAATTTGATGAGATTTTATATTTGTGAATAAGATGACAATATATATATATTCTTTATGTTATTAAAATATATATTTTTTTTCATCTAGTCTCTTAAAATATTTTTATTTTTTCGTTCGATCCATCATTTTGTCTTTAATCCATGTCAGCATTGACACTTAACAGTAAAAATTAACGGATGGACCAAACGAAAATGAAAATAGTTTTTAAGAGACTAAACGAAAAGTTCTTAAAAAGGATGGACCAAACAAAAAAATATGATATTTTGGGAGACCAAAAATATAATTAAGCCTATTTTAACTTCTAAATTAACTTCAAAATGTTTTAATATTGGTTTCTAAACTTATAATTTGTCTCGATAAGAATTGTTTTCGTAGTGTTTGGATTTGGCCACTTGCGAGTTATCCATCGAGCAAACTTAAGTTGACGTAGACCTCGATCGACACCTACAAAAGTGCTCCTGGGGTTGGGTCCTCAAGAGCACTCTTCGATAGTCAAGTTAGTAAGTGGATGACAGAAGGCGAATGGTGGACCCATCTCACGATCATAATGCACGAAGAGTGAATAGAAAATTGAGGGTAGAGAAAGAGGTCTAGAGTTCTCCCACCACTAGGTGCATGCATATCTATCTTTTATATTATTGTCGAGGGGGTAGTTTTAGCATTTTGACCGAGGTGACTTGGTCATTTCGTGGAACTGTCACATTTTCACTTTGTCTAGTCTATCGGGGTCAATTTAATTAGGTTAATAGATCGATCGAATATGATGATCTTTGGAGAGCTCAATAATGTCGATTTGAGATGCTAATCGTTTTCATCTCGTAGTGATTGGATTCCTCCCCTTTAATTGAAAACTTGTGGATTAAATTAGAACATCCTGAAGTTTTAAAACTGAATCAAAATATAAATAGTAGTTTAGAAATGTTTCAAATTATTAACCCCAAAATCAGTACATATATTTGGTTGCCCTTGGAACGCCCCAACTGAAGGGCACCCCAGCAAATGTCCCTTGCAAATACTATAGCCCTAAAGTACTTACCCTATAGATGATTTGTTCCATTGGTTATTAATTAATTCATAGTCTAACTATATAAATGAAATACATGTACTTTTTTTTATTAAAAAAAGTACTAATCCACTTCTAGCACTTCAACTATCTTGACCTAAACTTTTATTTAGTTGTGCCCTAAGTATTGGAGAAGAAATGATAAATATATTTGGCAATGACTATAGACAATATTGATAAATTATTTAATACTCCAATATAATATTAATTGATTAATTATATTATCTAAACTTGTAAGTTTATCTAGGACCACCAATGGTTAATTAATTACACCTTTTAAATCTTAATCTCTTCTAGCTTGTGCAAGAAGCAAACAAATTATTTTAAACCTTGCTCCTATTACACATGTACCCAATTTTGTTAGGGTAGGTCAAACTTTCCTTCCTAAATTATATAATTGGATTGGAATTCTCAAACTATATATGGGTTGAAAAATTGCTGTATCTCTACCACCCAACATGAAGTATTGATAATTAATCTCTACTTGAGTTAATTTAAACCAAAAAAAACAAAAAAACACACACACATATATATATATATATATGTTTGACTCTATATATATACTAATTGAGAGAATATGTTCTAATAATGTGCACCTATTTTTAATTTAATTCCCTTGTTAAAAATAAGGTAGGCAGGTAGCAATATTAATATTAGCAATTACCTGAGAGCTGTTTTCTTCATTTGATATCAGTATTGTTAATTAGGTCCATCTAAACTTGTATGAATAATGTAGCTTTAAATGACTTTTTTAAATTCAATTCAGCTACTATTACTCAATTTGATGTCCATAAGAAGTCACAATAGATCGATGATCATACTAGGAATCGAACCATAGATCTTTAGGCAATATACAATATACTACCATCAACTATGCTACCCGCAATTGATAATTTTCATCAATTTTTTTATAACAAAAATAAAAAGTCATAATAGAAGATTATACTAGGGTTCGAATCATAGATCTCTAGGTAACATACAATATGTTACCATCAATTGTGCCAATAATTGACAAAAATTTTAAAATATCATTTTTGTTAATAATATTCAATCCTGAGGGAATATATTATTGCTTGCAAAATTAAGGTGAGATGCATAGCTGGGGCAGCTGTTATCTATTCCCAACTAATGAGTAGATAGTGACATTTGCTTGAGAATTTTTTTTGTTGTTTAAAAAAATAATACATGATATCTTATATTAATAGCAAATCCAACAAATTAACAATGACAAGGCAATCATAATTAATGCCAAATTTGTTTTCAATTGATCCATCATAAAATTAATGGCCATCCATATGATATAATTAATGAAAAGCCTGCATGCACTTGACGTAAGCAGCAACCTCTGAATATAATTTGATTTGGGTAATCACATGTAATCTCCTTTTGTGGTTGTTAATCTTCTTTCTCATGATCCCAAGTCTCTCTCATATCACATGAGGACAAATTAATTGTACAATACAAGATTATCACCCTTTCTTATGAGAACCTACAAGTTTCATCACCATGATGTCACACATGAGTAGGATTCTTGGATGATGATTTAACGTGCATTATTTAGTGTATTCACCCTTGAAATTGAGAGGTCAAGTCATCGTGGAATTTAAGGAAGCAATATATTCAAGAGACAAGAACGGGGCAATTAATTTCAGCAATTTGTGGAAATAATAATAATAATAATAATAAAAATAAAAATAATAAAAATAAAAGCCAAAATTCCTAAAACCATGATATGAAAGCAGACATTTTTAAAATTTTAACCCAAATTTTCAAATATTCAAAATACTCTTAAAATTTAAATTTTCTCTAATTTGCATATGGTTCCCTCGAATTTGAATCAATTAGTAAAAGTCTTTAATCGAACTAAAATAAAATATTAAATTTATTTTTAATAACTAATATCAATATTTTAGTATTTTTTAGTGATCCAGTAAATAATATTTTAGTAACTTAAATTATTATTTCATTAGTTTCTTAGACATTTAAAGACTTTTGAGGAAAAAAATTTAAGTGGTTCAAAACAGAGGAAATCAAATCCGAAATTGAGAGAAATTTAATTTTGAGGATAGATATTTGAGAATTTAGATTATAATTTTGGAAATTTTTTACTTGTGTATTATATATGGTTTTGAGAATTTCTATATATCTTTGTTGTCGTTATTTTAAAATATCGCTCAACAAACCATCGGGTCCATGCATTGCTTAATCAAGACTTCAATTTTGTGGCTAGGAATCAATAGAAGCAAGCTTAATACATATTATATTATATAATTTCCCAACTCCATTGACTTGACTATTGATTAATTAATTAATTAATTAATTCCATTGTCTTTTGCTCAATGGCATCTCTGTACTTGCTAGTTAGTATATATATATATATATGCAATTGTAAATAGACTTGATTGGAGGGTCAAAATGTCATAAGGTGCTGTTTGGTTAGCGAAAATTATTTTTTGGTTTGGTTTCAGTGAAATTGAAAACTTGATTTCGAAAACTTGATTTTGGTTTCTAGTTTTCAGTTTTCTGAAAACGCGTTTGGTTAATAAAAACAACATCAGTTTTAGTTAGTTGAAACTAGTAAATATTTATTTGATTATAAAAAGTAATATTAATTTTTCTTAAATATTTTTTGGTAATTAAATATTTAGTTAGTTTACAAAATTAAATATTTGTTAATATGGTTACAAAATATTTAAATGATTTAATTAATTAAGTTATTGGTAATTTAAGATTTTTTTTGTTCAATTAAATATAAAAATTAATTAATAGTTATTATAAATTTTTTTAAAAAAAATAAGTCCAATGATATAAAATTAGGTTTGATTAAATTATAAATAGACTAACTTTAAGAAAATTGAGTTATTTAAAATTTGGGTTTGAGTCAATTAGATATAAATTGGTTTAATTATTTTATAAATTTAAGATAAAAGTTTGAGTTAAAAATGATGATTTTTATTTTTATTTTTAAAAATTCGATATAGTTTGATTTATTTTTAAATTAATTAATTTTATAAAAAAATATTTATAATTATAAAGTTGTCACAGCATTTTGATAACGAAATCGACAGTCTCGAAACCACAGAAAATAACATTCTGTTGTTTTCATTTTTATTAAGAAAACTAGTTTCGTTTTCATTCTGATTTCGATTCAGTTTCACGAAAATACTAAACCAAACACGCTTTCGTAAGCAGTTTTGGTTTCAGTGAAACTGAAATCATGAAAACAGACTTAATTTCGCTAACCAAACAGACCCTAAGGTTCTTCGTGTTCACATTATGATATTGATTTGACGATAAAATCGGGCATTTTTTCCCCACAGAAATTAGGAGCAGCTAACTGTCGAAAGAATTTGCTATTAACTAATTTCAAATGTTAAGTAAATTAGGAAAATATTATTTAGTGATGTTGGATAGACTGTAATTAATTAATTAGTTGATTCAAGGTTCTAAAAGGGTCTAATTAATATACTGACTGTGTGTTGTCTTATTAGCTGACAATTAGCAGTCCACGCGGTTTAAATCAAATTGAACCGACTTAAATCGAATCAAACTGAATCGAATTTTTTTGGAATAAAAATTTAAATTGAAAATCAAACTATTTTCGGTTAGATTCGATTTTTTAACGAAACAAATCAAAAAACTTATTTTATCTTGTATTAGTTTGTTTTAGCCCGTTTAAACAAAACACACCCAAATCTAAATCGTACATATATACTAATATCAAAAAATAACACAAACATCAACCTAACTAATCGAACAGTAATATTATAAAATCTTACAAACATCAATGCAAGCAACAAAAATATAATCAACTAATAAAAAAATAAAAAGTATTTTTTCTTAACAAAAATACAAGCAGTGGACATCCCTAGTGACTACTGAGAATGTATATTTTCTTGCAGTGACTTCATAATCAAACCAACCAATAAAATATGAAAATGTACTCGATCAATCAACTCTCAATATTCCACAATTATTGGGATTCCCTTCTTAGCCTTGTGTAATACAACCAATTACTGTATCTGAATCTTGTATCATTTTATTTTTGTTTCCCCACCTTACAAATAGTTAATATTTAATAAATGGTCTCCCTGTCTATACTATATAAATATGTGATGTCACAGTTATTTAGAGGCTATGCACATTCTCTTCTTCTCTTCTTCTTTTCCCTTCACAGGAGGAATTAAAGAGCAAGAGGATCGCATCACTCTTTCAATTTCCCTTCTCCCTCCTCTCTGCTATCAAGCAGCAGCCATGTCGGTGCCGGTGGCGTACCAGGGGAATACGTCTTTGGCGGTGGCGGACTGGCTGAACAAAGGCGACAACGCATGGCAGATGATCTCCGCCACGCTGGTGGGCATGCAGAGCATGCCGGGGCTGGTCATCCTCTACGGCAGCATCGTGAAGAAGAAGTGGGCGGTGAACTCGGCGTTCATGGCGCTCTACGCCTTCGCGGCCGTGTGGATCTGCTGGGTGACCTGGGCCTACAACATGTCCTTCGGCGACAAGCTCCTCCCCTTCTGGGGCAAGGCCAAGCCGGCGCTCGGCCAGAAGTTTCTCATCAAACAGGCGGCGCTGCCGGCCACCACCCACCACTACCACAACGGCACGGTGGAGACGGACACGGCCATGCCCTACTACCCCATGGCCTCTATGGTCTACTTCCAGTGCGTCTTCGCCGCCATCACCCTCATCCTCCTCGCCGGCTCCCTCCTCGGCCGCATGAACTTCCGCGCCTGGATGCTCTTCGTCCCCCTCTGGCTCACCTTCTCCTACACCATCGGCGCCTTCTCCCTCTGGGGCGGCGGCTTCCTCTACCACTGGGGCGTCATCGACTACTCCGGCGGCTACGTCATCCACCTCTCCTCCGGCATCGCCGGAATCACCGCCGCCTACTGGGTGGGCCCGAGGTCGACAAAGGACAGGGAGAGGTTTCCGCCGAACAACGTGCTGCTGATGCTGACGGGGGCAGGGCTGCTGTGGATGGGGTGGGCCGGGTTCAACGGCGGCGACCCTTACTCCGCCAACATCGACTCCTCTCTGGCAGTGCTCAACACCAACATCTGCGCCGCCACCAGCCTCCTCGTCTGGACCTGCCTCGACGTCATCTTCTTCAAGAAGCCGTCGGTCATCGGCGCCGTGCAGGGCATGATCACCGGCCTCGTCTGCATCACTCCCGGTGCAGGTACGTGCATGTCCAATGAAGTAATTCCACCCTCAGTTTAATTAATGTACAGTTTTCATACACTCTTCTTCTGCACTATTAATTAATTCCTTATTTATTATAAAATATACAAATAATTTGGTAAATTGAATGGAATCTAGAAGGTGCATCTGGCCGTAAAAATTGACGGGAATCTTCTTCCTGTGATTCCTCAGACTTTTATGGATCATTGAATGCGACTCTGTTGACTTTTTTTTGTTACTTTTGGCATCATTTATTTGGCTGCAATCTACTGCAATAAATCATGCCAGCTATACATTGTAAACCAAGTCAAAGTCTATGGTGGATAATTTGGCTCAATAGATGGAAAAATTGGTACTGCAACTAATTTCCATGTTTAAAATATGTATTTATATATTAATAATTACTTTGATATATTTAATTTTAAAAAAAAACAAAGTTGAAAGATGTGTACAAAGAATTAAGCCCAAATTTTATGTTTCTGTATGCATGATTTATATATAGAATCATGAATGATATGCAGGTTCTTGACCATCCAGGTGCATGTCTCAAGTCAATTATCATTAATCCTCAACCACAAAAATCTATTCTTATCATACAAGAAAAATTATGATGAATCTGGAGCCTGTGATTTCTCATTAATGGCATATATAATGATTTCTCATTAATGACATATATAGCTGCTACCATCCATGACAAGGGACAAGAGACATCAGTTAAATAGACAAATAAACCTGAATATTTACAAAGTAAAAGTAGATGCAATCCTTGGTAGTCCAAAATGGCTGCTAGCTAACTAATAACATGAAACATGCAAGCATGCGAGACAATAAATAATCCTACCTCTAAATGGGTGTCCTAATCAATAAAGAGACAAAAATTATTTTCTGGAAATTAAAGACTATCTTATGATCAATATCCTTACCCTTGATTTTTATTTTTTCATATGATCATTTAAAAATAAACAAGGGATTGGGGTTTCTACTTCCTCCTGTTTTAGACTTCTATATGGTTTGTCGTATACATAATTAGGGGCGGCAAAAATAGGCACGACACGAGCACGGCACGATAACTGCGGGCCGGGCCGAATCCGGCCAAAAAATTCGGCCCGATAAGCTTATCGGGCCGGGCCGGCCTGGCCCGATAACATTGCGGGCCGACGCGGGCCGGCTCTTATCGGGCCGGGCCGGCCCGTTTGGCCCGCTAAACATATATATAAAAAATTAAGTCTAGATTAGGGCTTGTTTAGTGCTTTAAAATTGAATGTGAAGTTAATCTATGGAGTTTTTCATGTGAAATATCATATTTGATGCTTATTTAGTCTCTTAAATATTTTAAATTATTTTTTTATAATTTTTTTAGTTAATAAGAGGGCTCGTGGGCCGTGCCGGGCGGCCCGCAAAATATTGCGGGCCGGGCCGGGCCGGGAATTTCTGGCCCACTGAGTTAGCGGGCCGGGCTGGGCCGGCACGCCACCTTATCGTGCCGGGCCGGCCCGACCCGTTAACTGCGGGCCGGCCCGTTTTGCCACCCCTATACATAATTAATTGATTTAGAAATGTTATGTTATAATATGTGATCTTGCTTTTTGATATATGAGTATATATGCACTAGATCAGCAATATGAAGGTGTTTCAATCACTAGTGACTACCTGCTTTATTTCTCCACAATATAAAATCTAGCACTAAGGCCACAGGCCCACAGCAGCCATTGCTTTTAATCTTTTATGGTTGGCGTGCCTATATATAAGGGAAATACTTAAGCCTTAGCGTAGAAATCTAAGGAAATTAAGGACTTCCTCTTAAGATTGTTATCCAAATCTAGTGGTGTGCACGTATACCAGGCAGACCGGAAGTCGGTTAGAACATATTCGATCGGATAGATTCTGAGTAGATCTAAATTAAATTTGGATATAGTCCGGGACAAAACTTTAGGAACCAATTATATAAAAATGATTCCGATTTCGAGTCCAGTACATCGGGTACCTAGCATCGGAATCGATACCCGAAACTTATACCCTAGAACCTATCATTTACAGATTTCAACTAAGTACTCGGAACATGTACTCCACCACAAGTTTCGGATAGAATCTGATTCCAAATCCGAACATGCCGGGTAGGACCGGTTTCAAAACTTAGGAACTAGTTCTATACAGAATATGATCCGAGTATCATAAAAAATACGGAGTACCCGACCACTCATCCATATCCAAATCTAAGCATTTTATTCTACTTTATTTTCGCTTTTTAAATGGGTATTTTTCGCAAAGGTTATTAATCCTTTTTTTTTAGCTTAAGCAAATCTTTACTGGGACCTGCTGGCTCTTAATTTTATTAAAATTTATTTTAGTTAAAAGTTCAAGATTTTGCTCATCTATACGTGGGACAATCAAATCTATTCGACAAATTGAATTTATACCCTACAATATTATTAATTTTTATATCTACCCTTAAGCATATATGCCATTATGATCACTACACTACGTTATGAATTGATCTTTAAAATAGATTTGATTACTTGTTTCAGCTTCGGCTGGTTTGGACTTAAGATTAATTACCTCGCTTAATATTGCATCTCAAATATCGATCTCAGGTTTAGTGCAAGGCTGGGCCGCCATCGTCATGGGCGTGTTGTCCGGCAGCATCCCCTGGTTCACCATGATGATCGTCCACAAGCGCTCGCGCCTGCTGCAGAAGGTGGACGACACCCTCGGCGTCTTCCACACCCACGCCGTCGCCGGCTTCCTCGGCGGCGCCACCACGGGCCTCTTCGCCGAGCCCACCCTCTGCTCCCTCTTCCTCCCCGTGACCAACTCCCGCGGCGGGTTCTACGGCGGCGTCGGGGGCGTGCAATTCGCCAAGCAGCTGGCGGGCGCCCTGTTCGTCATCGGGTGGAACCTCGTCGCCACCACTATCATCTGCCTCGTCATCAGGCTGGTGCTGCCGCTGCGGATGCCGGAGGAGCAGCTGACCATCGGCGACGACGCCGTGCACGGCGAGGAGGCCTACGCGCTGTGGGGCGACGGCGAGAAGTATGACTCCACCAAGCACGGGTGGTACTCCGACGACACGCAGCACAACAAGGTCGCTACTGGAGTCACACAGAACGTTTAATTACAATCAATTAGGAGGTGAAAAGAAAGGGGTAGCGAAAGAAGAGTGCAAATCTCAAAATACAGTGTATATGTTTCTTTGGATTGGGGAATACATAAAAATTGGAGGTGTCATTTGATATTTGTAGGATTACAATTTGTATACTTGTAATTGTCAAACCACTCAAGACTTTTCTATTAGAATCGAATTTAATGCATTAATATCTTTCACATCAATTATTTTTCTATGACTTTATTAATTAGTATGGCAAAGGATAAAAAAAACAAATTTAGCTTTTTTACAATTAATTGAAAAAAACAAAACAAACAAAGAGCAAACCACATTCTCTTCCCCCTTTTTTTTTCAGGTTGAAGGCTAACTCTTCCCTATTTTTATTCTTACCTCGTCCTACCGGGGTTCCTCATCCTGTCATCCAGGGAAGAAATTATAGCACAGATATTCATTTGTGATATGACGACAAAAGAATCTCGCTACAAGGATGTATTCAGACTCAGTTTAGCTGCAGCTGCTTCTCTCCCTTTTACAGAGGATTGTCCATTCTACTAATGCAGGTCTAGCACGTGCACCAATTGAACACAAGATTAGCTAGAATAAGCACAAATTCAAATTGGTATCATGCCACAAAAAGGCTAATTTACATGTCAAAAACTGATTAGTCCTCTTTAGTTTAGTTTGTCGCTTTGAGTCTCAAGCCTCTAAGTCCTCTGTATGTCAATTCTAGTTTGAGTCTGGATTAGCTAAACCCACAAGCCAACCAGAAGAAGATGGCTTTAGAAGCCCTCTGAATTTGAACAAGAGCATAAGAGTGACATCGCAAGTGTTGCAGGCTATTCTCAGGTACAAAACAAGATCACTTCTGCACAAAATGAAGGATTATATGCCTATTCCTCTTTGTCATGAGAAATCCGAGACCGGTGTCTTAGTTCTGCTCTTTTCCATTTCACTATAAGATGACAGAGAGTGAAGAGACTGTTTACCTGAAATGAAAAGGTGAAATGTTGAGATGGGCATCTTTAAAAAAAAAAGGGAAAAAAAGCGAGCATAATAGGGTGAGGATATATAACTAACCACAATTATCATAGTTACAAATAGAAGTGGACCAGACCAGAGCACTGACATAAAGAGGCCATGAGGATCAAAATAGTTTTGGCTTGAAAAGCTCTTCCAATTCCTAGCAAGTAAACCATTTATCCTCTCGGCAAGATAGACACCAGAAACTGGGAAAAGAAATTAATTAGAAATGAAATATAATAAAAAACAATTCTAAAATGACATTGGTATAAGATGCAGGACCAGAAGAGAGGGAAAATCAGAGGGAGAGAGAATTTCTTTATTGCCAAAAACTATCTTCTCATTACATTATATCCATTATATAGGCTTTTTAATATAACTAATTAGGAGAAATATTATACTACTTATTCTCAATGATAGCAACTTAAAAATTTATAAAATGATACTCTTGATAGGATAATACCCAAGGTGGGTCTCATGGGAGCCAACATTAGTATCTAAAGCTTCGCACTCTTGCCAAGTACTTGACTTAACTCCTACATTATCAAGAAGAGGAAACAAAAGAAAGTGAAACTATGCTTAAAGCGTCAATATGAGAGAAAAACAAGATCCAAGTGATATGTTGAGAACGCACATACATCAAGTGTAGTCTCTTTCTGTTATCTGTTCCTTTCAACCGTTGGACAATTTTTATTTGTCTGAAATGACTAGGATTTTCATTGATTCAACGAACATGGTAGATGAGCATCACAACCCATGTTTGAGCATATAGTACTTGTCTAGCTCTTGACAAAATAAAGCCCAAAAGCAAACTAGCATAAAAAACTAGAAAGTAAGATATGAAGTAACAGATCTTAGTTCTGCAATTTGATAGAATAAAAAACAAACTGCTGGTGCTAATTCTAGTGAAGGTGATATGAAGAGAAACTTACAAGCTAGGAGAGAGAGGCATAGTTGAAAATTCATGTTCTTTCTTGATAATATAGTTATCAGAAGCAGAACAAAGTGGAAACTTAATAAGGATATCAACCAAGGTTCCTGCAAGTCAAAAGCAAAAGAATAACAACTGCATTCAGAATCAGCAGTATAATGGCTTCCTTCATGAGACAATCAATGAGGAGAAAAAAGATTGAGATTCCAAAAATTTCTATTTCATTGATTAAGCTTCTTCACTTAAAATAGCATATTTAAAATGTTGATTTAGTAGAATATAGGATTTAGTGGTCTCTCACTTCACATCAACTTGAGATTGAGAAAAGACAATTTTTCAATAATCTATGTATATGTGAGGTAGCACCATAGTAGGGAAGAGGAATAAGAGAAGTGTTGGCTTGAGGTTTTCACTTGTGTCATGAATTGGTAAATGACTTGTGTGCTTGGTTGACATCGAAGTTTGTCATGAAGAATTAGTTTGGGGTTTTAGCTTTCATTTAGACATCTTGTAGAGTCATAAGTCATTACATAGTGTTTCCAATTTTCTAGCACCTTGATTGATCCATTAAAACCTTTTGAAAAACCACAAAAATCCATTTATGTGGTTTGGTGAAAGTTCAGTCATATGGTTTACACGGCAGTCGGTGCGAAGTCTAGCCAATGCTCGATAGACCGATGATCGATCAGTGATAGACCACTGCTCTAATATCTAGTTTTCCATTGCCTGTTCAGCATCTAATTGTTTTTACGTGTTGGCAAACTCTATAAAACTTGTTCTTAAGCTTTCATAACAATGTTTCCATTGTTTACAGCAATTAAGTAGCAAATAATAAGTTTCTAAAGATTTTGAATTCAGACCCTAAATCTAATGCCCCACTGAAGATATATATGATAATCAAGCAAAGAATAGCAAAATAATAAGTATATAAAATCAAATCAGGAAGGAAACATAGTGTTCTAGGATAAATGGGTTAACCTTCCAATCAATTGCATGGAAAAAACCGACAAAATTGTCAATGGCAGGGCCAACCCCACTACGTAGTTCAGCAAAAAGCCTCTCAAAGATACTGGAGACAAGATCAACATGCTCATTTAGTGCTGATTTCACATATTACATTGCACCGGCTGCTAAAAATAAGAGAAAGAGAGAAGGAAGTAGATAAGTTTTACTTCATACTATATCAAAATTAATTCCAACTGCATACAACAAAGATATATTGTCAAACTAACCAAGGATCACACTCAAGACTTAAAGAGAGTTGCACTGGATGAATGAAAAACTGCTCATTGTTCACTGCATTTTCCTTTGGAATACATTTTGATGCAAAGCCAAGTAGTTATCATATATTCATGTCACCAAGAAAGAGCATTCAAGCATACTCAACTTACTAACATTATTCACCATAAGTAACTGCAAACCAGAAAATAAAATAAGCCAGTGCCACAATTTACAGGAATCAGTCTATCTAAACAAAGGACTTTATAAACATTTATGGGGGTAGTTTAGATGATACTCTGCAATAATTGCAAGGAAGAACTGAGATAGATGCATGTATAGCTCCTTTCTCTTCTACATGGAGAAATCTTTCAATTTTTGTTTCAATATAGCATTCAATTTGTTCTTCTCATTTAACAGGTGCTAAAGAGTCAAACCACCTATCTATGAAATTCCAACATCTATACTTACTTTCAGGTGTCTATATCCAGATTATTTTACGGTTTTACCTAGTTATCTAAGCTTTTCTTGGTTCTTCTTGTCACCGACTTAAGCCCCTATAAATAAGGATCATGGGTTGAGTTGTGGTGTAAGCAAAGCAGGTGAGCAAGTGAGTTTGTGCAAGTGAAAGTGTTTTGTAGGTGCTGTGCAGTGAGTGTTTTCTGTGAGGTGTTGTATGTGAGTGTTGCATATCACCTTTGTAAAATTCTGAAAATAAATATAAACCTTTTCTAGTGTCTAGAGTTGGCTCTTGATGCAACATCAGGTAGGGGTTCTCATTCATGGTTCAATCTTACCTACTTTACAAAACTTAAGTAAACGTTACAAATTGACAAATCTCCTAACGAAAAATTAACGAAGCAAACCAGGAAAGAAGTTATATCGATTTTTATGTTAACAAAATAGCAATGATCTTAAAATCCAGAATCAACGCGACAGCAGTATTTTGTAAAGTATACAAGAATAGAAAGATGGAATTCCAAATGTGCTGTTTTTGCAGACCAAAGAAACGACGCTAGCTTGATCCCCGGAAAGTTAAAGAACCCTTGCTTCTTTAAAAATCATACTTTTTTTCTCTTCAAGTTAGCAATCCCCAGCAGAAATCGAGGGATCAAAGTAGAACCTAACCGATTTCCTTTACGCCTAATCTAACACTTTCTAGTGGCAGATCCAAGTTACTAGTGGATCGATTATATTCAACTTTATACCCCAAATCCCAAAACTCAGAAGCCAGAAACTTACAATCACAAGAAGTTCCATCTTAGAAACAATAATTCGTGGGGTAGAGAGATAGAGGAGGTTAACCTTGGCCGCGGGTTGTGCTGGGCTGGGTGATGGGCGGCGGCGATCGACTCTCCTCTCCACTACCAATCGAAAGATCCAACGATCTTTCAACCTAGTCCAAGCGAAAGTGGACCAGCGAGCAACCGGTAGAGCTGTGAACGAGGCTGGCAGACACGAGTAATTTGGAATTTATATTTTTGATGTAAAAGACGGTTAAACCAGTAAATTAATTGACTTTTTTTCTTTGATAAATCGTGGTTTCCTAATAGTTTGATTTTATCACTATTTTTTTTAGTGCAATTACTAAAAAGACATACTCTATAGGAATTTCTATGAAAAACTACACAAGAATAAATTTAGCATTATATAAATAAATCTATTATTGTGAAAGAATAAACCTAACACTTCTTCTACTTATATTTACTCTTAATAATGCTTACTGACAAACTGTTTAAATTTAAGCAGACTTCCATTTGATTATTAATAGTAAATTTGTGTTAACCTTGCAATTGTAGCTGCAATTTTCATTGCGATTTTATCACAAGTGGCAAGTGAAACTTGATGACTGCACTACTTGTCTTGATTGTTCACTGTGGTAAACTTTGGTTGTACAAGTTATTATTTTGCTTTTATTTTAAAGTTTGATGTCTTTTTTTTTCTTATTTATCTTTATAACAACATTTTCTCTATATATGTCACATCATCTAATCATATAGATTCAACATATTAAATTTCTATTTATTTTGAATGAATCCATTAACCTATTAATAATAACATATGTATTTTTTTTTTCTTTCAAAGATAGTTTTGCTCATTCATTAAATGAGGATTATACATCTCGGGAGTCTATGTTGACCATAATAGGATGGGAATATATGGAACCATGCAGAGAAACCTCAGTATATATTACATTCAGTAGCATGCAGGAGGGTGATATAAGGATCTGGTTGCTGGCCTTCAAAAATACATTTATTCTTCGAGTTCCAAATGCTCCATAGCGCAGCACCACAACGAGCGCTACCATTTGCATGAGAAGATGAGTGCAACTTTGCTAAGGCAGCTTGCCACCAATAGGATACAAATGTGGTTGAGTGATGAGGAGGAACTGGGAGTAAAGAGGCTCTCCAGGTGAGGTCTGCATGCGGACAGGTAAGGAACAAATGTACCTGTTCCTCAGGGCTGTTATTATATAGTGAGCAGACGTTACAGGAACATGACATCGGATGAGAGTTTGTTTTGTTGGAAGGGAATCGTGCATGAGGTGCCAAAGAAATATTTTAACTTTCGGAGAAGTTTTGAGCTTTCATATGTTATTCCATGGGGATGGCAAGGGAGAAGATGATGCATATGCGTCATCCTGCATTTGTGCGCATGCCAACTAATAGCCTGATGCAGCAGTGTATGCTCCTTTAGGCGAGTAATGCCAACAAGGCTTATCTTCGCCTGGTAAGATCTCAATCGATAAGATTGCATCTGCTACCTAACTTTGGAATGTCGAGTAGACCAGAGTTGTGTGCCACATGAACGTTTCCTTATCAAAGAAGTCAGATATTAGAGAAGGTTGGGAAGGAGCTGAGGAAAGGCCACATAATCCAAAGTAAGGCTTGCAAGGGATCCAAGGCTTTCCATAGACATTACCCGTAGTGTTTGCACCAACATGCCATCGAAAACTTAAGGAGAGGAGGTTGCGGCCTCTAATTATACTTTTCCAACCCCAAGACAAGTTGGAGCTTGCATTTACCTCAATGAAAGAGTCGTAAGGAAAGTACTTCCCCTTGAGAGTGAGGCTAAGAAGTGATGAAGGGCGGGTGGGAATCTGCCAGGCCTGGTTCGCAAGGATAGATATGTTTTGAGCTTGATAGTCACGAAATCCCAGTCCACCCGCAGAGAAGCTTTGACATAGTTGCTTCCATTTAAACCAATGAATGCCCCTCTTTCCTTGATTGTTCGACCACCAGTAATCTGAGCAAAGTTTGCTGATGTGGTTGCATATGACATCAGATAAGTAAAAACATGACATAGCATACGCTGGTATTGCATTGAGGACTGCTTTAACAATGATGGATTTGACTGCTCTAGATAAGAGTTTAGAGGACCAGCTGTTAATATTAACATTTATTCGTGTAATGATGAATTCAAACGCACCTTCTTTGGATTTTTGGATGGTAGCTGGGAGGCCAAGGTATTTATCATCAAAGCTTGTATTTGAAATGGATAGCTGTGTACGTAGAAGGTGTTGCAGGTCGGAAGGACAGTGCTTTGAGAAGAGAATAACTGACTTGCTTGTGTTTATTTGTTGTCCACTTAATGCTTCAAACCGAGATAAGAGGAGTTTAATTCTGACTGTATGAAGAGTGTCGATCTTACAGAAGAGGAGGACGTCATCTGCAAAGAAAAGGGAGGAGATTCTTGGACTGTGCCTACTAATTTGAACTCCTCGAATGCCTCGAGATGGATAGAAATATCCATTTGGTTGGCCTCCTACTAGAACAAAATAAGAGACAGTCTGAGTGCAATGTTGAATCAGCTCAATAAATTAATGATTGAACCCCATAGCTGTAAGAGTAACAGTGAGGAAAGGTCATTCCAGTCTATCAAAGGTCTTGCTCATGTCGAGCTTCAATGCCATTTCATGTGTATTTGTTTTTTGCTTTGTCCTTAGATAATGAGCGATTTCATGCGCCAAGAGAATGTTATCAGATATGAAACGATTTTTGATGAAGGCACACTGGTTATCTAATATTAAGGTGCTGTTTGGTTAGCGAAAATTATTTTCTGGTTTGGTTTCAGTGAAACTGAAAACTTGGTTTCGAAAACTTGGTTTTGGTTTCTAATTTTCAGTTTTCTAAAAACGCGTTTGGTTAATAAAAATAACATCAGTTTTAGTTAGTTGAAACCAGTAAATATTTATTTGATTATAAAAAATAATATTAATTTTCCTTGAACATTTTTAGTAGTAACTAAATGTTTAGTTAGTTTACAAAATTAAATATTTGTTAATATGGTTACAAAATATTTAAATGATTTAATTAATTAAGTTATTGGTAATTTAAGATTTTTTTGTCCAATTAGATATAAAAATTAATTAATAGTTATTATAAAATTTCAAAAAAAAAAACAAGTCCAATGATCTAAAATTAGGTTTGATTAAATTATAAATAGATCAACTTTAAGAAAATTGAGTTATTTAAAATTTGGGTTTGAGTCAATTAGATATAAATTGATTTAATTATTTTATAAATTTAAGATAAAAGTTTGAGTTAAAAATGATGATTTTTATTTTTAAAAATTCGATATAGTTTGATTTATTTTTAAATTAATTAATTTTATAAAAAAATATTTATAATTACAAAGTTGTCACAGCATTTTGATAACGAAACCGACAGTCTCGAAACCATAAAAAACAACATTTTGTTGTTTTCATTTTTATTAAAAAAACTGGTTTCGTTTTCATTCTGGTTTCGATTCAATTTCACAAAAACACTAAACCAAACACGTTTTCGTAAGCAGTTTTGGTTTCAGTGAAACTGAAACCATGAAAACAGACTTGGTTTCGCTAACCAAACATGCCCTAAAGTATCCATTAATGGCTGGAGACGATAGACAATGATCTTGGAAAAAACTTTATAGATAAAGTTCTGTGAGGCTGATAGGCTGGAGCCACTACAACAAACCTCGTATATTTTGACGTCAAAATATAAAGATATTTCGACGCCGACGACCGTCAAAAATAATATATTGACGTCTGCTTGGACGTCGAAATCGCGTAGAATATAACAAGCGCTGAAACTAATATTTCGACGTCTGTTTGGACGTCGAAATATTCGACGTATTGACGCCGTCTTATAGACGCTAGAAGGCGTCGATATCAAAACGTTGAAACATTTAAAACAATTAAAAAATTTGCATATTGACGTCCGTTAAGACGTCGATATGCAAATAAAATATATAAATTTTTTTTGCATATCGACGTCCGTTAAGACGTCGATATGTAAATAAAATATTTTAAAAAAAATGAAGCCGCTCAAAATAGAGCGGCTCAAAATAGAGCCGCTCAAAATGGAGCCGCTCCACCGTCTCCAGTACACGCTTGCGGGCGTCTCGCAGTGCTACAGGTAGCCGCTCCACCGTCTCCGCTCAAAATAGCGACTCTGACGCCTTCGGGCAGTACGAGCAGCAGCTCATCCTCCGGTCCACCATCACGTCGGGGCAATCCGGCAGGGTTAGTGACGACGTCTCCGCTCAAAATAGCGTCGTCGACGTCGGAGGAGCGGCAGCTCCACATGGACGGGTTAGTGACGACGAGGTGGGGGTCGGCGTAGTCGACGGTGGGGACGGGGTACGTGCCGGATGGCGTGCGGAGGAGGAGGCGGGAGTCGTTGGCGCAGAGGAGCATGGTTCCGAGTTCCGGAGCTCCTTGCCGTTGGAGCGAAGCGTGCTGCTGCTGCTCCTCCTCCTCCTCCCTCAAGGACCTCCTCGACGACGACCACGACGCCGGCAATCTCTAGATCTCCACCACGTCTTCTTTGGAGGACGACGAGGGGCCAACAACGGGAGACGAGGCGGCGGCTTCGGGGGCTGCAGATCGGAGGCGAGCGACTCCGGCGTGGGCTCGGGCGGTGGCGGGGGAGGGGGCCAGGCGGGGGATCGGAGGCGGGCGACTCCGGCGTGGGCTCGGGCGGCGGCGGGGGAGGGGGCCAGGCGGGGGATCGGGACGTCGACGGTTGATGCGTGAAGAAGAAGAAGTAGAAATAGATGAAAGAAATGAAAAAAATATATAATTAAATATTAAAAAAATATTATTTATTCTAAAAAAAGCAGGAGGCGGGAAATCTCCCGCCTCCGGCTGGGCGAGCGCGCGTGCCACGCGCGCTCGCCCGATTACCCACGCCTCCAGCAGGCGCCAAGTTTTTTTTGGCGTCTGCTGAGACGCCGACGTCTAAATTTTGACGTTTCTAGATGTCGAAATATTTCGGCGTCTCTAGACGTCGAAATATTTCGGCGCTTTTGGCATTGGCGTCAAAAAAAATATATTGACGCCTATATGTGACGTCGATACGTTAAATATTTTGACGGCTTCTTAGGCGTCGAAATATTTCGATCCCTGTTGTTGGAAAAAAATTCGACGTCTATAGTAGACGTCGAAATTTATTGCGTTAATTTTTTTTAATAATTTTACATTTCGACGTCTTTAGTAGACGTCAAAATTATGAAGTCGATATATAATCAATTTGTTGTAGTGAGCTAAGACATTTAAATTTATGAGACTAATAACATATGTATCTACTTATGAAATAAATTACTAAGTTGATAAGTTTAATCAACAAACATATTACGGCAACATTAAGGGAGCCCCGTTAAAGTTTAGAGGAGCATTATAATTTTTGAAATAAAAAAGTGCTACTCGTATTTTACAAATTATTGGTTCTTTCTTCAACAATAATACAGAGAACATTTAAATTTTATTTCTAAAGTTTAATTAGTCTCATATTTTTTAAAAAATTAAACTTTTAAGTTGAAATTTCTCATTTTAATTTTAAAAAATAGAATGAAAATTATAATATAACTTGGACATGTCTACACACGAGGCACAGAAGCAAACTATGTCACTCTTAAATTGAATATAAATTCAAATGCCAAGTAGTCATGCAGCACTAAAATCTGCCCTAATTAATTTACAATAACATAAACAAAAGTATGCTGATTTAGAGTTCTCTAGTGGGAAGTTTGTTTTGCACCAACAAGTCAAGATCAGGAACCAGAATTAGGTATGTAGACTTTGTAGCACTTGTGGTATTATCGTACGTACCAACCAGATATATACTGTACGTTAAAATCATGGTACCACGTTTTCTCGTTAAATAAAACATGTTACGAAATCAAGCCACGTGGAAATTCATATGTCATTTTCATTTAAAACGTTGCGACTATCATATTTGTAGCTTAAACAACGAAATCCACTAATTAGGCACGTTTGATTAATTGGGGATGCAGCAGTTAACATTTGGTGCAAACGGGTTAACGAATTTTTATGCGAATATTGTATTTCCTGTTGATTTTTTTTTTAGATTTTGAAGTCCAGATAAATGAATTTTAAAATTAATTATTAACAATTTATTTGTCATCATCAAATATTGCGACTAAGGTTAAAATTGTTAAGACGATAAAATATATATTTTGCTATTATTCTTGGGTTAACTGACTAATTAAATTAATCTTTGAAATCTATACAAGAACACATGACAAAAAATTAACAATAAAAGCAATGTAATCACTAAGACAGAAATAAACCTGTTGTTATATATCTTAGGATTTTTCTCCCAGCATCATCTTGATATCCATATAATTTAACTTTTTTGTGTTTGAAATAATGAGCATTTTCATATTTTTATTTTTGCGTTTTCACGAGAGAAAGTACAAAATATGTGAAAAAAAAGAAAAATTGCCACAAGAAATATTATATCGATGGATTAATTAAATAGCAAATGACCTATTATATAGATAAATAATGGTAAATAACAAAAATATTTTATGAACTATGATTCATTTTTAATTATTTCTCATTAACTTTGAAATTAGATAAAAAAAAAATAAACTTTACGAAACTAACGAAAACACCTCATCTATTAGCTCAATGTTATTTATTTAACAATTTTTTTAAAAAAAATAACGACAGTCTTTCATTGATCCAAATATTAAAAGATTATTAAAAAATCAATTAAAAAAATAATAAATTAGAAAATTAGAAAATATTAATTACAAATTTATTTTCCAATTAACTTTCCTACCAATTAATACTTCCTAATTTATAATTTTTTATAATTTTAATTGATTTTTAATTAATATTTTTATTTATATTTTAATATTTGGATCAATGAAAGACTACCACATGTCATTTTAAAAAATATTCTATTAAATAAATAGTATTGAATTAACAAATGAGGTATTTTTGTTAGTTTCATAAATGTTTAGTCAATTTTTTGTCTAATTTCAAAGTTCATAAGAGTAATTACAAATTGATCATTACAAATTGATCATAGCTCATGAGAGATTTTTGCTATTTACCTAAGAAAATATCATCAACAGAGAAAATCAAGAGACGAGAACATTATTGTAACACTTTATTAAGAGGAATTGTACGTGGAGGGGTTTACTCCTATTGCAACATTAGAAAGTAAGAGAATATGAAGTTGCAATTGCTATTGCATCGTTGAGAAATGAGAGAATATGGGGTGACTATCCTTGTTATTATATTTGGAATAGAGAATTCATGTTGTCCCGTGATCAATGTGCCGATAAGAGCAACAATGAGCACGCCGATAAGAGGAAACTAAATATGATGATAACTACTTCGATTAGGGTTTGTGACTTTGATACCATATGATAAAGAATATTATATTGATAGATTAATTTAAGTAACAAATATATTAATATCACGTAGACAAATAATAATGACTATCTAAGAAAATGGCCCTAATGAAAAAACCAAACAAAACAGAAACTAATAACATAAACCTAAAAGGAAAATATTCTGAAGAAAACTAATTTAATTGATTCCCTCATTATATTATTCTTATTTAATATTCTCAATAAGGAGAATAATTATATTTTGATAAAAATAAATATAGAAACAAGTTTGTTGTTCATTTCGTAACGTAATAAAAAATTAAAGAAATAGAAATACGATAATATACAATTACTTTTGAGAAAAGTATATTCAAATTTTAGGCATTTTTAGTTTATTATTTTTTGATGAAAAACCCAATGGTTGAGAACTTTTAATTTTTATATATTATATACACTTTAAAATAATAAATATTTAAAAAATCCCACTTTTATTTTTACTAGAAACGAAAAATGTATCTTTTAAAAACCAAGCCCATCCCAACATATCTATTTCTTTTTATTCCTTGATTAAGAGGAAAAAATATCCTCTTCATTTTTTTCACTTCCATTCAATTTTACTATTTTAGAAAATCCGGAATTGGAAATGTTTTCTTATTCCCATTTCTCTTTTATTTTATATGCAATGGGGGATTTTTATTCATTTCTAATAAGGAAAGAGCAAGTTTGACTTCTGCTCTCAAACACAATGTGGATTGTGGAATGCTGACTGATATATCGGTCCGTTACTTTTTGCGTAACGTAACAAGGTGGAAAGTAGAATGGTCGATATTCCGGTATTTTCGTTGCAAAACCTTCTCTCGCAAGCGTAACGGGGGTTGGTGGGAGTACAGGAGACTGCGGACATTGGTGGGTGGGTTTGGTAGGAACTAGGAAGACGAGGGGTAGGAAAGAATTGAGATCTTCCCTTCCTATTAATGAACTACCAAGCCCGTCAGCGGCTACTCCTCTAGCATTGGAATAACCCCGTCAGCGGCCCATTAATGGAAGCCTCTCTCTCCCTCCGCCGCTCTTCATTCTCCTCCCCGTTCCACGCTCCCCGCCGATCTCTTCCGCACTTGGATGCGCCGAAGTTCCTGCCTTTTTCCAAGTAAGTATGGGTTTCCTTCTCAGACCTCATTCTCGAGACCTTTGTGTTGGATTTCACGGTAGGTCTGCACGCCAGGTCACGGAGCAGCAAAAGGTGCCATCTTTCGGTCCAGATGAGTGTGAAGTCCGAGCCCTCTGCGGATCTGATGGCGCCCGTGGATCCTTCGGTGAGTCCCAGGGTTAGCTCGCTCCGGCCATCGAAGACCATGGCCATCACCGATCAGGCCACCGCCCTCAGGCAGGCTGGTGTGCCCGTCATCGGGCTGGCGGCTGGGGAGCCTGATTTTGATACCCCAGCTGTCATTGCCGAGGTGAATCCCTCCACAATTGCGTTATCTAGGTTTTGATTGGTTAAATATCCGACCTTTGCTGTGTTTCTATATGCTGAAGTTTTTGTGATTGTTTGATTTTGGCGAAGGCTGGGATCAATGCAATTAAACAAGGTTATACGAGGTATACGCCTAATGCTGGTACTTTAGAGCTCAGGAAGGCAATTTGTCATAAGCTTGAAGGTCAGTGATCAGGAATTATAAGCTTTGAATTTGTTCTGTTCGAAGCTGCACAGAATTTAATGCTTGTTATATACATTGGCAGAGGAGAATGGTTTGTCTTATAGTCCTGATCAGATTTTGGTTAGCAATGGGGCCAAGCAGTGTATTATGCAAGCTGTCTTGGCAGTTTGTTCCCCAGGAGATGAGGTGAATCTTATTCTGACCCTTTTAGTGATAATATCGGTGATTGCATTTTTATCATTAATTTGTCTTACTTAGTAAGCATAAGCTTCTTCTTTGCTTTTCCAGTTGTTAATTTTACTTGGACATTACAGAATACTAGAAAAGCCAAATTGTTCTTGACCTTGGGTTATAAGCTCGTTTGTGTTACTAAGTTACTTTTTGGCAGACAACCATGACCTACTATTTATGTTCAGTAATAAATTATATCAACTACCTTGAGATAGTGAACATGATCATCAGAAACACTGCATACACTTTAGGTTCTGTGTATCTAGTGTTTAATTAGTAATTATGTGCTATTTGGAGTTCAGTGGCAGGAAAAATCTATGTAGCCAACCCCACATGCTTGACTATAGATTGCTTCTATTAGAGCATTTAAGTAATTTTTTGTTAACAAACTATGCTTGATATCTCACATGGAAAAAGAACAGATTTCCTTGTTCATGTTTTAATTATGACACCACTAGATCTTCTACCCTAAGATGACCAACATATTTCCTTGTTGCCTTATATCTCACATGAAAATACATTGATTTATATATTCAGGTCTTAATTCCAGCACCATACTGGGTCAGTTATCCTGAGATGGCTAGGTTGGCTGATGCTACTCCAGTAATTCTTCCAACAAACATATCAGACAACTTCCTTCTAAACCCAGAATTCCTTGCTTCGAAGATTAATGAGAAATCAAGGCTGCTTATACTTTGTTCTCCATCCAATCCCACTGGCTCTGTTTATCCAAAGAAACTGCTTGAGGAGATAGCTGATATAGTGAGGAAACATCCCAGGCTTTTGGTGAGCTTTCCAAAGATGACGTTGAACTGTCAGGATACAATCAATTTATGATATACTCTTGTGAATCAAAGATATTCACGAAGTCTGATGCTAATGTATCTTTCAGGTGCTATCTGATGAGATATACGAACATATTATATATGCACCAGCAAAACACACAAGCTTTGCCTCATTGCCTGGAATGTGGGAAAGAACCTTGACTGTAAATGGCTTTTCTAAGGTAAATAGTTATTTTTTTCAAGTTCTAGCAACCAAAACTGTTATCCTGGAAGGATATGGAATTAACTCAGCCTTCATTGCTGCAACTATTAGTCACCCTTAAGCCGTGAAGTGGCTTTCATAGCATTTCAATCATCCCTCAGATAGTCTTTCCATCTGATTTCTTAGTTGAATTACTTAAATACTAAAATGTTCATCATAGATGAAGCATCCTATTTCTACTTAGGAGTTAACAATAATGTTTGTAAGCATCAAGCAATAAGTTAAATTGATGATTGCAATTTTGTAGGCTTTTGCAATGACTGGTTGGCGACTTGGGTACCTTGCCTGCCCGAAACACTTTGTATCAGCATGTGGAAAGATTCAGAGCCAGGTAAATAGTCTCTTCCAATGCTAAGACATATTTTGAGTGAATCTTTAGCCTAAAGCATACAAAGCTAAGATGGCAATGCATCAAACAACAATAATCATCTTTAATTATTACATTCTCTCTGTATAATGTAGTATTGTCTTCCATGCATAGTCACTACATGATCAGATGACCTGCCTATCCATTTTAGGGTCCATATAAGATATTGTTTTTAATATCTCACATAACCGCATAAGTAGAAATTGGAGTTCCCTCCAAGATATTATCCAGAACTTTTCAAATTCTTTATTTTACCAATGAATGTTAGTTCTGGAATCTTCTAGTTTTAACAAGTAACACAAATAGCTATAAAATGATATTGATGTTGCAGATAGAAAATTGCCGAAGCTTTTCCGCTCTAACTAATTCTAGTTAGAAATGAGGCTGTTTTCCAGATAAACATCTTAGAAGGAGATATTTAATGCATTGCATTGTTGGTTTTGGAAATTAAGTATCTGTATCATAATATTGAGATGTGTTAAAAGATGTGTGTTAAAACATTGCTATTTACACCTTTTTCTGTCATCTTGCAAATACATGCCTTGAAAGTTCCAAGAACCAATTAATTTAGGTGTCATGGTGCAACCATTGAGCCTGTAGATTATGATTTATTATGATAACAGGCCATGACCTGCAAGTATATTTCAATCCCTCATAAAGTTGGCTTACAGGGTAAGCTTGTCGCTAGATGGTTTGACATGCTTTGGGGCTGATGTTGTCCAAAATATTTGGTTGTCAATAGATGATTTTCCCAGATAGACATCTGTTATTGAATCTTGTAGCCAGATTGGCTTAGAAAATACTAGTTTTTACTGTTTACCTACATAGTTATTCATCTTTGATTATTGTTATAATTTCACATAGTATTTACTCAACATAATTAGTTCTTCTCTTGCATCAATTTCTTTTCTCCATGTCTGGCTGGTACCAATGACTTGTGCATCCATTTGTAGTCCACCTCTGGTGCTAGCAGCATATCCCAGAAAGCTGGACTTGCTGCTTTAGGTTTGGGCTATGCTGGTGGTGAAGCGGTCTCAGTTATGGTGAAAGCATTTCAGGAAAGACGAGATTTCTTAGTCAAAAGCTTTAGGGAATTGGAAGGCGTGAAGATATCAGAGCCCCAGGTCAAGTATAGTTGATTTTTGAACACCTATACAAAATTTACTATACTTACACGTGAGTATTTTTCCTACAACAGGGTGCATTTTATCTGTTCATTGATTTTAGCTCCTACTATGGCTCTGAGGTTGAAGGATTTGGAACTATTAAGGACTCAGAATCCCTTTGCCGCTTCCTGTTGGACAAGGCCCAGGTGTGACTCAAATATTTTGATAATATTTAATGCTGAATAAGTATAAACTCAACCATATAACACAGTGGCTAAATTAACACAATTGCCTTTGTGCTGTCAGGTTGCACTTGTTCCTGGAGATGCATTTGGAGATGATAAATGCATTCGGATTTCTTATGCTGCATCTCTGTCAACATTGCAAGATGCGATGAAGAAAATAAAAGAGGCAATGGTTCTTCTTAGGCCACCTGTTGCTGTCTAATTTTAAGATATGTTTTCGTAAAAATATTGATTCAAGAATATGTACTAGTCCACAAATGCATTGTCCTTGTTGTTTAATTAGTGTATGCTTTCTTTTCAAACTTAGAAATAGTTAATCTATTTGGCAAGAACAATAAAATGATTGTTCCATTTCATTCTTGAAAAGTAGCTTCACATGTTGGGTGATCAATTAGATTCCTAGTTCTTAACAGCCAGCTGGTGGATTATTTGCCTCCATAAGGTTGCAAAGTTATTAGGCCAGGAAATTCTCAATGAGTTTTATCAATCATATTTCTACGTGCCATCATTTTCTTTTCTTTGCATAATCTCTGTCATCATCATGATCCAGAGTCCAATCTTGTGAAGTGATCTTGCAGAGTTATCATTCATCATTGAAAAATTGGCATGATTTTATCATGCCTGATATCAATTTTGGGGCGAGACTTTACCAGAGGATATATCTGAGCATTACTTCTCATTTTATTGTTAATTTAGGAAAAACTAATCTATTACTTGTCTTTAAATTGTGTACCTGCAGTTTCCAGACACTTTCCAAAAGTATCATTTTGCCTATTTCTAGTTAAAATAAAATTAGCATTTTATCTACCTCATGAGTGTATTTCCTGCTTGTAAATATATCAATTTTTACTATTGCATACAAGTTATTTTGGTCACTTCATTCATTTGTGGTTAACAAAGTTAACAAATTATCTTAGTTGATTTCTATTTTTAAAAATATGAAATATTAATACTATCTGCTAAAACAAGACCTAGGCAAAATGTTCAGGGGCAAATTGCTTATCTGTGGTTTAAAATTTTTCATTTTGGCTACTTGCTTGTTTGTCAATACTATCTGCTGAGATAAAATGACAAATTCCATATGCATCATTGAGACCTTGCATTTAAGTAGATTTGCTAAACATCCACTATCCAGTCTACTAAATTCAGAAATGACCAACACAAACTATGATGTTTCCTGTCACTGAACTCATCAGAATTTGGGGAAACATTGAACTGTGTCCTATCTGTTTTGCTTTGAGCTGTGTCGATCTTAGTTCAAATAAAATCCATCATGTGTTGTGGAGTTAATAATCCACCGAAGCTTCTTTCATCAATCCCTTCCACATTGATTTTTGTTGCAAGCCGCGGATCAATGTACATAAATCTTGGAACAGACTATAACCTGCATTTCTAATTAGCACTTATGTCTAGGTAATTATTGGATGTGACTCATTTCATTTGCAAGAAATTTTTCTTTGGTACATATAGGTTGCAATAATCATGGCACAAACATCATCACCTTGTAAATAATAAGAATAAGATTTAGTGATGGCTATATTGTATAGAGGTAAGCAGCCCTTCAGGTGCCAACTGTGAGTAGCACAGTTGGTGACAATATCTTGTATGTTTCCTAGAGATCTAAGGTTTAATCCTTAGTATGATCACATATTGTAATTTTTTATCTTTGTTAAAAAAAAACTCTTCAGGTAATTAAAAAAACAAAGAGTCACCAAAGCTTGACGTAGTTGTCACAAAAGTAAGAAATAGGACTATAGGAATGCTTCCATTGCCTTTGGGCAAGTCCATGAGGCTGATCTCTTTATTAGAGGTTTCATGGCCTTGTCCTCTTCCAGAGCGACCATTCCAAGATGAGATGGGTCTTCGAGCATCATCTTGGCTACCAAATAACCTGCAATGGACCATGTTTGAAATTTCCTTGCTTGCTTTCCAATGTATCTTCCTAGTTTACCGTCGTAGTATTCCGGCCAACTGTCTTTCAGCAGCCTGCTCTCTGCAAGCTCTATCGCTCGTCGGGCAATCTGGGGTCGACCAGTTTTTATACAGGCTGCAGTGAGCAGCCACAGAAGCACTGCAAGCAGAATATAGGAAGCTCACTCAAAGAATTATATAATTACATAGAAGATCAACAGCAGAAACTAGAAAGGTCTTCTGTCTTAAAAATGACAAGAAAAAGAACTGAATCAAAACAGTCAATTACATGGTAATGTAAATCAATAAATGAATAGCTAATAGTGAAATCCTTTGAGTTTAAAGAACTAGAAGAAAAGATAATGAGTTGATAAAAAGAAAACAATTAGCAAGTTGGATCAATCATGTCAAAGCATATAAGTTTGCCTACTGAAGCACTGAAAGGAAGAACAAAGTTCTCTAATTGACAAACCTGGCCAAGATCCCCCATTGTGGTAGCTCCATCTGGTGTTCTTTGGGTCACAACCTGTAACTATTCGCCACTCGTGATTCTCTATGGCAGGATAAATGACCTTTAGTGGCATTTCTCCGACTAGCTCTTCCCAACGCTCTTCAATAAGATCCATTACAGCCATGGATTGCTCAGGGGTGGCAAGAGATGATAAGATAGCAATGCAGTTACCCAAGGCAAACCACCGAAAGTCCATTCTTGCAGGGCTAACATTTCCGATAAAATAACCACCACGACAGGGCATGAAATCGAACACCCAATCTGGAATTGAATCAGGAATCACATTAAACTTGTTCACAGCCGTGTGAGAATATTCCTCGGTTTTGTAGCGGTAGATGTCGTTTAGCTGCTGGAAATCAAGCCAAAAATAGCTTCGCATGTGGTAACTTAGAGCATGCAAACGTTTCACTATTCGTTCGATGAATTCCTTCCCCTCTGCGTCGTGTTTGAGCACTGTCAGTGCACACCTCAGTGCCATGAAGAAAAGAGCTTGGATTTCAATAGGATAACCATATATTCCCTGAAAATTATGTGAAATAAAAATAAGTCTAGGATCCTATTGTTGAGAAAGTATGTATGATTCTATTGGAAGAAAAATGTGTATACGATCTTACCATTCTTCGATCAATCATGGAGCAGCCATCAGCACATAGAAGGGTTGGAAATGTATCAAAGCCCTCTGACAGACACAAAGCCAGTATAAGCCTTATTCCTTTTTGGCATTCCGGTGATTCTGCGAGAGTTGAATCCCCAGTCGACTTTGTGTAAGCACGAAGAAGAATGATCCACCAGAACCCAGAGTCGACAGGTGCGACCCTTCCGATTGCACTCTCCCCAAAATCAGCAACCAGAGTATCAACTTTCCTAGCAGAATCATGCAACACCTTAAAGCTTGCTGGCATCGCACCTTCCCCGAGCTTGAATCGATCTACCCTCTTCTCCCATCCTTGAAGGTAAAGAGTCTTCAGAATAAAATTCTTGACTATATCTGGCTCTCCATTCATCAGAAAAGCCAAAGCACTCGGGACAAAATCACGAACGAAAACCTGCATAAAAGATAAATTAATAGCACCAAATTTATCACTAAACAACTAGACAACACCATTTGAAAGCAGGAGGGATTTCATTGGTTCAGCGGCACTAAAAATTTATATCAATTCACGGAGATGAAAGAAGTTGCAAAGTAGTCCAAAACTTCCCTGAATTCATTAGATGGACAGCCTTACAATTGAAGATGAACAAGAGATCAGTAAGGAATTGACATAAATTCCTCAAAATTACCTGGTCATAGTTGAGGACTTCTTCAGATGCATGATCAATAGCTGCAATCGTCCCAACAGGATCTCCTTTGAAATACACTATCGACTTCCTGAGCGCTTCCCAAGCCTCCGCGATGATCGGATGCGGCTCAAACGGGTTGCGGGCCATCGACGTCGGTGAGCTGTATCCAGACCTAATTCCTCCGGGAGAATACACGCTGTCATGACTGTCGATGCTTCTGATATTTAGAACAGCTCGTTCATCGACTTCTCGTCGCACGACCTCTGCCGCTCAAGGCTGAGCTTGGACCGGTCGGGCAGCCGCGAGAAATCGAGGTCATTGGCGTCCGACATCGAAGAGTACGACCCCACGTTTCTCATCGCCGGCTCCTTGAATCCGTTCATTCCTCGAGCCCGGATGCGCACCTTCTGCACCGCAAGCTCTTATCTTTATAGCAAATCCAGCCAAAAGCAGTTCCTTTTTCTACCGCAAGCTCGTATCTTTATAGCGAATCGCGGTCAAAAGCAGGAAAGCCTCCGGCTTTACCGAAGAATCAAACAAGAAAGGAAGAAGAAAAGTCGCAATTTTGTTGGTGCCAATCCAACGGAGCACAATTCAAACAGGTTCAGAGAAGACTTGAAAGAGTTCTTGGGAGGAACTGGATCAGGGCGACGAACTATAGAACTGGATGCGGAATGACAGACGCCGGCTATCTCCATGGCGGCGAGAGGCGAAGGAGTAGAGGGGGGAAAGGAGCGAGGGATTGACGTCTTAACTACCGAGTTGGAAGGCTTTTGTTTTTTTATTTTGTTTTATTTTATATATATATATAGTTTGATTGCCTTTTTCTTTTTGCAATAATCCATTTGAAAATATAGAAAATGATAGATTATCATAACACAATATACAAATAAATCCATAGTATATACTTAACAAAAATATATATAATTTAGGCACTTAAAAGACTTTTGCCGAAATTTAAATGAATAAAAAAATAGTTATTAAAATAATATTTAACCACTAAAGAAATACTAAAATTATAATATAGATTATTAGAAATAAATTCATGTTATGTATTATAGAGAATATTTTATTTTGAGAAAGTCTTTAGGTAGTAAAAGGGAGAGGAGCGTATTTAGAAACGATGGAAAATTTAATTTTAAGAATATTATGTGTATTTTAAAAAATATGGAATGGATATGAGAATTCTATGTTTATTATTTTGAATTTGAAAAAAATAGTCTAAAAATAGTATGTTAGTTCACAAATGAATGGATAAAAAAACACTACAAACCTAATTAGTGCCTAATATATAGTCAACAAATTATTTAGGTAACCTACTTTTCATGGATGACTTGTGGTGGCCTACCAACATAGTAAAAGAAGAAAGGGACAATATGATCTTATCCATTCATTGTTTACATCTCCCTTTACTCAAATTTGGGCAATATGGTCAAATTTGGGCAACAATGTGTAGAGACCAAAAGGCATTGACACAATTGATACAACATTAGTTGAGGTTTGACCTAAAATAGAAAGGAGATCATCTCTGCCAAAGTGAGTATGTAAGATATGGCAAGCTTCATATATGGGTTTGACTTTTTCCATCCTCTCTTTACTCAATTTGACTTTTTCCAGAGTTCAACAAACTAAAGAGAAAGTAATATGTGATGGATAATTTGGTGTTGCGGTCGGCAAATGAGGGCTTGCAAATTAGAACTTAATTGATTGCATACTTTTGCTGTAGATAGTCAAATTAAAACATCTATATAAGAGAGTTTTTTTTTTTGTTGAGAAAAATGGGGTCTTAAATCCTGATGTGCATATAATGATGGATAATGATTTGGTTGTATGAGTGCAAGTGCTCGAACTGATCAGATTCGGTCCAAAGGAAGCTCGACAATTCATCAATAGAAATGAACAAATTGGTAGCCCAAAGTCAAAGCCCATAAAACTTGGCAACAAAGTTTGTCTGGGCTTTCGTGTCATATGAATTATTTTGGAGGACTAAATTGAAATATATAACGCTAATATATAGGGATAACTCATCTAATTTATGGGATTTTATTACAACTCCACTTATTTACTTTTAAAAATTACACTCTCATCCTCTCAACTATAAATCATTAACCCACCTTGACTACTATAAAAATAAAATTTGTCGGAATCATCCTCTCATCCTCCTTGATTAGTTGACGTAAATTATTATATAATTTTTGATACAATATTATTTAATGGAAAAATAATAAAAACAATCAAATCCTAACACAATACTAACATTATTTTTCATTTAAATTGTTATAATTAAAAAATATTTTTAATCAATTAGTTTTTTATTATATTATTTCACATTGTATGTAAGTGTTGTATTTGTATCAATCGAAAATCAAGTTTATTCGACTTTTGGATAAAAATCTTAAACATAAAATGAAACCAGACCAACCTGACATAAAACTAAAACATGATCCAGTCTCTTTGTAATAATATAGATGATGTAAACTTTGAATCCTCTACGCACGAGGTGTATCAGTTTGTACCTTTCAATGAGTTTAATAAAGTTCAATCTAATCATAGGGAACATAATTGTGTGCAGGATTTTGATGAGAAGTGCACGATCATTGATCCTCGGTCTTCTCTATCGAATCTCTGAATATAATTTGACATGTTGGTAGACCTTTTTTTTTAAAAAAAAAACATGATCCGATCAGATCGAGTTCAAGAATTCGACGCAAATTAGCTAGGTTGATTTGTTAGCCCAACCTTATCAATCATACAAGTCAAGAGCAACAGCCATGGAAGTGTGAGAGGAAATGTGGGGAGGAATCACTTCATTTTGTTGCTTGTGCACCAACTCAACTCACATGCCTCCACCCTTAATCCATCTGTGGAGACTCCTCTTGCAAAAGCTGTGGTGTTAGTGCTTGGGACAAAGAGGGAAATCAAAGCATTAATCCCAGCACAACTGCAATAGTATTTATTGCCAAATGCTGAATTCAACTGATTAAAGCTTAATTATTGCATTATGCTAAAATGTGTCCAACTTTCAATCAACCATGCAAGGTCAGGGATGGTTCATATATAAGGAAGTACTCCACCTCTTTGAAAGTCGATTGAACTTACAAAAGTAATTGATCCTCTAATTAGATTAGGCTTTTCGCTTTTCGGATTAGTCTTCCATGATCAAGTTGGTGTTCACACTCGAAGCTAGCTTCCCACCTCAAGCTTTTATTAATTACTAACCTTCTTATTATAACCGATATCATTATGAGCCACATGAGCCATCATTTTCTCTCATTAATTAGGCATTTTAAGAATTAAATTTATTTTTTATTTAATTAAAATATAATAAAGGAGTTAACGGGCCGAGTATTTTGGAAAATCACCGCGGACCAACCAGCTACCAGGTAGGCCGTAGGGTCGTCAATATACACTAATACACATTAAGGTACTCATAAAAGGCAATTAATTAAATAACGATTTTCCTGTAAAAGAATAAGGAGTGCTTTTTTATTTCCCAAATACAGAAAGTAATTAGCTTAATACTCAAGATTACTCTCAAATTGAATTTGACCGAATCGATTGAAAATAGTAAAAAATTATTTTCCAATTTTAAAAAACTTATTTTACTGATACAATCTATGAAAACGATTCACCTATAAATAAAAGATTTTTTATAATTTTTTAGGATGAATTGATCGAACTCGTTTAAAATGAGTTTAATCTGTTGAAAATGATTTTAAAAAATTATTTTTCAAGTCTAAAAAAATTATTTTGATTATTTAAGTTATGGATAGCGTGTACTTAGTTATTATAGATTTTTTGAGATTTTATGTTGATTTTTTCGATGTATTTTTTTTATAAATGATATACATGGTCAAATCAGTTTAAAATGATGAAAAAAAATATTTTTCAACTCTTAAAAAAATTATTCTACTGATACAAGTTATGAAAGTAATTTGTCTATAAATAGTCATTCTTTTGTGATTTTTTGTGAATTTAAAAAGGATTGATCGAACATATTTAAAATGTGCCAAGCCGGTTGAAAATGACAAAAATATATATTATTTTTTAACTCTAGAAAACTTATTTTACTGATACAAGTTATAAAAATGATTTACCTATGAATAATATATTTTTTATGATTTTTTTTTTGTGAATTTAGGATGGATTGGCCAAATATGTTTAAAATGAGCCCAACCTATTGAAGTATGTGGGTAATTTAGGTATTAAGCTAGTATTTTGGAAAAAATCGAACATGAATTTTGAATTTGGAAAAAAAGACTATTCGTTCTTTTACGGGGAAATAGCTATTAATTAAACGCCTAATTGTACCCTTTCCTAGGGGTGGGCGGGTCTGAGTATCTTGTATCTTTCATGATACTCAGATCCTACCATGTATATGATCGGTTCTTAAGTTTTGGAATTGGATCATACCCTGTTGGATCCTGAAATTGGACCCTACCCGGAATCATAGGTTTCAATTTCGATTTTGGATACCCTGTTGGAACCTATTTTGGAACCCGTACCCTAAACCTGTAAAATGAACAAGTTTCGAGTACTGGTTCTGGGTACCCGATGTGTTGGACCCTGAACCAGAATCGATTTTAATCGGTTCCTAAATTTTTATCCCGGATCCTACCCAAATTTAATTCGAATCTACCTAAAACTTATCTAATCGAGTCAGTTTCAACTGATTCCGACTCTACTTGGTACATGCAAATCCCTTCCATTTCCCACAGCGTTATCAATTATTATGTGACTCATATTTTCTATTTTTTTTAGTAATATTTATTCCAATTAATGAGCTTTTTAAGCCGAAAGGGATGTATCGTGATTCGTGTCTCGCTAAATCCAAGGGCTGCAACATGTGGTGCACGATAAGATCGTATAGGTAATCCTCGCGGCTCACCAGAACGAGATGCCCTCGTCTCAGCCTTGCATCGTTATAAAACCAGACACCACTCTCTTTCCTCGAGCTTGTGTATTCTCCCTCTCTCTGTTTGGGGAGGAAGAGATGTGGTCACCGCCCGCCGCCCACAAGGACCTCGACGCCGGATCCGCGTCCTACATCCGGGCGCCGCCCTGGCGAAGCAAGCCACCCCGCACCACCCCCACCGCCGCTCCATTGTGCCAGCCCTCCCCCTTCTCCTCCGCCGTCCCCTTTTCCTGGGAGCACCGCCCTGGCATCCCCAAGACCTCCGGCGGCCCGCTCGCCGCCGCCCGCTCCTCGGGCGGCTCCTCCGTTCTTCCACTTCCTCCTCCCCTCAGATGCAACCCCGCCGCCTCCTCCCTCAAGATCAAGCAGCGCCCCGTCGTCGCCCACGACGACCCGTTCGCCGCGGCGCTTGCTGAGTGCGCCAAGGGCCCGGCGCCGGGCCCCGACCTCAAGGAGCTCTTCGCGAGGAGCGGCTCGGTCGCCGGGCGCGGCCGGAGGGCGACGGCGGCCTCGTGGTCCATCGCCGACCGTCTCGGGCTCTTCGGCCTCCACCCCTCGTGCAAGGCGACGTGCGCCGTTGCGGACTCGACCGTCTTCATTCCCCGGCCCGTCTCGCGAACCGGCGCCGCATACGGACACTTGAACCGCCGGTCCACCTAACGGCCATCCGGTCCAAAGATAAGCAAGCATGAATTAATATTGTATCATATAACCGACAAAATAATTGCTTGTGTTGTGGTTAATAATCCTATCATCATATGCTTTAACTAATATTAGATTTCTTTTTTCTATTTTAAAAGGATAAAAAAATACATGAGATATTGAGATCAGATGATTCTGATCGAAGTCACTGGATATATTATGTGCTGTTATGTACGCATGCAAAGTTAACTATTATATAGTGAGTACACTTACATGTAATGTGCATATTATTATACATAATTTTCAATTTCTTTCATGAAATGAGACTTAGTGTAGTAGTTGTTGATTGATGTTAGGCACGCCAGTAAAGGTTTGAGTGAGTTGACTGGGGGCAGCATGATGAGATATTGAGATCAGGGTTGGTGAGCTGTTTTAGAGCAGGGGATAAGAGAGAGAGAGAGAGAGAGAGCAGAAACTGCAATAATAGTTGTTAAACAATAGTATATGTTGCTGCCACTGCAAATAATGAGGCATCTAAGCTTTAATTTATTTTTAATATATATTAATTGATAAATGATTAAAATATAATATTAGGAGTTTAAATGATAATATAATATTCTTATTTATTTATTTTTAATTTTTAATTTTAGAAACATGCAATATATTGATAACAGATTAAAATGTAAAAGTAATAAAATTAAAGACTTTAAATACAAATGTATTATTTTTCAACTACTTTATTTCTATTTAAGTTGTTGAATCATAATCGAAGTTGCCTAGTCAAGCTCACATTCGAGCCTTGATTCACATCATAATGATTAGATTTGGTGATTTTAGCATATTTGGTTCCTTATTTATGTTCAAGCTTACATTAGGTAGTCTTAATGACCAAAAGAATCTTTCTGAACAAAGAAAACAATCCTTATCCTTCAAAATGTGTTTCTTTCTTTCTTCCTCATTATTCTTACATTCAAAAGTAAACTATGACTTGCAAATTGCTACCTAAGTGCCATAGATCTATAGTTTCGGTACCGGTCTATGATAATTGGTTGTCAAAGCTTCTTTTTTCCTTAAGTATGAACTACTTCTCTTATTCTTTTATCCTTGGAAGAAATTCTCTGGTGCCCTTAATTTACACTTCCCTGATCAAATAGAAGCAGTGAACTCAATCTAGTTCGGTGTTCAAGAAGTCGATTGCATTTGCTGAAAGTTCACAAATGAATGTAAACTTAAGAGAGCTAAATATTTTTGATTTTTTAATAATTTCTTTTTAGTAAAAGGACATAAAGCCTAACAAGTGGGTGATGCTCTTCCATCAGCGACATGTGGCGCATGTGACAAGTTATAAAAGATGAATATTAACATTTATTGTTTTTTGTACTGTTGACTTCAAAACTGCAGGACAATTTGCAAATAACACAAGGGTATTGATTAATTAGACCTCTAATTAATGTTTGAAGGACAAGGGAAAAATCTGTGTGGTGGGGGCAAATGTATAAATCAGCTTTCGGTGACCAACCCAGAATTAACTACTGAGGTTACAGATCATTAATCGTGTCATGTCATCATTCATCGGTAATAAAATATCATCAAATAAGTTCACAAATTATCATCGAACAGTAGTAATATTTTAGGTTATTAAAAAATATATATATAATATAATAATATATAATTATATTTTAGATTATTAAAATATATTTTTTCCGTCTAGTTCTTTAAAATATCTTATTTTTTCTGTTTAATCCATCTTTAGTCCATGTCATTATTTCATGTTGGTACTTAACATCAAAAGTTAACGAAAAATTAACGCAATGATCAAACAAAAACTTTTTAAAAAGAAGAGACTAAACGAAAAAAATATGATATTTTGAGGGACCAAAAATATAACTAAGCCTACCCAATTTTGTTAAAAATATTTAGTGATATATATACAGTAGTGATCTACATTTCTCAAAACATTTATCAGGAGAAACAATTAATTATAATAACCACTACAAGGCAATGTTTGCTACGTCATGAAATAAATAGTAAAATAGTACGTCCTAATGCTGAATTATTAGAATGTCTTCAAAAAATTTCACATTGTCCTAATGCTGAAATTAATGTTAGGGAACTATATCATCGATTAGCCATTATTGATCGATTTCCAATGCCATGTCGGTGGCAGTATTTTTAAAAATTATATAATTATTTATATAATTTTATTGAAGTCTGATGATTAAATAATGTGTGGGATAAGAATTAGAAACTTGACATGTCCATGTTTTGATGGGAGTGTAAATTGCAAATAAAATTATATTTATTGTGTAAAATATTTTTATAGACTCGGTGTAGTTTGTTTGGATAGGTTTTCAAGGGATTGCACTTCATCTTAATTGAAATTGACTCGAAAACCTTAAAATCTATAATCGTTGCTAATTATTGAGTTTCTATCAAACATTTGGCCTAAGGTTCGGTCAACGATTGGTCAACTAGACATGCAACGAGCACTAATGGCTAGGTTTTTAGCTGTTGAACAATTACCATATGAGGTCTATACATTTTAGAAGCCTATGTATGTGTTTCATATTTGCCTTCGTCCATTGTCCAACAATAATTGTTGATGTCCTAATTCAATCTCTTGAAACTCTTGATATTGAGCCGAATCGGTTTATGAATCATCGTTACACAAACCAGTTATAGGCCTGTTTGGCCGAACCGGTTTATGAATCATCGTTACACAGAACCTTTCCTGATATTCTCGATCGGGAGAGCGAGAGAGGCGTCACCGGCGACGGCTTGCGAGTCTGGGAGCGGACAGAAAGGAGAGGGGAGCGGGGGGCGATGGGAAAGACACCGGTGCGGATGAAGGCGGTGATATACTCACTGTCGCCCTTCCAGCAGAAATTGATGCCCGGTCTGTGGAAGGATCTCTCTGGCAAGATCCACCACAAGGTTTTTGACAACTGGTTCAGCGCCACCCTCTTGCTCGCTCCACTTGTCGGCACCTATTCGTAAGTCTCTGTCGGATCCACCTTGCCGGTTTTTCGATTCCGTGTTGGTTCTTTGGAAGAATGGGGCACATTTCCCCCTTCCATCGTGTTTGGTTTGTGGTATTTCTGAAATGAAGATGACATATCTGGATGCGCTCTCATATTGCAGCATCGGATCTGCGTTTTGTGATTGCTTTTTTGCGCTACTATTAAATAATGGGATTTCACCTAAAAATCTCCGGGATTTCTCCAAAAACGGAGTATATCAACTGCCACCCTGATCCATATATGAAATATTTCGTCCCTTCCTTTTGTCTTTTGTTGGTATTAGCATACTTATTTTCAGATAAATTTGCTGTCATATGCAATCTGGTGAAGCTGAAAAGGACGGATGTCACGATATTGTAGTTTTACTTAAAACGTAGACTTAATGTGGCCTAAATAAGAGGAAATCAAACTACATTAGCTAAAAAAACTAGATTCTAGTTACAAAAGAACAAAGAGGATTTAGAGAACTATTCCAGTGAGGTGATCCTTTTCCGTAGATTTGTGTGATTGAGGGAGGATTGCTTTCAAAAGTGTTTTTTGTGTCTTTGCTCAAGAGTCTAGTGCTTGCTGTCCTTGGATGCTTGTCGTTTTCAGAGGCAGGTAAGAAATAATAGCACAAGAGAGACAACGAGAATGGCTGACTGGTAGAGAAAGTTCACAAAATTTCATTAAGAAATACAGACTTATTTTTGACTCAATACAATTTTACATTTTCCAAATACATATTTATGGATTTACACTTTTGGACTGATTTATATTGTGATCAATCACCATGACCATTTTTTTTGCTTATGACAAATTCTTCTATCAAACTTTAGAATTTCCTGCCTTCTTCATTTCCATTTAATTTATTTCTTTATTTTCGTTTGGTTTTCTTCTCTTCTTTGTAGGTAAGCCTTTCTACAATGATAAGATTGTTCCATTGTGATATCAGAGACTAGGGTTTGGGTCATGGAATAGCCCTGTTGCTATGCAAGGGTAAGGTTGCATATAATAACCATTCCCAAACCTCGTATTGGTGGGGGCCTTGGTGCACTAGGATTGCACTTCTTTTTTCCCCTTTCCTTCCTAAAATATGTAGGTGATGTAGTGTATGGGAACTTCTTCCATTAGCCAACATGCTTCCTTAATAATAAAAATACGCCATAGAAAAATATGGGTAGATGATTAAAAATGAAAAAAAAAATATGATAACTTGTTTCTAAGTATGATATAAACGAGGGATATATGTTGGTTTTTATTCTTCTTGCACCTAATGTAGACATTCAAGGTGGTCCAATTTATGTGTTGAAACTGGAAATCAGGCAGACAAATATCTTTTGCTGCCTTCTAGGATATTGAAACTCCTTGCTTGCAAGTTGCCATGCTTAAATGCTTATGTGGATCTCTTATCTGTTGATGCACTTATGTTGGAGATATTACCTTTTATTGAACACACCAACTTCTAAGATATTAAGAATCCTTTCTTTCTGTACTTCAATCCTTATGTGAATCTCGTCTGTGGATGCAGTTATGTCCAATACTACAAGGAGAAGGAGAAGCTGGACCACAGATACTAAATTTGAGATAGCCTTTAGTGAATTCAATCAATTCAAATAGTTTGATGGTTGTCTTGCAGTATCTTGGAGTGTAATATTCAAAACCCAAAACTATGGTGGAATACTTTTTTGCTCATGTTTCAAATAATTGAGAGTATGAATTGGTTTTATTAATTTTTTGTTACAGTTTTTGTTACAATGATGATGTTAAATTGTTATAATAGTTATTACTGATTACTGTTTGTTCCTTAAGACTCCCTACTCCTAGATGTTGACCAGTTTGATCTTAGACGTGATGTTTGCTAGTAATGTAGAACATTGTTGTTTCTTTTATGTTAGTCTTTGAATCGAACTAACATGGATTTCCAAAGTAGGATGCCCCGTACCTCAGAGAGGGTTGCTAGTTGGCTGATGAGAGTGGATGTTGTATTGGTTATCACGTGCATACTGTGAATTTTAGTATTGTCCATAATTTTAGCACCACCCCTTCTTTGTTGTCGTCCCTTGTTATCTATGTGGTGTTGTAGCTCCTACAAGGAATACGAGGTGTCACCACTCTTCTTCGACATCTCAAAAAAATAACTATCAAGTATTCTTACAATGTGCAAGTTTTCATCAAGCTTATTTCTCTATTATTAAATTTAAAAACTAACTTATTTGCATTGACATGCCATGTCATCTCTAAATATTTACATATGAATATATATGTGATTGTACTTGTACTTTTATGATCAGTTTGTTGAGATAATTAGTTTATCAATTTCATATGTCCGAACTACTGACTACTTAGAATGCTTAAGCTGAAGTTAATAGTAGCACATTCAAATTTTATAACTTATAAGCCAATATAACAGCCGATAATATTGCATATGAAAATTTATATATCATAATTGTAATTGTACTATTATATGAATGCATCCTTATTGCCTATATACAATTTGACAGCCTTTGCTATTTTGAAAAATATATATATTTTGGCCTCTTGATAATAACCCCTAACGTTATTTGACAGCCTTTGCAATTTAAAAAATAAATATATATATTTTGGCCTCTTGACTTTCAATTTTACCAAAGTTTTAAATGGCTCAAATTGACTCTATGAATATATTGAACCATTTTTATTTTTATATATATAACCCCTAACGTTATTGATGTCAACAAAGGAAATACACGTTCTTTGTACGTGTATTTTTTTTCACTAAATTAAATGGAGAAATAGATATTTTCAAATTTGTATAAGTCATTGACGTTTTTATAGACATCAGCAATCAACAGTAATAATTCATCCTTTCAGGAAAGGAAAGAAGCCAGAATTCAAAATTGAGTCATGGAATGAGAAGTCCTGGTGATACAACGAGACTTTTTGTAACGATATTAAATATTTGAGGATGCTAAACTCTAAATTAGGTATTAATAATAAAAGAGAAGAGAAAATGTGTTTCGCCCTTTAGTTTGGCACCCAAAAAGATGCATATGCAAACGTGATTTCTATTGACAATGGGAACATCTGGGAGAGAAGTTATACGATGTCTGAACTAAGTTAAACCGATTCATACTTTTTACAATTTCAAGAATGAGTTTGAGAACAAAATTAAAAATTTGTGTGCCATCTAAAAGAACTTAACAAGTGCATATGAGGAAAATTCAGTAGTCAATGTTTTATAAAAATAGAGGAACTACTAAAAGTGAAAGATTTATGCCTTTTACGGCTTGCAAACATTAGCCTATATAATGACTCTCGTAAAGAACATATACCATACTAGAAATATCTTCCCTGTAGATCTATTCTTAAATATCGAGAGAATAGCAGAACATGGTTGAATTATGACAAACTGATAGCTTCTAATGAAGATCTCGATCAACATCCATACTAGGAAAAACTTCAGATTTTGGCTAACATAATATATATCATTTTTCACCCTTGGATAATGTTGAATTTGATAAAGTAATGATGTATGTTTTGTATATTATTCTCTACAGAATAACTGCCCTAAGATTTGATGCCCATTAGCATGGACAATGAGTACCAAAATGCTAATTAAATATGGTCACGAGGACCTCTACATCAGCACCATTGTTCTATCTGTGTCTCCGTCTTTTTGTACCATCTTCTGCGTACGATTCCCAGTTATTGTGATCAAGTTGGCTAATATCAGGAAGATCTGCAATAGCCAGCAAGTATTGAGTTAATTTGAGCAGTTCCTGATCGCTACTTCGATTCAGATGGGCTTTCCTGAAAGGTCTAATCGTAAGGCCATTCTGGGGATTCATGACGAAGTTCCTTCGCAGGTCATCAAACATAATTGTATTTGCTGAATTATAGAACTGCAAGATTCACACAAGCCAGTAACTCAAATAGTTTATCCAGGAAAGTGAGTACAGGAAGGACAAATCCTTAGAGAAAAAAGAATAAAGAACAAACCTCAGGAAATTGAGCCCATATCAAGCCGAGGGGTTTGCAATCAAACATCCCATGAGAATCGGATTGAACAGTGATCATGGCCATGTGATCTAAAAGAGCAGTGATTTTGTAATTAGGATTGCTGAGAACCCCAAGCTGCCCCATCTTCAACTCTACCCATTTCATGCTGAAGAAAAGGAACAAGTATGATATTAGTTAACCACGACGAGTAGAGAGTCTCACCTAACAAAAAGAATAGAAAGAAAAAATATTGTATGATAGAATTTAGTGGTTGAAAAAATGGATATACGGAATATATCACCTAGTTGCGGACCATATCATGATATCATACTCTGCATATACAGCAGAGAGAAATTCATGCAGATCTGCGCAGATAGATTTGCCTTGTGACAATCAAAATATTATTTTAAGAAAACCATTAGAAATGATGATCATGAAGCACTTACAGGGCCGCATCAGCTCATGAGGATTTTCTGCCGGAGAACGATGATCAAACAAAGTATAATCAATATCTAAGACAAGCAGCTTTTTTCCTTCCCGGCATGGGTTCAAAAGTTTGACCTAATCAACAAGAAATTTTCATACAAGAAATTGCAAACATATTAGTATTATGAAGACAAGAAGGCTCCTCCAAACAAGACAAATGCCACCAGTCATTGGAAAATGAAACTGGCTAAAATGAAGACCAGTTGTTATAAGAGAATAACAAAACTAGGGGAAAGGAGTGATATACTACTGATTGCTGTAACAAATAAAAAGAAGAAAACAATATAACTCATAAAATTCTCAAAGTTATGCAGCACATGAGCACAAATTTTCGTACCAAGCTAAATTTTAGATTCTCTGATAGTTTTCAATTTCAGATCCAGTATTGTTGCTAAAAGGCTACAACAATTCAAATGTTGAATTCTAAGAACTGTAATGGACTTGAAAAGCTTATATCTCATATCAGTTAACTTTTTAGAGTCATAAAATAGTGTTCCACATTTATCCAAACTCTTATAATAATTCAGTGACAACACAACAAAAGCACCTGAGTATGCCCGTGCCATGTACTTTATGGTTCATAATTCCTTTTCTGCATATAGCTAAACTGTAAATGTGTAGCTAAGTTAGAGCTTATTGTTCAACATTCTATTATGAAACTGGTTTATCAAATTAAATACCAATATCCTTTTACAAGACAAATTTGTTATGCCAGTTTTCTATATTCTATGTGTCCAAAGAAGCATATTAAATAAGATAGCCAAAACATAAATGTTCCTGAAGAAAATGATAAGAGATTTTTAACTCCGAGGTGCACTAAGATAACAGAAGCAAAGATCATAAATACATGAACAACTAACCTTATGCTGAGCAATTCTTCGCAACAATTTCTGTTTATTTACATACTTGTCCTTGATGTCAACTACTTCATCTTGTCCAAGTTCAAAATCATCAATGATCTCAGGAGAATCCACTTGATCAACAATAATATCATCTTCAACAGTTCTGTAACCTGATGTTAGGACAACTACAAAATCTCTATATTGCTTGATCAATATAAGCATCATGGAACGAATATTCAGATTTTCCTTCAACAAAGAAAGAAAATGCAAAACAGATAGATAAAGGTACATGTGCTAGTGTGCTACATGACAGTTCAACTAGTGTTACCATCCATCAAAGAGCAGCATAATCATAAATATTACATCTGGTTAAGTGCAAACTTGCTTATTGGATAGGAGTGCTTAACATTTGAAGTGTTATTTTCCAAATGCCACAAAATTAGGTAGTAGGTACTATACATAAAACACACACATTTAATGTCAAAGAAGTTGAACCATAGTTAAAGGACGACCCCCTTAAAACCATGATGTGAATTCCCTGTCATGATTCGAGAAACTTTCATGTCTAAGGTTTTCTATTATCTAGAATGTCAATATTGGGAATCCAACTCATCATTTTCATGTTATAATGTACAACCAACTAAAGACAAATAAGATACCTAGATATTCCTATCTAGGATCAGTGTATGAAATGATGACAAAGGTTGTGTTATGGGGTTAATAGTGTATTACAGGTAATTAATTGGATATTTAATGGGGTAATTAACAGAGTGTTATAGGTATTAGGTAATTAATGGTGTATTTAATAGGGTATTATAGATAATTAGTGGGAAATTTATAATAGAATTTTCTAGAGAAGGGGCTACATGTATTGTAGCCTACACCTATAAATATGAATAGGCATAACGATGAATAACATGTGTGCAATTTCTTGTTATATTTCTTCTTTTAACTCATTTTTTTATCTTCCTCTCTATCTCTCTATCTTTGTCGTCCCATTATCTTTCTATCTCCTTTCCACTCATTTTCTCCTCTTATCTTGCCCGTGGTTGATCTGGGAAACCCGATCCATAAAATTATGAAACCTACATCTTAATACTGTAACAAGAATAGTGACTCCAATTAGATGAATAGTTTCATTGTAGCATCTGTACATCCTCTAATATACATATGTTCTAATAAATAATCTATTATTTATGATAGTTAAAAATATAGATCCAATTAATAAACGCAATCCTTCCTAAAAAATTAATAAACACAATCCAAGGATTGTCATATCATGTAAAGAACTTGTACCAATCAAGAATCTTGAACACTCAGTACAACTATCTGATCCAACAACATACACTTGCATTTTGTATACATCGTTTGCAACAATTTGACCAATATTCTCATCCATAAAACAATAGTTTGAAATGGCGTGGGGCGCACACAGGCGCAGGCCAGCAGGCCCCCGCGCCATTTTCCCCCCAAGGCGCTAACCTAGCGCCTCAAGGGCCTTGGTGCGCGCCTCAGCCCAGGCGCGAGGCGTGCGCCATATGCGCCACACACATGTGTGGCGCCGGGTGCCCTAAGTTAACTTAGGACACCCGAAATCTTATGTTCATTTCCAGTCGTCCGCCCGACTTGCCCGAGCGTCGAGCCTCTCTTCTCCTTCGATGAGCCCCTCCACCGGATTCCGGCGCCTCTCCACCAGATTTCGGCGAGCTTCTTCAAGTATATTTTTTTGCTTTCTCTCATTTCCCAGATTTCAGTTGTTGTTTTTTTGAAATTTTCAGTCTTTCCCGAGTTTCCTCAGTCCCTCACTCCCTCCTACTCTACATTTCTACATGCTCCTATAGTCCTATTTAGATGGAAATTTTCAGCATGCTGAATGTTTAGCAGCAATGATGTTGAATAGTCCATTAGCTTGATGATGTTGAACTTGTTGTTCTCATGTCCTTTTAATGATGTTGAACTTGATGATGAACTTGATGTTGAACTTGATGTTGGCTTGTTTTTTCAATGATGTTGAACTTAATGTTTGCTTGTTTAGTTGTTCTTTAACAACTTTGACTTATTATCTTTATTTAATTGGATGCTAAATTAGATGTTAACTAGGTGATTTTATTTTAGAAATATATATTTTTATGTACAAAATATATTTTATAATTATATTTTATTTTTGCGCCTCGCCTCGTTATGGCGCACGCCGTAACCTTGCGCCTTGCGCCATGACTCCAAGAGCCCTTTGTGCCTTTGTGAGCCTTGCGCCATTTAAAACTATGCATAAAACATAGCTATAGTTGCCTTCTAAATTTTTCTTTTGTCATATAATGGTCATACAAAGTTCCTGAAGCCCTCTGAACATCCACTTCAATCATTCATATGAGATTACATCTGCTAGTATTAATCTGGAGTGGATCTAAGAAACATGTATGGTGGAACTAGATTCAGAATTATATTTGACATGTACCAATTAATGCACTGAAGATAACTCCAGTAACAGGTATAATAACACCACGTAAGGGGGCTTGGATTCTAACTATTTCATACAATAGCAACATGCTGTGCATCTGAAACAGTACAAATAAAATAAGGATACTTGCACAATCCATATTCTAGAAACCAAGCTAAGTGACAATCCATGTCCATCCTTGTAATATGGCTCAAAATGATCCATAACTATGCATTGCAATATGCCAAAGAAACTAATGCAATTTCAAACACAGGTAGGTAGTTCCTGTAAGCATGACTCAGAAGATAGAATGAAATTCTAGGTCTGTATCCAAGTTTTGGTCTATCCTTGGGAATTACAATTTAGCAATTAGTTTGGAGTTACAAATAAGCAATTTAGTTTTTCTTTTCTTCACAATCAATGGTTGAACTTAACCATCTTGAGTAAAAAATAGGAGAAGAACAAGTATCTACAAAATATACATATCCTACAATCATGTATCCATGTACAATAATTAGTTGTCAGTCTGAACATAGAAATACACAAGAAACTTTTAATGCAAGACTATTGTATATATATAAGATTCTTCTGCGAAGTACTTCAAGATATTTAAATAATAAAAAATCTTAAATCTTATAAGATTCTTATGATAATTGCCAAAACCAATTTCCTTTGTGTATTTTTAGAGTGAGAATACAACTTATCAAACTTACTAAACACATTATATGAAGGACTATCAATAATAAAGTAGGCAACAAATTAGTTCTGTCACACTCACATACCAACAGGAAAACCTATTATCTACAACCACATCAATCGATTAAACATGAAAAGCTTTTATTTATAACCACAACTGATAGTCTGCATAGACCCAATCTCAAAATTTAGTGTTATGATCTGCCCGATGGATTACTAGCTCATCGTCTCCAACATCTTCATAGAATCAAACCACTGACCTAATTACATTTATATAAGGAAATATCCTTGAGTATATATAAGTGCATTATATTTATTTCTAATGTTTCTAATTGATATTGACTTTCTTTTAATATCTTAGAAACTCCGAGTTGAATTTATTTCTTTTATTTTTTGGCATACTCATGTCAGAGGCTAACATGCCCATGCAATTCTATGTGATAGACATCAGTTGTCTTTTGTTTTTCCTTGATAGCTGCACAATTAAGAAAAAGCTGTGCATGAAGTCATGAAAATTCCTAAATTCTCCTTATACAAGCAAAATATTGAACTCGGCACTTCTTGAAATCAAAGTTCCCAAAAAGATTCCTATGTTATCTGACAAAATTGTATAGCTCAAAATGATTATGATTGATGGTAGCTAACCTATCTCATAAAGGAGAAATAAAATTTTGTCTTGCTACTGAAGATGTTTGAACCTTTCTACTACTATAGGGTTAACTGTGAAGGGTTGCACAACCAAGAAAAGGGCATATTTGTCTAGTTAGTATTGAGAAAAATTCACATACTGTGGACTCGCAATCAAAAATAAAACAGATCTAGTGGAAGTAGAGGCTAACGTAATCCTAGTGCGACCCAAAATTGTAGACAATATATGATTATTATTATTTTGATTTGCTTAATACCACCATCCCAGGATGGCTTAGCAAGAAATTACCAAATAAATTTTTTAGCCCAATCATAATTTTTTGTGAGCATATCGTCATCTGCTACCTCACTATTTCGAGATAATATTTGAACTTCATAGAAATTCCGATTAATATCATCAAAATGGCAAATTCGATGCGAAGGATGATACACAACTATTACCGTCAATAGTCGATACCTAATTGCATCTTTGCATCTAAATAAAACATAACCAAGATAGAAATAGAATGCAAAAAGAATAAAAAAATCAAAGATTCATATAATCGATGGGGTTATTGTCAGGGGACGAACCCGATCATGGTCATCTTGACAGAAGGTTTGAGGTTGAGCTGGGAAAGAAGGATAGAGTCATCGCCGAGCTTGGCGGCAAGCTTGGGATACAGGAGCTTCTGGCGCTTGGGAAGGACGTTAGTGACCTCGCAGATGCGGCGCTTCAGCTCCCCCACGCTGTCGTCGCCGCACACCCTCACTGTGTACTCCTTTCCGCTCCACTTCACAGTCAGCGTCATCTCTTCCACCGCCTCCGCCGCCGCCGCGGCGCTTCCCTCCGATCCGCCGGCGGAGCTCGCCGCCGTCTCTGCTGCGGTTGGGATGGACGCCATGGCCTTGGACTTCCCTTCTCGGCCTATTTATATTAGGTCTTCCGTCACGTGCTTTGCACATGCACAGAGGTAGGATCCTTGTATTGAAATGTTGAACTGAACTCGTGATAATTACCGAGATAGTGGTAACTGAGGTCACTCACATTGGGGAAAACTATTATGGTCCCTGGTGCCTAGGCTGGGATTAATAGTTAATCTGCGCTTCGTACGAATTAACCTGCGGTGATTAACTCAGGTTCATTCATAATGGGTCAGGTTAATTCATAACGGACTCGAGTTTATCCAGCCAAATTCCAGGTTGATACATTAGATTCACCGTTGCTATTTTTGATTCAGTGTTACACAACCTAGGTTAAAAATTAGCTACCTTATATTCACTCATATTAATCACAAATTCACTAAAAAAATTTTCAAGTTGATACATTTTAGGATGTTGCCTAGTTTTTTTTTGAACATATAAAAAATTCAGATCCATCATTTTGTTCCTTGGTTCAATATTACACAATCGAGGTTCAAAGTTACTCAGGTCAGGTTCACTCATATTAAGGCTAAATTCAATTACAAAAAATTCAAGTTAATACGTATTATAGTGTTTAGCTTCTATTCAAAATTTATTTTAATAAAAAAAATAGATTCATCATTATTGTTTCTTGGTTCAATATTACACAACTTAAATTCATAGTTAGTCACCGCATATCCATTCTTAAGAAGTCCAAATTCACTAATAGAAATTTCATGTTAATATATGTGTTCACGTTGTGTCCATTTTTTATTTGAACAAATATAAAATTTAGATATACCATTGTTGTTCATTGGTTCAATGTTAGTCACTCCAGGTTCACAAATATTAAGTTCAGATACATTAAAAAAAAGCACACGTATTAATCTAGAATTTGGTTGGGTCTGGGCCTACTACGAGTGAACATGTTGCGACTCTGCGAGACACCATAAGAATTCCTATGGTGCAAGGTACCATAGTAGTTTTATGGACAATTACCTAAATATATCATGGACTATAGACTTTGTCTCATTTGTAGTAAATTTTAAAATATTACCAAATTGTATCCCGAACTTTGACATTTATCTCAATTACATCCTCCCGTCAACTCTTTGTCGGCAGCACCGTTAAGACAATGACGTGACACTCTGACGTGGATTAAAATAATATTTTTTATTAAAAAAATATAAAAAATTACTTTAATTTATATTAAATAATATAAAATAATATTTATTATTTTATATTAAAAATCACTCCAAATCACGTCGGGAGTGAACATGGAGAAATTTTTTAATATAAAATATAAAATAATATTTTATATTATTTTATATTATTTTATATAAATTGATATAATATTTTAATTTTTTTAATTAAAAAATATTATTTTAATTCACATCAGAGCTCCACGTCATCGTCTTAACGGTGCTGCTGACGGAGAGTTGACAAAATGATGTAATTGAGACAAATGTCAAAGCTCGGAATACAATTTGATAATATTTTAGATATATTTAGATAATTATCCTAGTTTTATCCGTCTAATTAATGCCATTAGACTAGCAGAGGAAGCAGGATGGGGGAGGAAAAAGAGTAATTAAAATGAAAAATGAAGAACCATAATTCCAGTTATTTAGCAGACGCAACTGCAATCATTTTACACAGGCCGGGGCAAGCATTTCAAGAAGAACTGCCCCTTGTATATTTACATTTAATCAGGAAGAGGAATGTCAGCTAGGTCTTCTCTATATGGCACTACCTCAGTCATCCTATTACTATGCGTTCCGGTCTCCATCTGTATCTGCGATGCATCAGATTTATCCACAAATGTCACCACAGTATCCTTTCTGAAGGTCAAGTAGACGACAGCAAGAATGTAAACAGCCATTAAGGGGAAGACGACGATGCCGACAAGAACAGTGACAGCCTTCGGGAGATTGCTGTGGATGAGCCAATCGACGAAGCTCGTGCTCAAGAAGTAGATGTTGATTCCTATCACACCAAATCCTAGGATCCACGAGATCACAATAATCTGCCAAATACCAGTTTGATGCCTTAATTTATGCAGATGTATTTATTTCTTACAGAAAAAATAGAAGGATTTGAATATCAACTCACATAAATTGAGTTTTTGTGAGGTCCCATCTTTGTGCTGCTGCTGCTGAATTTGAGTAGAGGAATAAGAGCAAATGGTAGCTCAAAGGATAATATCATCTGCATAATTTGGTTAAAGTTTACATGAAGCATATAATGGTATGTAATATTTGCTTCCAGATGTATCATATTTGAACTTGTGCATCATCTTTCAGCTTGCAATGGAGAACACTTCACCATTGCAGTTGCAGGTATTATCAGACAGGGTTAATTTACTTGTTCATAGTTAGAATCTAAAGATGCAATATAAATTTGAAAAATTAAATTAGGAACATGGAGAAGTACCGATGCAATGATTATGAGCCTTCCTGCTCCAGCAGATCCTCCAATGATTGAGACAATTAGGCTAGGACCAATGGCAACACATCTAGTCATGAGGTTCTGAAGCCACATTCTCATCTTGATGTCTAAGAAGCCCTACATCATAAGTAAAAATGAGGTATAAATTATGAGTTATTTGCGAACCCTTAAATAGGACACTGCCCATTCTAATATTACCTGCATGATATATTGGCCAGCATATGTGCCTGTGATTGTAGAGCTTTGTCCAGATGCTAGCAGTGCTATCCCATATACTATTGAGCTGGATTTTCCCAAAACATTCTGAGGAAAACATGAACTTAATCAAGTTATGTATGTTCTTTAATTCATTTCAGTATTAGAGAAAATACTTTTTGAAAAATAAAAGGAGAAACCTTGAGCAAGAAAGAGGCTGAGTTGAGGGTTAAATCACTGCATCTATCAGCATCCTCAGGAGAGAGCTTCTCAGTAGCACATACAGTTCCGGAGACAGAAATCACAGCTATGTTGATGAGCAATGCAACAAATAATGCAAAGCCACTCTCCAATAGGAAGTATCTGCATGCATCCTGCATCAAGTACATTGATTCGAAACAAGAAACTCAAGCCATGCAATCTGAATTAACTAACATGAAAGCATCATAAAAATCCTTCTGATTCCATTTTCTTTCTTTCCATGCATCTCATACTCACATTGATTCCTTTGACAGAGGGTGGAGTCTTTCTTGAAAGCACCAGAGCTGAATGCAAAAATAGATTGTGCCTACATGTAGAAAACTGATTCAGCAAAATCCATTTGCAGCAAGGCCAACCAAACAAGCCTGAGAAAAAAATTACGAATGCGGAGAATAACTCATACAACAAAAGTGTCGAATCGACTTACGGCATGACAAGGGCTCCCAAGAGGGCAATGGCATCACTAGTTGCACCATTTCCGGAGAGCCGAGGCACAAAGAGTCCCTTCATCACCTCGGACGCAGGGGGCTTCACATAGCTCAGCTCTCCGAAATAGCAGGCAGCCATAACAAACACCAGAATAGAAATCAGAAGTTCAAGCTTTCTCACCTGCAATTAGTACTCAGTGAGCATACTTTTCTGAAAAGTTGACTTATTCGATTCTCTTTTCTTTTTGAACTTGTTGGCATGTTGAAGTGTTAGTTTTCATGAACATCATCATCCTACTTGTTTTTAGTATGAAAAGAACAGCAAACCAATACTAATTTATCACATGGTTGAGATGTCAACTTGAATAAATTATGAGGAAATATAGTAAACACAATTAACCTATTTAAGTGTTGTAATACCCCGGTTTAGTCCCACACCAGGAGTATGTTGGATGTGGTGTTGACTTATAAGGCTTGATGGGTGTGCTACCATCAACTTCAGCTTGAGCATTTTAATTAGGCCAATAGGTTGGCCTATGAAGTTGATGGATCAATTATCCCATCAAGCGGGTCGTAACAAATGGTAGAGCAAGACCTAGTCCTAGGCATGGTGAGGGAGCCTATGTGAGAAAGGGCTGCCCAGGTGATGGGGTGGAGCCGCTACTAGGCTAGGCCTCACATGCCACCGACTTGGGTGTGATTGTGGGCTATGTGTTAGAGTTGGGTCTTGACGAGGACGTCAAGACATAAGTGGGGGAGATTGTAATACCCCGGTTTAGTCCCACACCGGGAGTACGTTGGATGTGGTGTTGACTTATAAGGCTTGATGGGTGTGCTACCATCAACTTCAGCTTGAGCATTTTAATTAGGCCAACCTATTGGCCTATGAAGTTGATGATCAGTTATCTCATCAAGCGGGTCGTAACAAGTGCACTCTTGTTCTATTTTATTTACAGATAACATCTTTATTTTAAGTTTGGAAGAAGTATTCAAAGTACCCCATATCTCTGAAGTCCAAGTAGGAGCAGAGTACTCATCCCTGTGATTAGGACCCCTGCCCACAATGGGATGTGAAACAAGATGTTGAGAGCAAAGGCTGTTCCTATAACTGCACATAAAGTTACAAATATCAGTGGATTTAATTCATTAAAAGAAGAATTTAACAGAATCCTAAAAACTCAAGCTTAGAAACAACCTTCAGGGATATCAGCAGCAATCACAGCCACTTCTGCCAACACCCACAAGCAATACTTGATAAATCTTGGGTATTCAGCTTTGCACAGCTCTGCAAGGTGCCTCCCTTTTGATTCAATTTAACACAAATTAGCGACCTTTTGGTGGAAAAATAATCCCAAAAATTAAATAAATGGCTTGTTTCTGATACCTGTAGCAACCCCCAAGTTTGCTGCTAATGATTGTATTAACAGTGCAAAAATGAGACCAATCAGTACAACCCACAAGAGCTGTTTCAAAAGAAAAAATAATTATTGTGTCTCAATTGAAGAGGAAGAAAATTGAAGAACAAGAAAAAAAAAAAAACATGAACAATGCGTAAAAGTGAAGGAGAAGAGGATAGAGATATCTTCCATCAGAGTCCAACAGTTTTTTGTTTTGTTTTTGTTCTTTTTCGTTTGAAGTAAGCAGTGAAGTCAAGATTTGATCCAAGTTCTTTGCCACAGGCAGCAAAGGCCCAGACTAAGCTAACTAATATTTACTGGATGTTGACAATTCACATCCTCATTCAGTTATCCACAGCTTGCAGATAACATTCCGGACAAAGACGTTTGGTAGAACTTGTGGGTGTCAGCTTAAAATACCTCGTATCTGTGATTAGCTCCGGCTTGTAGGTCCGTCTCCACTGCCACAGTAGTATCCAACTTTAAGTTCCAAAACTCATTGGTAACTTCTTAGATTTACAGAGAGAAAGAGTGTATCTTACAATTCCCAGGATCAAGGTAAGCCAAAGACACCAGGAACCCCGGTCCAACATGTGCTAAGAACTTCTTCCACCCAGCCTTCTGTACTAAGTAAACACTCTTCATCATCAGCTATTGAATTCAACACAGAAGAAGAGGAAGAAGAAGGAGAATTAATTGACCTGGTTTGGGGGTTCATCTTGATCGCATGGCTTGTCTTTGTTGACGTCATTGTCGTCTAATGATATGACTTTGCGTGTTGGGACGGCAGCAATTTCTTCCTCATCAGTGGCTGCAACTCTGTTGCTCCCTCTGCCATAAGCGCCTTCTCTTCGGATCTCTCTCCCCTCAGCATTCACCTCCATGACTTGAGCGATGGCAGAGGAGACATGTGCCTTGCAGTGATCCTCCTTGACTGCTTATATAGGCGTTTTAGCTTATTGAGAAGACCACTTTGTGGATTAAAATAAGCTCTCTGCCAGTTCAGTTCTGCATGTTTATGAGTGCACCATTCTTGCCATTTGGCGTGTATGGATGCGTATTGACTTTTGAATAAAAATATACACCGACTATTTTCTGATGATAAGTGATTATGTAATTGAAATTTTACTGGAATACTGGAGTATATAAACACAACAGAAATTATGTCAAAACAATCGAAATACAAATACCAATATTAGATGCATTGGCATCACATGACACAAAGAACCCATTTAACATTTTTTTATATATTTTTGATATAAAAAAATTAATATTAATTATTCTTGAGATATTTTTATATGAATAAAATCAATATTTAAAATTTCAGTACCGGTACCGATCTTGATCCAAGGCTGATACCGATACGTACCGGTATTGAACTGCACCGACACTCGGTATAGTTCGATACAAATTAACATGTCGGTACTTGCATGTTTCAGAATTTTCTAATTTTCTAGCCGATGGGATGGTACCAACTAGGTATTCTCAGTACCGAGCGTGTACTGCTCGGTACGATCAATACACCCCGATATCATGAAGGGTTTATCGATACCAATTTTTTCAAAATCGATAAATACTTATCGCACTGATTTCGATTCTGGGCATTTGATGTGTTGGACCTGGAACTAGAATCGATTTTAACCGGTTCCTTATGTTTTGCCTCAGATCCTATCTGAATTTATTTCGGATCTATTCGAAATCTACCCGATCGAGTAGGTTTCAATCGATTCCAGATCTATCCGGTACCCATGTGGGTACATCCCTAAAAACCATGAGTAGAGAACATTTATATTAGTATTTTATTCAAATAAGGATAATACTAAAATTTTATTGAGATCAATAATAAGAAATAAAATTAAATAAATAAAGCTTATTTTATAATTGTTTTTACATTTTTATTAGCAGTATATAAATATGATTAACAAATCCAACAAATATAATATAATATAATTATATAACTTCAAACATGACAACACCAAATCGCCTAAAAACTCATTTAAATTTATCATTTTTATCAAAATGCATTTAAACAAAAGCATCATTAAAAAAGGTACAAAACTCAAAATTTCAGACCAAGAGTAACATTTAGGATTTATTTACCATTTGAAATATCTTATTTGGACAAATGTAATTAATGGACATTCTTCATTATTTTCTTATATTTGTCGATCATTAATCATTAATAGTGATAAAATCTAGATATTAATGAAAATTTGACTGCACATAATAGCAATTGTGCAATCATTTGGCATTGTCAGGGAGAGCCTGGACGGGTTAATATCAATCCATTAAGAACTTTTTAAACTGGTCCATTGACATTAGTTTTTCAAAAGTATTAATCATAAATATATTCATTAACTTTGATTAATCAGTACTTAGCTTTCGATTTTTATGATTCGATTAATCAATAATTTTTTATTAGCCAATAAAAAAAATTAACATATAAAAAATAATAAAATTATGCAAATTTCAAATTACACTACAATTGTTGTACTTCAAAATAAAAAAAAATACGAACCCAATATAATACTCATTAATAAAAAGTGAAAACAAGAAATGCATTGGACAAACAAGGGTAAGAATTGGATACGTTCATTATGAAATTCAAATTTTTATTTAGTATTTAGTATAAAAATATATTATAATATTATAAAGACTTGTGTATTATAATATTTATTTATATTTAAAAATATATATAATTGGTCAAATTTTAAAAAATGAAATATAATTTAAATATTTTTTTATCTATTACTTTATATAAGTTTTAGAAAGAAAAATATAAAATAATTGATCATTGAATATGTAATAAAATATTATATATATTTATCTCTCTAAATGAGACTAACGGTTAATCGGTATTCAAAAAATTGAAATCAAAATCAAAAATAAAAAAAATTGATAAAAAACCGAAACTGAAATTATCTTCAGGTCATCAACCAAAATTTCCAATAACCGGATTTTCTATATTTTTCTCAGTTGTTAGATTGTCTACAAAATACACACTAACTATAATAATATTCTTAATTGCTCAATGAAAATTAATGCAGCCATGTAATACTCCCAACATTTAGGAATATTTTGACTTGACAGTATGCATTTAATATTCATTATAAGTTTATAACCCAATATATTTTATGAACTGCATGATTAATTAAATTGGTTAACTAACTGCTCCTCCACCCCCCCTCCAGATATTAAAATTGCATGCATGTCCACTCTCTTCATTAATATCACATGCATGCATCTCTATTTTTTCATTAAAGTAAATCATATATATGTCATATATATCATCCACATGGCACGGTGGATCATTAAAATAAAAGCTTCCCACATCATCATGATCATATGAATTATCTAAATGAACCGGTTTAGAAAATGAATTTAATTAATCGAATCATTTGGTGCTGAATTATGTATCTATAATTTATATTTATATATATTCATGCATGTGGAGATGATAACGTTATCGACAATCTCGCGGGAATATTGCTCAGAATGGGGCGAGCCATTCTATCTAGCTTGAGTTTATTTTAAGAGTGTAGAGCGCTACTAGACCTAATTTGACCTGGCGAATAATACTAGTCCAATTTAATATATATCCAAGTGCATTGTGCTGTGTTCATTATAATAGAGGGATGAATATGAAATTTTGAAATTCAAAGAGGATGGACTTAATTAATTAATGTAACAAATTTATCAAGGTTTAGTACAAAAGAATATCATAGCCTTGCCCACTAAAGTAGGGGTGGCAATTGAAAATGGTTAATCAAGATCAACGATTAATCGAAACATAAAATGTAATCCTGAATAGTGATTTTGTTGTTCGATTTCAATTAATAAATTTAAAAAATCAGTTTAATTAATGGAAAGAAGTACTGAAGTAGTCAGACTTACCATGCAGCACTCAATTCATTGACATGGCTTCACATGATTTATATACAGCTCCAGTTCATAGTGCATATCCTATAATTAGTTAATTAATTTGCTAATATCAATGTCATCAGTTTTAATTAATCATTCTTATCCCCGTTTGCTGGTTTACCTGATGGAGATCCTAATTTTGCCACATCAGCGCTACAGAGGGGAAAGGGTAATTTTGCCCCTCTCATTTTAGAAAATTGCTTTCCTTGTCCTTCGAATAGAAAAATGATTGATAAATTCAATTTTGATGTGGTTATTGTAATTTAACTTTGATTATTTGTATATATGTAATTTATGTTATTCTGATCGTTATAGCTTAGGTTATATATGTTAATTTGATCCAAGGATCACTTGGAAAAAATTATAATATTTTCAAGATATAAAAAATTATAAAAATGTAATATTTATGAAAATATATTTTATTATATTTTTATATATTGTTATTTTATTCAAAAAATATTATAATTTTTATTTGCATTTAAATCTCATTTGTAAGCATTTTTTTAAAAATAATAATATTAATAATAATTTTTTTAAAAAAAATTGTAACTCCTAAGAGCGATGTCATGCCTTCACCATATATAAGTCATTGATAAAATAGGCTTATTTTGTCAATTATAATGTTGTTAATCATTTGCGAATTCAAGTCTGCCCCTCACACGATCATTGCCCAATCTTCATCGTTCTATCAAAGATTCGTCTTTCATTTAAGTCTTGTAAGTTATATCCACCTACTTTTTTGGATGAATCAATAATCTTGGTGAATGTTAAAGCATGCCGTTAGTTTTTTTACCATAATTAATATTTTTTCTTATTTAAGTTGTTTATTTGATGATCAATTAAGTTTATCTTATGACCACTACAACACAATTGATCTATAGAGACACAAAATTAGAGATAAAATATATTTTTATTTCTAAATCTTCACATTTAGATATTAATAGACACAAAATTTGCTCTTAATTAATTTCTAAAGATCTATAAAAATAACAACAACAAAGTCACTTAATTGATTTGACTCTAAATTATAGAAACACCAGCAACATAGTCACTTAATTGATCTGACTCTAAAATTATTTTTAAAGGTTAATTATAGATAAATTTTGTGTCTATTAATATCTAAATATGAAGATTTAAAAATAAAAATCTAATTTATCTTTAATTATATGTCTCTGTAGGTCGATTGTATTGTACGTAGTGGATGCATACCCATGATTATTAATTAAGATTATTTGTGTTTAATCTACAAACTCGTATTATTACGTTATGTTATTATTATATATATATATATATATATATAGCATGATTGTGACTGTGATGATACCTGCAATATTTATTGGCTTTATTAGATTAATCTGTATAGGTACTTGCTACGTACGAAAGGTTGAGTAAATTACCATTGTTTAGGAGCATATGCGTTACGTAGTCACAGTGCTTCTCTTTGGCTCTCAAGGGATCTAGTTGAAGAAGACAAATATATATTAGAGATGTAATATTAGGTATGTTTACGTTCTTTCCTGAAAACAAGGCATGCAATTAAAGTGGTTTTGCGCTTAACTGGAATGGAGGCAAAGGGAAAAATATCAGACTCAAGAAGGTGATCTGCAAGTTAATTTGTCGTACCTGACGAAGGAGAGGAAGATATGATAGCTGCTGATGTATATATTAGTTGGAACATGCAAGACACATCACGGGATGCATGTAAGCAGTTCCAACTCCTTTTATAAAACCCTAATCTGTACCTCACAGTGGCATAAGCAGTGATCTAAGTCAGCACTCAATATAGCACTTGAAAGTTGGAACGTCACCTGCTGCGTGTATGCATATCTATCTATCTACTACTAGCTACTGCAAGTTCCCAAAAAATTGAAATGAAATGATCGATCGAAGACAGGTTAATTAATATTATAAGATTCCAATATAAATCCCTGGTGATATATACGTGTAAGGCATGTTTTGTGCATATATTATTTGCATCCACGTGTAGGGGTATAGGGCCCGTTTGATACCCGTATAAATATTCTTTATAATATTAAAATAATACTATATAATGTTTGGAAAAAATATTAATTAATACTCATACTAAAAATAATACATCATAAGCTGTATTAATAATACACTCTCAAAACTATTCGTTAAAAAAATATATATACACTCTCAAGAGTATTAATGATTGACACGACACGACACACTTAACCCGTTTAAGTAAACGTGTAGACATACACGATGCAACACGATAAACACATTTTTAATAGTGAAAAAAATATGAAAACTACTAAAATTAAAAATTAAACACAGTAGAAATACTATTAATTATAATATATACCCAACATCAGTAACATTTTACTTTTTATTATATATATATCATTATAAATGGGTAAATGGATTAAATATGTTCAGGAACACGATTAAACATATTTAGTTAAATGAGTTTAATCGTGTTTATACGGGTTGCACGGTTCAATTTGGATTAACACGATTATTTAATCGTATTAATTCGGGTTGAATCCGTTTAATCAAAACACACGTTTAACCAAATTCGAGTCTACGTAACTCTGTGTTGTGTCGTGTCAAAAATTACCAGCCCTATGGTTACAGATTAGGAGGATTATTAGAAACATTTGAAAGAGGATATAGCACCACTCTATTACAAATGGGTAGCTAGTTTATATATATATATATATATATATATATATATATATATATGGACCCATCACACCTAATTATTATATATTACAAAGCATGATTAATTAATCATGAGTGGTGAAAGTACGACTATATGTTATAATATTTACTAGTTGGCAGTTCCTCAATGTTGTCTTCTTTTGAACTTGGACTACGTACTTGATAATACATATAAGACAAAATAAACCAAATCTAAGCATAGATTGCAGTGAGCGAGCCCTTTCTTAATTAATTAGCTAGCTAGCTCTTTCTATTTCTTAATTATAACCAATCTTTGCGCAACTTCTTGTGGATTTATACAGGTTGATGACGGTTGACTTTTATATATAATTAGCAAATTAACCAAATTAAAATTGTCTAGAATAGGATGCATGTCGACATTCATGATAACCATGGGCGGATCGAGCTACCTTATGCAAGAGGCCAGGTGCAATTGCCCTCTACCTTTTTAAGTTTTCTCCTTAATTAATTATGCACAGGAGAGAAGGTAAATTTACCCTATTCTAATTAGGATATTTATTATTTTGCCCCTAATTTTGTATTCCGATCTCCCGACTTCTCTTTTAACTCCTTACTTTTCTCTTTCACTAAACTCACTGATCGGTTCATCCCTACGCCTCTTGCACCTTGGCAAGCCAATCTCACCCTCAGCACCCTGCACAACCTAGCCTCCGCTTTGGCATTGCCCCGAGTGTAGCTAGAAGCAACCCACACGTACTTCAGTGCATGCTCGGTTGACTACGCCTTGCATGTTCGCCGTGTCATCGTGTCTCAATGCTTGCTTAGTTGGTTGCACCCTCGTGACTTGCACCTTGGCCCTGGAAATAACTAATATGGAGCTCGGCTTCATAGAAAATCTCATGGAGCCGGGCTCCGATGACTCTGCACGAATATAATTAAATTGCGCGACTTAGCCGGCGAATTATATAATCGAATATAATTAAATATAATATACACAAATTAATCAAACATTAGATTATGCTTAAATAATGGAAATATATGCTGGGGACAAATGGAGTAGCAGCCATGTATACTTGGCTGGTTTTAGGAAGAGACAAGCAAGAAAAGACTCAAAGAGCGTGAGCATTAGGTTGAAAGCATGCATATATATATATATATATAGAGAGAGAGAGAGAGAGAGAGAGAGAGAGAGAGAGAGAGAGAGAGAGAGAGAGAGAGAGAGAGAGAGAGAGAGAGAGAGAACTTTTATGTAATAGTTATACGGCCACACGACACCTCTATCTATTGGTTTATAATTTATAATACTAATAACTTTTTTTGTTCTGAAAATTAAATATCATAATAGTGTCCTTTTATATATATAATATCTCAAATTTTGAGATTTTTTCCAATTATATATATGTCAACTTTTTATTTATATTAATTATATATTTTTATTTTAATTTTATATCAACTTTTTTTGTTCTGAAAATTAAATATCATAATAGTGTCCTTTTATATATATAATATCTCAAATTTTGAGATTTTTTCCAATTATATATATGTCAACTTTTTATTTATATTAATTATATATTTTAATTTTAATTTTATATCAATTATATTTTGACATCAATGATCAATCAGTATTTAGCTTTGGCCATTAATGAGCTGACGGTATCAACACTCCACTCAGCATATTAATATGAAATTAAATTTTTTTATTACCATGTATTATAATAATCAAGGTACGTAATACTTATATTAATATGGGTAAATAGCAAAAAAATTTCTTAACTTATGATTCATTTATAATTATCTTTCATGAATTTTAAAATTAAATAAGAAATGAATTAAATTTTATGAAACTAATAAAAATACTCCCTCAATTAACTCAATGTTATTTATTTAACGTGATATTATTTAAAATGACACGTGACTGGTCTAAATATTAAAAGATAAATAAAAATTAATAAATTAGAAAGTATGAAATATTAATGGCTAGGAAAGTTAATTAGGAAATAAATTTGCAATTAATATTTTCTTATTTCTAATTATTAATTTTTTAATTAATTAATTAATATTTGGACCAATAAAAAGTTAATTGTCACGCGTCATTTAACAAAAAAGATCATGTTAAATAAATAATATTGAATTAATTAACAAATGAGGTGTACGTTTTTGTTAGTTTCATAAAATTTAGTTCATTTTTTATCTAATTTCAAAGTTCATATAAGATAATTGCAAATGAATCGTAGTTCATAAGAGATTTTGCTATTTACCCTATTAATAATAATTAAATTAACATTTATATTAATAACACCCTTTCCACATCAATATATGCCTCATATATATATATATATATATATATATGCATGCTTATATATTATAATTAAGATTTTTAATAGGGGTGTGCACGGGTACCGGGTAGACTCAGAATCGGTTGGAATCGACCTGATCGGGTAGGTTCCGGATAGATCCAAATTAAATCCGGGTAGGGTCCGGATAACAAATCAAGGAACCAGTTTCGGTTCTGGGTCCAACACGTCGGGACCCGGAATCGGAACCGAAACCGGTACCAATTAAGTTATATATATTTAATTATTTAACTCGAATCCGATATATTAGATAATATATATATTTAATTAGGAGCCTATTTGCAATTTCTCAATATAATTTATTGGTTACACTACCTATATTACTATTTTTGTCACAAAACAATAATAGAAATTATAGTGAACATTAACAAACCCTTTCATTCATTAATTCATTATTTTCTATTCACACTAATAAAATTAAATAGGTGATACAATAAGGTACCTGGAACCGGAATCGGAATCGGTGGTTCCGGGTAGGGTCTGGTTCTAGGTTCCAACATGGTAGGGTCCGGGTCCAAAATATAGGAACCGGTCCTATAAAAGGTAGGGTCCGGGTATCATAAAAATTACAGGGTACTCGAATCCGCTCACCCCTAATTTTTAAGTGCCAAAAGCTATATTCCAAAAGATAATGCAGTTGATAGTTGGATTTGGGCATTGAACAAGAAAGGCAAGCTCTCTTGTAAGATTGCTTATAATTTTCTAAAATCTAAGGATAATATCTGTGTCTTCCCCCTTTGATAACTGGAATGCCATTTGGGATCTTTGTGTCCTCCCTAAAGTCAAAGTTTTTATATGGAAATTGATGCATGGTAGGCTGCCAACCTCATATTGGTTGGCAAAAATCAGCAAGGTAGAAGTCCATAAATGTTATGTTTGTGATGAAAAGCTTGATAGCGCAAATCATATTCTTTTTGAATGCAATTTCGCAGGGGGACTTCTAGAACATGTTAGAAAGAGATCTGAATATTCATTTTGACTTCAAAAGTCAATGGAATCAAGGAAAATGGTTAGAAGAGGGTACGTAGACTCTTAGATAAAGTTAATAAAAGGAATCTTATCAGTACAATTGCACATGGTATTTGGTAGAGGTGTAAGTGAGCCGAGCAGCTCGTGAGCTACTCGAGATTGACTCGATGAAAACTCGAGCTCGAGCTAAGTAATACTCGACTCGAGCGGCTCGCGAGCCTAATCGAGCTTCATATATTTATATATAATTATATAAATATTAATATTTCATATGAGGTTGAGCATAAACCCGAGTCGAGCCGAACTTAATCGAGCTTGAACGAGCTCGGTCACGCTTGAGAAAAATAAACGAGCCTAAACAAGCTTAAACGAGTCGAGCTCGAGCCGATCTCGAGCTTGGATATTGAAGCTCAATCTAGCTCGAGCTCGACATTTCTTAAACGAGCAGAGCTTGAGCATAAGCAAGCTCGACTCGGCTCGGCTCGGCTCGATTACACCCCCAGTCTTTGGTATCTCTGGAAAAACAGGAATGATATTTGCTTCAATGGCAAAGGTCATGGTCATAAATCTATAATGTTCAAAGCAATAGCTGAAGTAGAAAATTTCTTCTCTTTAAAGAAATATGCTCCGAGGATGCTTAGAATTTAAAAGCCTATGATATTGATATTAGATGCAACAATACCTGTATACATGCAGATTGTTTAAGTTTCTTTGCCATCCATAGAATTATGAAAGATGACCCAAACACAAATCTCTGGGGCTTTTGTGATGCTTCCTGGATCAGTCAAGATGGGAAGGCTGGTCTAGGTTTTCATTTTACAAACTCAGATAATGAATATTTTTTAATGGAGTTTTCTAAGTCTGTTTCTTCTGATGCCCTTACAGTCGAAAACTTAGAGCTATTTGGCTTTGTCTGCTAAAGACAAGTCAGTTGAACATCAAGCATCTTAAAATCTTCTCAGATTGTAAGCAAGCTATAGAAATTCTGACGAAGAGAATTAATGGGCCATGGTATACCAAAGCTTTGGTGAATGACATACTATTGATTGTTGAAAAAGTATTTATTGATGAATGGATGCATATAAGAAGGAACTGCAATAATAGAGCCCATCTGCTCAAGCTAGTCTCTTTGGTAACATGGATTTAATTAGAAATTTAGAACAATAATTTTGCTTTGTTGAAAGCCATCTTGGAAATTGTACATTCAGGCTCTTAAGGATATGTTTTCCTTTTCTTTTGCATTTTCTAATGTAGTTGGTGGTGTAAAAGCTCCTGGGGATGGGGAGTCTTCCAAAACAAATATTTGTGGGAGAAATAAGTATGTACCAATTCTTGAGATTAATAGTAATGAATTCACTATTTGGAAAAATGGTGGCATGCAAGTTTCTGGCGTGGGGATGTACGACCATGGGTCTTCTGCCCTCACTACCCAGAACTTGAATGTAATCTGACCCTTAGATGAGTGTTTTTTTTTTAAAAAAAAGATTTTTAAGTGCCGATGTGAAAAGGGTTTTAATCTTTTTTATTAATGTTAATTTGTATAAGTATTATAACATAAGAGTTAATTTGATTATTATAAAGTGATGACGTGATAATAAAAAAATTTAGTTTCATTTTAATGTGCTGAGTGGAATACTGATACACGTCAATAACGTCGGGTCAACTATCTAATGACAAAACTAATCATTGGTTGACGTCGGAATATAATTGATAAAAAGTAAAAATAAAAATAAATTATTATTACAAATAAAAAGTTAGAATATAATTAGAAAAATCCTTTAAGTATAAGATATACCCTGTTTTGAACAAATTTGGGCCACCAATTCAAGACCTTTGAGAGTGACTGCAGTGTTTATTCAGTCAAAGAAACCGTGGGCCATGGTGGGATCGTGGATTTAAGGTTCATATGTTTTTTTGGTAGGACCCAAACTTAGATTAGTAACATAAAATTGTAGCAAATTAAACTGGGGACTGAATTATATTGTCCAAGTCTGATCCATGCTAAGCCTAACAAAACAATTTCTTATATTGGCACAACAATTTACCTCCTTCAACCTATGGATGATAATTTAATAGGCTCCAACCCAGGTTAATTTGCCAGCCCACCTACTTATAATTAATTACATAATATTTATTCATTATTTGATAATTAATTACTGATAACAAACACCATTTTTAAACCCTTGAATAAATTATGTATTCATTATTTGACAATTTAATCCTAATCGGTTAATCGGTTATCCGTTTACTAATCGATTAATTGATAGTAAACGGATAATCGATTCAAAGATTAATAATAAAATCGGTTTCGGATACCGATTAACCGTAAAAAAATCGATAGTAAACGGATAATCGGTTCAAAGATTAATAACAAAATCAATTTCAAATACCGGTTAATCGTAAAAAACCGATAACCAAAACCGAATATATATATAATCGATTTCGATTACCGGTTAACAGTGACCTGATAACCGAAATCGAATTGATTTTAAATCGAGCCTCAAATTTATTATCCAAAATTGAATTTTACGATTCGATTATTCGATTTGAATTGTCATCCCTACAACCAATGTGGAGTACCCTTCCTAATATTATTCTTGCTCCACTGCGGATGATAATCAGTTACTTGAAGAGTTGAAGTGCCTTTGTCAGCATGTGAGACATAAATATAAATAATTGTGAAATTTATGTATACAATTATTCCTCCATTAGCTGATGACTCTGAGATTAAATAAACATTTGTCTATGAATGTGACCGCGCGAGTTATTAAATTGCGTGACTTAGCCGGCGAATTATATGATCGAATATAATTAAATATAATATACACAAATTAATCAAACATTAGATTATGCTTAAATAATTAACTAAATAATGGAAATATATGCTGGGGACAATTGGACAAATGGAGCAGCAGCCATGTATACTTGGCTGGTCTTAGGAAGAGACAAGCAAGAAAAAACTCGAAGAGCGTGAGCATTAGGTTGAAAGCATATATGCATATATATATATATATATATATAAATTTTTTTATCTGCTGCTACAGTTGTTTATAATTTTTTAATAATAAATTTCGCATTTACCCCCTTATTTCTTCTTCCTCCTGCTTCGTCTCGTCGCTGTCGCTGCTTCGTCGAATCAGCAACCGTTGTTCTTTCTCCTGCTTCGTCTCGTCGCTGCCGCTGTTCTTTCTTCTCCGTCTCGACGAATCAGCCGGTGATTCTTTATAGATTCTTTATTTATTTTTTCTTCTTCATCTCGATGAAACATTAGCTAATATTCTTCTTTTTTTTCTTCATCTCGACGAAGCAATCGCCTGTTACTGTTGCTTTCTTCCTCATCTCGTCGAACCAGCAGCCCGAGATCCGGCTCTTGTTTCGTCGAACCAGCCCGAGATCCAGCCTTTCCTTCTCGTTCTCAAGAACCAGCCCGGCTCTTACTTCTCAAGTTAGTATAAATTTCATGTTATGCTTTAAATTTCATTTACCTGCCTATACATCTTTAGATTTAATATCAAATGTTTACCTATTTTATACATCTTTAGATTTTTTTTACCTGCCTATACATATTTTATGCTTTATACATGTTATGATTTAATACTGTTAAATATTGTATTATACATCAACTTATTCTTTAACTGAATAATTATTATATTATTATATTATTATTATTATAAATACAGATTTATTACTATAACCGAATTAATAATAATAATAATAATAATAATAATAATAATAATAATAATAATAATAATAATAATAATAATAATAATAATAATAATAATAATAATAATAATTAATTATTTTTACTAATTAATACTATTATTATAAATAATATATTATTAATACTATTATTATTATTATTATAACTGAATTAATAATATTATTAATATTAATATTAATACTATATTATTATTATTATTACTATTACGATATTCATTTTTATTATTATTATTTAATTATTATTACTAATTAATATTTTTATTATAAATACTATATTATTATTATTATTATTACTATATTATTTATTATTATTATTAATATTATATTATTATTATTATTATTACGATTTTTTTATTTTTTTATTTTTTTATTTTTTTATTTTTTTATTATTATTACTAATTATTATTATTATTTAATTATTATTACTTATTAATATTATTATTATAAATACTATATTATTATTATTATTACTGTTATTATTATAAATACTATATTATTATTATTATTAATATTAATACTATATTATTATTATTATTATTATTATTATTATTATTATTGAATAAATATTATTATTATTAATACTATATTATTATTATTATTATTATTATTATTATAAATACTATATTATTATTAATATTATTTAACTATTATCACTAATTAATATTATTATTATAAATACTATAGTATTATTATTATTATTATTATTATTACTATTATTATTATAAATACTATATTATTATTATTATTACTATATTAGTTATTATTATTATTATTATTATTATTATAACTGAATTAATATTATTATTATTAATACTATATTAATATTAATATTATTTAATTATTATCACTAATTAATATGATAATAATAAATTCTATATTATTATTATTATTATTACTGTTATTATTATAAATACTATATTATTATTATTATTATATTTATTATTATTATTATAATTGAATTAATATTATTGACATTAATACTATATTATTAATATTATTATTATAAATACTATATTATTATTATTATTACTATTATTTATTATTATAAATACTCGAGCAATTCCAGATTGCTGGTTTATAACTATCATAGGACATTATCCTGTTGAGTTGGAAATATATATGATTGAAATATTATATGAAAAGATGCAACTATAATTTTTCATCAACCATGTTTAGAATCCAGTTATCTACAAATAAGTAAAAAATATCATTTCTGATAACTGCGAAATTCATCCTTAGGGAAAAAGATATACTACCTCAATGGAGTATGAGTTTGGAAACGTAATATTACATGTTAAGTGGATTTGTACCAATAATATACTAGTTCCACCACCTTTTAAGTTTCAAAAACCAAGTGTACCAAGCCACAATTCATGAACCCATATGAACTACTATGAGCATGAATTAAGCATTAGAAGCTAGTGAAAATACAATGAGTTTTGTAACTCATTCGTATCCTCTTTGATATATCAAAGCCAAATATAAACCATAAGCAAACTTCCAAATTCAGACGAGATTAGCAACTTTTACAGAGAAAACAGAATCCACAATACAATTTCTTGCTTCCAATCATGAACTTTTTATTTATTTAAACTTCTCAATTTGATATTTTTATAATTTTCTACTCAGAGCTTAGACCCGTTCGAGAAATATTTATTGATTTTATAAATTTTATTGATAAAATTTAGTTGTAATATTAAGTTAAATACTTATTTCGATATGGAGGAATGCGTATTCTACTTAATATTTTACTAAATAATATCAACAAAATTTATATTTTTCAAATAATAAATCTCGAATTGTCCCTTATTGGACAATTTAGTAACACAATTATTAATATCATAAATTTAATTTCATTTGATCACACATGTCAATGGAATATCGGTTACATCTCTTTTGTTCTCCGGTACGCTTCAGAAGTTTTGCGTACTTGGAGAACTAAAAAGAGATGCTGCCAAAATTTTCAGTGACTTGTTGTGATTAAATGAGATTATAAGTGCGATATTAATAATGTGTTACTGAATGAGATAGGACCAACCCACCTATATGACTATACCATTTATAGTAACATTGAAATTCAATTTTGAAGTCAAAGATGGATAAAACTTGGATGTCAGCACCTCAATCATCTAAAGCCTATGCGAGAGGAATGAAAAATTTTATGCAGTTCGCAATTGACAATGGATTGGATGAAGATATATGACACAATGAATTGTCCGTGCAAAAAATGCATCAATAGAAAATATCATAAACCAGAAGATGTTGAAAGACACTTAATATGGAATAGAATTTTATCGAGATATACCATTTGGTATTACCATGGTGAACCTTTATATCCGACAACAGAAGCACAACTTGATATATCAAACAGAGCTGAAGCATCTCATCAACTACATTATCATAATGATGAAACGTCAGTTGATGTCAATGATGAAACACAAATTGATGTCAATGATGAAACACCAATTGATGTCAATGATGAAACACTAAATGTTAATCTTGATGAAGCTCCAAATGCATTCGAACCGCCACAAGAATCTTCCCAACATTCTATGATGGATGATCTTGATGTTCCTCTGTATTCAAATTGTGTAAAATACAGTAAATCATCATTTATCATTCAATTATATCATATAAAAGTTCTTAATGGTTGGTCTGGAAAGTCATTCTCAATGTTGTTAGAATTGTTGAAAGAAGCTTTTCCAGAAGGCAATACACTTCCATCAACGTATTATCAAGCAAAAAAATATGTGAAAGATTTGGGTTTATTCTATTAAAAGATACATGCTTGTCCAAATGATTGCATTCTATACATGGATGAAACTGCGGAAGCATCAACATGCAACATTTGTGGATTGTCTCGATGGACTTCCTCTTCAACTAATGATGAATCAACAAGTCAGTTAGAACGGAAAAAAACCCTGCAAAAGTGTTACGATATTTTCCACTTATTCCAAGACTGACTTGTTTATATATATCATCGAAGACAGCAAGCTCGATGAGATGGCATTCTGAAAGAGGCACCAAAGATGGAATCATACGACATCCTGCTGATGCAAAAGCTTGGCAAGTGTTTGACAGAAGATATCCAGACTTCGCTGTTGATTCACGTAATGTTAGATTGGGTCTTGCAAGTGATGGATTTAATCTATTTCGATCAATGAGCACAACTTATAGCACTTGGCCTGTTGTATTGATACCTTATAATATAGAACCATGGGCATGTATGAAGAGATCTTCAATAATGTTATCAATGTTAATTCCAAGCGCTAAGGGACCAGGAAATGACATTGATGTGTACTTACAACCTCTCATTTCTGAATTGAAGCTATTGTGGAGCGGAGTAACAGCATTTGATAGTATCTCCGGCGAATAATTTACTCTGCGTGCAGCTTTAATGTGGACCATTAATGATTTTCCAGCATATGCAATGTTATCAGGTTGGAGCACTAAAGGACGATATGCATGTCCCATATGCGGTGATAAGACAGATTCTCGTTGGCTTAATCACGGAAAAAAACATTGTTATCTAGGCCATCGTAGATGGTTGTCACAAGAACATCCTTTTCGTCAGGACACTGAATTATTTGACGGGACAATAGAAAATGATAATGCACCAGTGTCAGTTGATTTAAAAATTATTTACGAGCAGATTCAACACATTAAACATGTTTATGACAAAACTACCAACACAAGTAAAAAGCGCACTCGAAATAATTTGGGTAGTGAGTCAGAAGGCATTAATGCAGACACACAAACTCAGCAAAGTTTTCAGAGACAAGATTATGGATTGTGAAAAAAAAAAGTATATTTTTTGAATTACCATATTGGCAGCATAATCCATTGCGCCATAATTTGGATGTTATGCATATTGAGAAAAATATATGTGATAATCTAATTGGTACTATATTGGATATTGATGGAAAATGGAAAGATAATTTAAATGCACGATTAGATTTGCAAGACATGAATATAAGACATCATTTACATCCAATATTATTACCAAATGGTAGATATGAGATACCCTTGGCAATTTATTCAATGTCCACTCTTGAAAAGGATCTTATGCTGACATGTATCAAAAATATGAAAGTGCCCGATGGATATTCATCAAATATTTCTAGATGTGTGAATCTCAAGGATCATAGATTACAAAACTTGAAGAATCATGATTCACATATACTGTTTCAAGATGTTTTTCCGCATGCATTACGAGGAATTGTGCATAAAGATGTTCTCCTCATTGTTAAAGAGATTTCTGTATTTTTCAAAAAGTTATGCAGTGGCAATTTAGACCATTGTGCCCTGGACGATTTGCAATCACGTGTGCCTTTGCTCTTATGTAAAATGGAGCAAATTTTTCCATCGAGTTTTTTCACTATTATGGTGCATTTGATGATTTACCTTCCAACAGAGGTGAAACTTGGTGGTCCTGTTCATTACCGTTGGATGTACCCAATTAAAAGATTTGTTTTATTTATATTTGTCTCGTGGTCCGCATGATTCACCTTCCAACATGAATGCTGAGATGAGAGAGGTTCAACAAAGACTTAACAGAATGGAGCAGATGTGGTTTCAACATCAAATTGATAATTCATCGTCACAGGGGCTAAATCCAATTATTAATCAAGCTAATATGTTTTTCTCGCCAATTGATTATGTATGTATTTATTTAATTTATTTGTAGTTGATATTTTTAGCATCGTAATTAATTAAATATGTTTTTCTAACAGGATCGATTGTATGTTCCTGAAAGTCTTCCTCATGAAATACCGCCGGCTAATCTCGAAGAAGGTACAAGTAAAGATCCATTTCTAAACTGTAAGTAATTTATATATTGTCATACTGAATATTTTAATTAATAATATTTAAATTTATATGCTTATAATTGATATAAATGTATAGATAGAGATGTTGATCCGTATAAAGAAGACGACGAGGAAGAACAAGAAGACGAGGAGGAGCAGGACGAAATGGACGATGAAGATTAATTTATTTAATTTTATTTGTAAATAAATTTAGGCATTATTGTTTTAATCAAATTTTGTATTACTGTTTTAATTAAATAAAATTATGAATTTTGATGCATAATTTGAGTAATGGTCAGACGTAATTTGATTAATTTTAAATTAATTAGCTAATTAATATATCAATTACGAGTATATTAATTACGTGGTTCACGAAATTTTATTTTTTTAAAAAAAACGCCATATTGACGCCTCATATTGACGTCAAAGGCGTCAATATGTTGGCGTCAATATACTTCCTCCATCGTCGTCGAAATTTTGAATATTGACGTCTCGTTTCGACCGTACGCGGCGTCGAAATTTAAATATTGACGCCTCTTTTTTGACGATAATAGACGTCGAATTTTAAATATTGACGCCTGCATAAACGTCAATATTTAAAATTAAGCGGAGGTTATTCGACACTCGTTTTCGACGAATTTACTGCCGTCAGTATGCAAATATTTACTTCCTCCGACGTCAGAATTTCTTTATAATTTGCCGTCAAAATTCCAACGATGTGTTGTAGTGGAGACGCTGGTATGTTTTTTTTTTTAAAAAAAAATCCGCGTGTAGCGAAAATGAGCAGGCGCGATGCTTGCTCATTTATGCTGCATGCGGAATTCGTACTGGCGCGCGGCTCGGCGTCCCTGCTCGTTTCCTTTGCATGCAGAATTCGAGCTTGCGCGCGGCTCAGCGCGCCTAGGGATGTCAACGGGCGGGGCGGGGCAGGTACGGGGGGTGCCTACCCATTACCCGCCCCGCGAAATAAATGGATACCCGCTACCCGTTTATTCCCCGTGAGTATAAAAAATGGGTACCCATTTAATTACCCGCAGGGGGACGAATACCCACGAGTATTGGCCGGTACTCATGACACTTAAAAATAAATAAATTATAATATTTTAATAACACTTCAACTCTTCAAGTATATTTTGATAAAAATTTCAAGTATAACAACTTCATTTTGATAAATACATTACATTTTAATAACAACATCATCATATATAAGATTTCAAAACATAAAGTATATGAATATTGAATTAGATTAGGATTTTTTTAGTATATGTACCGGGGGCAATATTATAATTTACTAATTCACGCGGGTAACGGGTACTATAATACCTGTACCCGTCCCATATAATAAACGAGTAAAAAAATTACTCGCGAAATCTCTACGGGTAGAAAACTACCCCCCATACCCATCATAAATGGGTAAATACCCACGGATACCCGTCTAAACGGGTAATATTGCCATCCTTAGGCGCGCCTGCTCGTTTCCGTTGCACACAAAAATTGAGTAGGGCGGAACGGGCGGGAACCAGTTCCGCGAGTAGCGAAACCCACTACCTGTTCGATCTCCACCACGCGGCGGAAATCGAGCAGCGGAACCCACCGCCTGTTCGATCTCCGCCACGTGGTGGAAATTGAACGATTGGGGCCTACGCTGCTCGATTTTCGCTGCGTGGCAAAAATCGAGCAGGCGCAGTTTGCGCTTGTTCCAATTTTACAGCGCGGAATTCAAGTTTTGAATTCTGCGCTGTAATTTTTTAAATATTAATTAATTTTAAATAAATATAATTAAACAGAAATTTAAATATAATTAAACAGAAATTTAAATATAATTAAACAGAAATTTAAATATAATTAAATAGAAAATTATATTTAATTAAATAGAAAATATGAGGAGAAGAAAAAAAAAATACTAACCTTTTAAAATTTTTGATGATTCGAACCAAAAATTTGAACAGCTTTGATAACCTGAAAAGTAGATAAAAAAAGATTAGTAAAGAAAAAAAATGAAAAGAAGAAAATAAAAGAGGAGAGGATAAAAGAAAAAATAGATGAAGAAAAAGAAGAGAAGGAAAGAAGAATAAAAATGGAAGAGGAGAAGAATGAAGATATAAATAGAAGTAGAAATTAAAATGTTTTTTTTAAAAAAATTTAAAAGTTTTTAAGAAAAAATTGCGGGAGGCGGGAGATTTCCCGCCTCCAGCTTGGGCGAAGGCGCCTGCTAACCCGCGGCGCTGGCGCCAGCGGATGCGGGCGCGAGTTTGCGTGCCCGCTAACCCGCGGCGTCAGTCAACGCAGTGCCCGAGACGCCGAAATATTTCGGCGCCTGCCCCCAGACGTCGAAATTTTTCGACGCCTTCTGCTGTCGGGTGTCGAAATTTATTTTATTTTATTTTTCTTTAACATTTCGACGTCTATATCTTCCGTCAAAAAAAGTCGGTCAATGAATAAATTTTTTATTGTAGTGGTTTATAATACTAATAACTTTTTTTGTTCTGAAAATTAAATTTCATAATAGTGTCCTTATATATATATATATAATATCTCAAATTTTAATTATATATATGGCAACTTTTTATTTATATCAATTATATATTTTAATTTTAATTTTGTATTAATTATATTTTGACATCAATGAGTATTTAGCTTTGGCCATTGATGAGCTGTCGGTATCAACACTCCATTCAGCATATTAATATGAAATTAAATTTTTTTATTACCATGTATTATAATAATCAAAGTACGTAATACTTATATTAATATGGATAAATAGAAAAAAATATATTAAATTATCACTGATTTGTAATTATCCTTCATAAATTTTGAAATTAAACAAAAAATAAATTAAACTTTGTGAAACTAATAAAAATACTCACTTTATTAACTCAATGTTATTTATTTAACATGATATTATTTAAAATAACACGTGATAATTTTTTACTACTCTAAATATTAAAAGATAAATTAAAAAGTATGAAATATTAATTGCTAGAAAAATTAATTAGGAAATAAATTTGTAATTAATCTTTCCTAATTTTTAATTATTTTTTAATATTTAAAATAATAAAAAATTATCACGTGTCATTTAACAAAAAAGATTATATTAAATAAATAACATTGAATTAATTAACAGATAAGTTATTTTTGTTAGTTTTATAAAATTTAATTCATTTTTATCTATTTTCGAAATTCATATAGGGTAATTGCAAATAGATCATATTTACCTTATTAATAATAATTAAATTAACCTTTATATTAATAACACCTCTTCCACATGCCTAATATACGTGTATATATTATAATTAAGATTTTTAAGTGCCGATGTGAAAGGGTTTTTAATCTCTTTTATTAATGTTAATTTGCATAAGTATTATAACATAAGAGTTAATTTAATTATTATAAAATAATAACGTGATAATAAAAAATTTTAATTTCATTTTCATATGCCGAGTGAAATGCTAATACACATCAATAACATCGTGTCAGCTCTCTAATGATAAAATTAATAGTTGGTTGATGTCAGAATATAATTGATGGCAAAATAAAAATTAAAGTATATTATTGTTATAAATAAAAAATTAGAATATAATTAGAAAAACCCTTTAAGTATAAGATATACCATATATATATATATATATAGTGTACAGTGTACACCCTGTTTTGAACAAATTTGGGCCACCAATTCAAGTCCTTTGAGAGTGACTGCAGCGTTTATTCAGTCAAAGAAACCGTGGGCCATGGTGGGATCGAGGTTTTATTGGTAGGGTCCGAACTTAGATTACTAACATACAATTGTATCAAACTGGAACTCAATTATATTGTCCAAGTCTGATCCATGCTTATTAAGCCCAGCAGGGGGCACAAAACAATTATATGGTATTATTTGCATGCCAATTGGCACAACAATTTACTTCCTTCAACCTATACATGATAATTTAATATGCTCTAACCCGGGTTAATTTGCCAGCCCACCTACTTATAATTAATTACATAATATTTATTCATTATTTGATAATTAATTACTGATAACAAACACCATTTTTAAACCCTTGAATAAATTATGTATTCATTATTTGACAATTTAATCCTATCCGGCTATCCTTCTCTAATCCGAAGTCCAAGCAAATTATAAATTAGGAATTATAATCTGCCCTCAATCCCGCTAGACAAACTCATTCCAAATATTAAATATTATATTAGAAGAAAAGAGGATCAGTGCAATTTTAATCGCTCTACAATTAATTTCGTCGAGAATTTAATCTTGGCAGCTGATTAATCAGTCCAATTTCAAAAACACTAAAAAATAGTAAAATATAATATACATGATCCAGATTTATATTATATAATGTTTTGAAAATACAGCAGGTAATTAACAAAAACATTTCCAGGATCGGCATATGACAGCCTGCAGAAGCATTAATTAATTAATTATCATCCAAAGCACATAATTAACTTCTTCAGATTCACAAAATTAAACAAGGAAAATAAACAATTCAAGAAACAGATTAAGAGTATACCATGCATAGTTTCTTAACTAATATTCCTCCCAATTAACATCAGCAAACTCGCATGAGCAAAACTGAATCCAATTGATGATGATCATCCTTTTCACATCAACAGGGCAGAGTGAATAAAGGTGGAGTGTCGTCTACGGATCGAGCTCTCTCTCTCTCTCTCTCTCTCTCTCTCTATATATATATATATATATATCATATATGGAATCCTTTCTGCTCTTGCATTTCCCAAACTCGATCCCATTTAATTACTTCCCATATAAATACAATATCAATCAAGAATATTTTGCATTCTTCCCCCCTTTTTCTTTTCCCTCCTTCCTTCCATATATAGAATTAACCTTTCACAAAAATGGTGCAACCAGTATAATTCCCAGTATATGGTAGTTTCAGTGAGATAAGGATCATATATAGTTATAATTCATTGCTGATTTCTAATTCGCTGTTTGTATTCTCTTCATTTAGCAATTAAGCTGTATACAAATCTGCGTTCTCAGAGAGAGAGAGAGAGAGAGAGAGAGAGAGGGCGATGGGTTTGATGAAGGTTGTGGTGGTAGCGTTGATGTGGGTGATGGTGGCGGGGAGAGTGAGAGGAGAGGAAGTAACATATGATGGAAGGGCGTTGATAATAAACGGAACTCGGAGGATTCTCTTCTCGGGATCCATTCACTACCCTCGAAGCACGCCTCAGGTGAATTTTTTGAGTGCCTATGATTTCATTTTAGACTCGATCAGGCGTCAATTGTTTGAATTAATGGATTGCTAGCTCGCTCGATCGATCTTCTATCGAATATTTTTTTACCTGAAAATTTGTTTGAACAGATGTGGCCTTCTCTCATGGCAAAGGCCAAGCAAGGAGGGCTTGATGTGATCCAAACCTACGTCTTCTGGAACGCCCATGAGCCTGAACAAGGACAGGTAATTGTTTTCAACCCCAAACCTAACTACAAATAATATAGCCTGTGTTGTCATTGTATATGAGATTTTAAACTCACATTCATTGGTTCTTGAATTGATTAACGTTCATATAGAAGATTCAGTCCAATCTGTTCCCTTTCGTATACCTAAATATCTAATCACTCAGCTATTAGTCAAATCACGTTAGCAAATTAACAATTAAATAATATTTCTCATTTGTAACATGAGTTGAAGTCACTGTTCATGATAGGATACATCCCCAGTGACACTTTGCACCTAAATATCTTATTTATTTATTTATTTTTTCGAAAAATTACTCTATTTGCAGTGGCGTGGGTAGATGCTCAACGATATTAATCCTACTTGTGAATCAATTCAATTTAAATAATATCGTGAGAGAGACATGAACCAATTAGAAATTCAGGACGAGAGTAATTTTAAATTTTAGGGGGCAAGATTCTCATTATTATATATATATAATGAAGGAATTTTAAAATTCTAGAGGGGATTTCAAATTTTAAGGGGGTAAAATTCTTATTACCGAAGGAATTTTAAAATTTTAGGGGTAGGAGAATTGGAGCAATTTCAAATTTTAAGGAAGCAAAATCCTCATTATCGAAGGAATTTTAAAATTTTAGGGAGGGGACAATTGGAACAATTTCAAATTTTATAGGGATAAAATCCTCTCTATTATACACATATAATGAATGAATTTGAAAATTCTACGGGAGGCAATTGCCCCCCCCCCCTCTTGTCCATGTATCTCGGTCAGTATGAAAGAGTGTTGCTATATCCTCATAAAAATATGCCTAATAATTTTTCTAACCGATCACAACGACATGAGTTATAATAATCCTGAGCATTTTATTAAATGTAAGTATATACGGGAGGATTATTAGGCACATCAATTAGTAGAATTTAACATTTCTGTAACCCAATTTTTCTAAAAAAAATATTGTAACTTCTAATCCTAGATCCTCAATTTGCTACTATTATATCCACTGTGAAAAATACTGTGGTTAAATTTTTATTTAGTGTTATACTTCTATTTATTCTCTTTCAATTAATAAATTAAATAAATTCTTAACATATATATATATATATATATATATATATATACGAGAAGAAATCCTCGTACTTTTTGAATTGTTAGTCATATTAATTAACTAATGCCAATCTTAGTAATTTGATGGTTAGACATCTAGATATTATTATTATTATTATTTTAAAATTAAATAAATAATAATTATTTTTTGCTCTCAGTATAACTTTAAAGGAAGATTCGACCTGGCGAGGTTCATCAAAGAAGCGGGAGCTCAAGGCCTCTATGTGAGCCTTAGAATCGGTCCTTTTATTAATTCAGAGTGGAAATATGGGTAAGCCATGCTTCTTTTCAACTTATTATCACCATATTTTGAGACACCCATATCGCTTCAGAATGGAAATTCTTGCACAATTTTCTATTGCTGTTTCTTACGCTTACTGAGTTTGTTTTCATGGTGCAGGGGATTTCCATTTTGGTTGCGTGATGTACCAGGCATTGTCTTTCGGAGTGACAATGAACCCTTCAAGGTAAATGCTAACATGCCATATTCTCTAGAGAATGGAGGATAGATGTTTCTACTCTACACATGTTTCCCAGTCTCTATAACCTATGTTTTAATCTTGTAAGCTTCCATTTCTTCCATAAAGCCAAAAAATTACCAAAATTAGTTGCTTTACATAGTTCTTCCCTAATTCTTCTCATAGCAAAATATGTTCACCACTTGATTTATTAAGCATGTCAAAAACCCTAGATAGCCAGTAAAGGGTAGATTCCTGATGCTAAAAAGAAGTGGTTAATCACAAGATTGTAAAGAAGTTCTTAGGGTTTTTCATGTTTTCTCCTTTATTTGCTGAGTTGATTTGCTTAACTGAAGTGGAGGCTGTCATTTGTAGCAGAGGCTATTTTTCACAAACCTATTTAACCAGCAGGATTTCAACTTCATAAAGATTATGTAGGAGTTCTTGGTTGTTGAGTTTTTTTACAATTGTGCTTCTAACCTTGTTTGTCCATCTGCAGTTCCACATGGAAAAATTTGTCACAGTGATTGTCAATCTTATGAAAGCCGAGAGGTTGTTTGCTTCTCAAGGAGGCCCTATTATAATTTCTCAGGTAACTCTATCTTGTGAACATTAGGATTCCAAATTACTCATTTTAAGAGTACTGTGATAGTTTAATATGCACCTGACGGTGCAGATTGAGAATGAGTACCAAAATGTTGAGGCTGCATTTGGTGAGAAAGGACCATCATATGTTCGATGGGCAGCGTCAATGGCCGTAGGTCTTCAAACTGGTGTTCCATGGATGATGTGCAAACAAGATGATGCTCCTGACCCAGTGGTCAGCCTTCTTGTCAAAACTCACTATACATAATGTACCAAGAATCATCCGAACTAAAAGTTCTAGTGTCCTGCTTTTCTTATTTCATCTACAGATCAATGCTTGTAATGGGTTGAGATGCGGGCAAACTTTTGCAGGACCAAACTCGCCGAAAAAACCATCACTATGGGCAGAAAATTGGACATCGAGGTATCTCTCATAGCTCTCAACACGTCCTGTTAATTGTTCGTTTCATAAATCCATTTTATGAAATATTTGTTATTGGGCTATAAGAGGGTGGCTTTGGTGTAACGGTAAAGTTATACCCCGCTTCATGGGTTCGACCCACAGAAACAGCTAGTCTCTTGGGGAAGGCTGCGTAAATGAAACCTTCCCCATAGTCTACAAAAGTGGGATTGTTTTGTGCATTGGATCATCTTATTGAGCTATGTATTATTTAGTCAAATTGCAAGCATCTAAATCACGATTCTACAAATAGAATCATGATGAATCAAAGATTGTACCATACTTATACTAACATATGAGACTGATTTCTAGATTACTTATTTCTTTGGTTTTGATAAAGAATTATTCATCATGTGTACTGTTATTTGAAGATTAGGGCTATTTTCTAACCACAAATAAGAACTCTATTCCTCTTGTACTCCATTTTGAGTTATTTTTGGTGAATACTCTCTTTTGCACTTGAAATTATTTCTTTTATTTTGCTAATGTTCAACCAGCATGAATAACTTAAGTTGCCACTTCTCATAGAAAATGTTATCTTGATATTTGTAGTTCATTATGCTGATTACTTGTAATGGTACAAGGAGAACAATAGGTAATTCTTCTGAAATGCAGGTATCAAGTTTATGGAGAAGATCCAAGACCAAGGTCTCCTACAGACCTTGCTTTTGCCGTTGCCTCCTTTGTGGCAAGAAAGCATGGAAGCTTTGTGAATTACTACATGGTATTTTTCTTCTTTACTATCACTTTTCTGGAACTTGAAGGATGTTAAATTAATTTGGATGACTAAACCGAGGATTAAACGTGAATTGACTTAACCTAAGTGGTTCTTTTGTTTTTAATTACTGATATTGGCAGGATTCAAACTCAAGACCTCCTGCTATGATATCATGTTTAATTTAATTGGGTGATCAGCTTTTCTAACAGTTTAAGCCATTAGGATATGGTCCAATCTGTTCATTTATGTATCATTGAATATTTTCAAAGAAAGACATAGATAGAAATTTGTTATGGTCCTTACTCAGTGCTAAGTAGGGGTGAGCAAAAAAAACCGGTTTAACAGGAAACCGGTCTGAAACCGAACCGGTTTTTTCGGTTTCGGTTTTTTTTTTTTGGAAAAATCGGTTTTCGATTTCGGTTTCGGTCCGAGAGGTAAAAAGTCCACCGGTTTCGGTTAACCGACTGATTGGATATAATTTATTAATTTATTATATATATATATAATAATTTATAAATTATGAAAAATTATAAAAAATTACATAAAATGATAAAAAAATTATAAAAATTATAAAAAAATTTAAAAAATTTTAAAAAATATTAAAAAATATTAAAAAATCAAAAAAATATTAAAAATGTTTAAAAAAATAAAAAAATATTAAAAAATATTTAAAATATTTAAAAAAAATCAAAAAATATTTTAAAAAATAAAAATAAAAATATTAGTTTTTGTAGAACATTATCTTGGTTCAACAGTTTCACTTTTTTTTTTCTTTTTTCTCAATGAGAATTTGCTATTTATTTAGATTTTTCTTCATGATTTGCATAATATTATTATGTTTGTAGGTTAAAAAAATTTATTAGTTAACCGAAAATTATCGGTTAACCGAACTGAAAAAACCGAAACCGAAATAGCGGTTAACCGAAGTTAATGGACCGGTTTACGGTTAATGATTTTGAAAAACCGAAGTTAATGGACCGATTTTTTTTTTGCTAATGGACCGGTTAACCGGTCCATGCTCACCCCTGGTGCTAAGAAACTTTCTCCTCATTGTGGTTGTTATACATACTTCTAACTAGTTACGTTTGCTCCACCTTCCAACATATATATACATATGATATATCATGTGAATGCAGTATCATGGGGGAACAAACTTTGGGAAGTCTGCTTCATCATACATTCCAACCAGTTATTATGATCAAGCTCCTCTGGATGAATATGGTATTATCATATCAAATGTGGAAAAGCATTTAATCCTGACTACATGTCTTGCTTCCAAATAGAAATATTATTTTTCATTTACATATATGCACAAACATCCAGGTTTGATCTGGCTGCCGACATGGGGTCATCTTAGAGAATTACATGCTGCGATCAAGCAATCCCGGAAGCCATTACTTTCGGGAACATATACTAACTATTCCCTTGGTCACTTACAGGAGGTAACAGTACTAAAAGCTAAAAATATCCCATTTTCTTAACTTTGGACACAATTAATTGGTTTCAAACTTTAAATATCACATGTTTTCTCTCTAGGCACATGTTTTTCGAACAAATTCAGGAAGATGTGCTGCCTTTCTTGTAAATTTTGGTTCTAAAGCAAGGCTGCAGTTTCTTAATGCTACATATAATCTTCCAGCCCAATCCATCAGTATCTTACAGGATTGCAAGAAAGTGACCTTTAATACTGCAAAGGTGAGCTATTAGCTATCAGCTAACAACAATCCAATTTTTCCTAGAATGTTGTATTTATGTTGGGTTTAATCCTAGCTATTGCATTTGTGATCTCTATTTTGGTACTAATGCTTACATGAGGATTGACAAATAGAAGCTTTATAAAATTTACCCCATCCAACAGGTTAATGCTCAATACGGCGAAAGGTCAGCAAATCCAGTTCAATATCTCAATCAGAATCAGCAATGGAGAGCATTTGCAGAAGAGGTTCCTAGCACCAAGCAGAATTCACTTGTAGCAGAAGGTTTGCTAGAACAAATGTCCACAACAAAAGATGTTACAGATTATCTTTGGTACACTATAAGGTGCAATGACATATTTGAATCTCATGCATATTCTTTGCTGCCACATCACAGTCTGAAACTTTTACCTGAATTGCAGCTATAACCATTCACAAAATGATGGTCAACAAACGCTTCATGTTGACTCTCTCGCGCATGTTTTACATGTCTTCTTAAATGGTGAAATAGTTGGTGAGTTGTTTACTGTTACGAATTTTGCTTCAATAAATGCATTTATACTGAACATTTTTCTAAAGAAGCTATATATCCACATTTGTGAAATAGGACTAACATAAATGACAAATAAAATGGAACTAAAGAGATATTATTTTTCTGATTACAGCAATCTGTTCCTGCTTTTTCATTTTCAATTCTTACTGGTAGAATTATTCATTCTTCTAAAAGCACCTCAATCATCATAGTTCTTCACTAAAGGGAATTTACATGAGCATGATCCTTCATATATAATGCAGTCAAGAATTTTGTTCTTCTTTGCAAGGTAAATCTGACGAGCTCTACATTGTGATATGATCAGGTACTATACATGGAAGCCACAATGGAGCAAAACCAGTTTTTGAGAACCCCATTCCATTTAGGGAAGGGCAAAATGATATCTCATTGCTTAGTGTTATGGTTGGAATACCAGTAAGAGTTATTACTAATTATTGATTTCTGGTACTACTTAGCATGAAATGTTACTGAATAAATATACAGAAAGTTCTTTTATTAAGTTTAAGGAAATCTGTTCAAAATTAAAAGCACCGTGAATAGGATAAACTGCGGCAAAAAGTAGCTTTTGTTACTTCCAAACTAGCAATGCATGTCAAGTCATTTGCTCAATTATACTTGTAAGTGTAGTATGAGGAGATAAGCCATTCAGTCAAATTTATACAAAAAGCCTTCTCTATTGCAAAAATAATTGTTAATAAACTTTAGTGTGCAATTCTGATTTTGTATTCCTGAATTTTCTTACATCCAAGAAGCTTTGAAGCAAAATTTCACTAGATTTTCTACTATAGGGGCCTATTTGGGTAGGAGAGAACAGGGAAGAAGAGAAGAAACAAAAGACAACCTTCCTTTCTGATGTTTAGGTAGGAGTAGGAGAGAAGGAAATTGAGGTTTCCCTTGTTTGAATAGAGAAATAGAGAGAAAGGAAGAGAAATTTTTTCCTCCACATCAACAAAATTTTTCTCCCCAAACCACAGGTAGCGAGAAGAGAAACATTCTTCTACATCCAAACAAGGGAAGAGAATCCCTTCTTCACTTCCTTTTATACTTCTCTTCCACCTTTTCTATCCAAACATGCCCCAAAAAATATAATATCCATTTAACCTTCTTATTAAATCTTAACTACTTTGAACAAACACTATGCCTGATCTCACATAGAAATTGACTACATATATCTTTTTTCTTTACTAACAACTATAATTTTCAATATTTCTTGATTTTGAAGAGCTCAGGAGCCCATCTTGAGAAGAGAATTGCTGGGCTCCGACATGTAAGAGTCCAAGGAATGCAAAACTCAATGCAGGATCTCACATACAACCAATGGCATTACCAGGTATTAATCCTAGCCATTCTTATGATCAGGCCAGGCATGCACAATCTTAATATCAAACAATGGCATCTTGTAGTTTCTTTGAATCCACGAAATGAGTTGACAACCACAAAATGCAGGTTGGTTTAGTGGGAGAGAAGATGCTCATCTACACTAGGAAAGGCTCAAAACAAGCAAGATGGAAACATTTGTTGGGCTACACAAATAAACCCCTGACATGGTACAAGGTAATCATCATGTTCTCTACAACTAGTCACAAACCAATGCTGGAGGTCCTCTTCATGATATGCTGATATGTGCCAATTCTTCTCTCATGCAGACAAGGTTTGATACTCCACAGGGTACTGATCCTGTGGTACTTAACCTTAGAAATATGGGCAAAGGAGAAGTGTGGATCAATGGACAAAGCATTGGCCGCTACTGGGTCTCTTTCACCACTCCAAGTGGACAACCATCTCAATCCTTGTAAGAACCGCATTTCGCGACATTACCTTCACCATTTCATGATTTGTTGATCACTTGAGTGATGGTGGAAACACAGGTACCATATTCCTCGTTCTTTTTTGAAGCCGACGAGCAACCTCCTTGTTCTTCTGGAGGAAATGGGAGGAGACCCTCGTTCGATTACAGTGGAAACGATCTCAGTTGGTCGTGTCTGTGGAAAGGTATCTGAATCACACCATCCATCAGTAGTTTACAAAAGCAAGAAACCACGTGTTCGACTGGAATGCCAACAAAGGAGAAAAATCACATCCATAGAGTTTGCAAGCTTTGGGACTCCTGTCGGTAACTGTAGCAGCTATGCTCTTGGTAGTTGCCATTCTGTTGCGTCCAAAGCTGTTGTAGAGAAGGTTAGCTCTTCACAGACATCAACCTTGTTCTTCACCAGCTCGATATAACATCTTCTCTTATAAAAAATGAAGAGACCGTACTGTACAGGTGAAATAATCATTTGTTTTGTTTTTGTGTTTGGACAGGCTTGTCTGGGTATGAAGAAATGCTCAGTTCCTGTCATCACAAGTAGATTTGGAGATGATCCATGCCCGGGCATCACAAAGTCTCTTCTAGTTGTTGCAAACTGCAGTTGACTTAATGAGGTCAGCTTAGTGGAACCTCAACTGTCGGCAGATTCCAATTTCATAAAAAGCTAAGGCAATTGGAATAACAAGTTCCTCCGGTGGGTCATCCAACCTCAACTGTTTGTGGCCATACAACCAGTCAACAAATGCATAATTTCATGCTCAGAGAAATGTAACTGGTGGAGTGGTGGGTTAGAAAAGCAAACAAATTATATATTTTGTACATGATTGATGGGAAACAAATAATTTCGTATCCAAAACAAAGTTTTGTTCATTTTTTCTCTCTATAAAATCAAACAAAACTTTGATGTTAGCCTCTTTCTCTCATATCAGCCTAGTTTCACAAATGATAGAACACCCATTATATTTTCACACGGCACCCCACCAAAAAATTGTTACTAAACATCACACTATTTTATTGGCCACCAACATTTTAGATCAGATTGCTCAAAGATTAAAATATTTAAACACAATCTTTATTGGTTTCCTGATCATCACTGAGAATGCCAGCCGCACAGCACCCACCCACGAGTCCCTCTCATTTATGGTTGATTCCAGCTTTGCCTCTTTTGTGAGTATTTTACTCAAATCATGCCTTTCCCAGTAATGAGTTAAGAATTGAGATTATACGAGTTACATCTTGAACAACATCAAGAGAATAATACCCACCCATACAGCTTGTTGTTTTTATTCTTTTTGGATTAAGGATTAAACGCTTCAGACAGCAAGAACTTGCCATGACCTTTTTGTCTGGCACATGAGCATTCAATCAATAAATTTCTGCTTGTACTATATGAGCAAAAATTCTCTATAATTTAGAACATCTGATCAGCTTCCATTAATGTGTTAAAAATATATAAGCATGAATGATTACTCATCAAACTTTACACAAGCTAATGTTTCTTCACATGATCAAAATATACAAGCAAATCACTAAAATGCATAGTCATAAAAAATATGCATCTGTTGGATGCTGAATTAATCTAAGTAAATCCCTCAAAATTTATTTGGTGATAAATAAAGTGATGAATAAACATATGGAATAATACAGATGAAGTTTGAACACATTTGTTGTTACTGCTGCCATATATGGATCCTTTTTCAATAAAATAAAGCAAATCTCCCCCACAAAACTTGGTGATTAAAATCCAAAGTAAGGTTTATTTTTCTTATATTCTTCAAATCTGAAGAACTTGATCTCCTCTTTTGAGATGAAGCTGTTCAGTATACTCCAATTCTTAATGCTCATATAACACAATTCAAGGCTAATTGCATATTCAAATCTTTTGAGTTACCTGAGCATGTCTCCAGTGTTCAGAGAAGGGCCACTGAGAACCGGAGAAGCGGCGAAGGTGTTGGCGTCGCCGTAAACGAAGCCGTGGGCTAGGGGCATCGGCCGGTCGGGAATCTCCGGCACATCGATGTCGCCTTCGAGCATCTTCATCGCGTCCATTATCGTCGGTCGGAGCGCCACCATCACATGCGCGCAGAGGATGCCCACCAGCACGAATCTCTCCATGATCCCCTTCGGGTACGGCCGTCCGTCGTCGTTCCTCGTTAACGCCTCGTCGAGCACTTCCTCTGCTTCTCCGGCCTTGATCAATGTCCAGGCCCAGTCTGTGATCAGTACCAAGTTGGAGGCCGCGCTCATGTCCAACGCCCGGCGGCCACTCATGATCTCTAGTACTAGGACGCCGAAGCTGTAGACGTCGCTCTTCTCCGTAAGCTGCCCGTAGAGGGCGTACTCCGGCGCGAGGTAACCATGGGTTCCGGCGACCCTGGTGGTGAGATGCGTCTGCCCCTCTTTGCTCTGCCTGGCGAGACCGAAGTCGGCTACTCTTGCCCTCATCTCGCCGTCCAGCAAGATGTTTGTCGTTTTGATGTCCCGGTGGTAGATGGCAGGCTTCACACCGTAGTGCAGGTAAACCAACCCTTTAGCCACATCCAGTATGATGCTCTTCCTCTGCGGCCATGTCAGGGAAGCTCTGCTTCCGTCGGAGCTGCCATTGCCGAAGATATGGTCGTTGAGATTCCCGTTGGGCATGTAGTCGTAGACCAAGTACCTCTTCTTGCCTTCTTCGCTACCGTCGTCGCCCGTGATGCAGCAACCCCGCAGCGGGACCAAATTTCGATGCCTCAGGTTGCTGATGATCTCCACCTCGTTGCGGAACTCCTCGTCACCGCCTTCTATATCCTGCTCGAGCACCTTCTTGACGGCGACCAAGCTCCCGTCAGCTAGCGTGCCCTTGTAGACAATGCCGAAACCGCCGCGACCGATGAAATTGCGCTCCGAGAAGCCGGCAGTGGCCTTTTCGAGCTCCTTGATGTCGAACCAGATCGATCCGGTATTGGGCCTTGGGTACGACCTCGAGCTCCTCTCTGAAATCGCTGAGTTGCTCCTCTTCTTCTTGATCCAAGCTCGCCACATGAAGAGGCCGATGGAGAAGCAGATGAGGACGATGGCGAGGGCGCCGAACACACCGGCGAAGACGGCTGCGGACTGGGAGTTGTGGTTGGTGGGGGAAGCGGAGGACAGAGGGAGGCCCACGAGGCAGTTGACGGCGCGGGGGTCTTTGGGGCCGAAATGGTTGACGACGCCGGCGGCGTAGTCGATTGTCAGATAGAAGCAGGGCGTAGCGCTGGAGGTGTTGCCGTCGATGGCGGTGAGAGTGGAGGAGACATTGAATCCGGCCTTGACACATACGTCACAGCGGGCGAAGTTGGAGAGGTCTCCGTCGCACGCAGCGTTGAGCGCGGTGGTGTTGCCGACCCTGGCGACCCAGTCTCTGGTAGTGAATATACCAGCGCAGAAGTTGGCGGATATGGCGAATTCGTCGAGGCGGAAGCAGTCGGGGATGATGGACGGGGACAGGGAAAAGGGGGCAGCGGAGAGTTTGGCCTGGAAGTCGGAGAGGCAGGCGGCAGAGGTGTTGGCGTCAGGGAGGCGGAAGTAGCCGGTGTCGTGGAGGCGCTGGGCGATGCCGATGCCGATGACGCTGTGGAGGGTCATACAACAGTCGGTCTTGTTGTTGATGAGCTGCAGACAGGGCTTGTCGTCCCAGGGGAAGGTGGAGACGTAGGAGAAGTCGATAGGGCAGCTGGCCACCGCCGCCGGCGGCACGGCCAGGAGGAGTAGGACGAGCAAGGAGCACAGTGATCTCCACATATCGGCCGGCCGCCTCTTCTTGTTGTTCTAAGTCCAGAGCTGAGCTGAAGACAGAGGTCAGATGGGGCGGCTGATGGTATTAGTTGGTGTGAGCTGCTCAAAGAGTCAAGACCAACAGAGGAAGGCAAGTGAATATATATGATGGATGCCGCCTCTAATCAATTTCCTTCGCCTCTAATTAATTGGTATTGTGAGGTGTGAATTATATCATAGATCACTTTCACATATTTATGTATTATTGTTTGATATATATTACGTTTAATAATGAGTCAGCCTTTCCCTTTCTTCAATGATAAAAATATTGAATGCATATAAACATGTATATTACAAAAGATAGATCCATGACTTTTTATCCGAAAAGTCCGATTTTACCCTCAAACAGTAATGTCAGCGTTTGCAAAAACCAGAGATAAAATTGACCTTTTGGATAAAAAGTTCTAGAATTTCCAAATCTATATTACAAATTCTGGAATTTCTTAAATCCATGTTATGGATTCGAATCATTGTTCTATTATAAATGTATATGAAAAATATTTAATTATTATAGGACAAAAGATGATGGGTCGATAAAGCGTGTAATTATGTCATTGGCGCATTTGAAAAAATATTTAATGACTATGGGCTACGGTCGTGCGGTAAACAATGCAATGTGTTATTTAATTTTTGTCTTGAATTTCGGTGGATTCGAATTATGACTCAGTCCGAAGAACTCGTAGTGCAACTTGAATATATGAAAAAAAAATAGAGATCTATGTTGGTAGCGGAGGGCTTGGGTGCATTATTCGGTATTTTTGAAGTCCATTTGGCCCTATTGTGATTTAGGATTTCACAAGTTTAATGGGTTTGGCTTGGGTGCATTATTCGGTATTTTTGAAGTCCATTTGACCCTATTGTGATTTAGGATTTCACAAGTTTAATGGGTTTGTGAAAAAAATACACTTTCATCTAAATAATGAAACACCTTCTGCTCTTGCCCCGAGTACGTAGGCATCATTGGTTGAACCTAGTTAAAATTCTTGTGTTATTCTCTCTCTTAACTTAAATGGACTCCTTATCTCTTCACCCAAAAATTGATTTTATTAAAAAATTTCAACTCAAGCTGAGTACCCAACGACATGATTTATGATCCCTAAAAAATTCTTGTTTGGAAATATGAATTGTACAAGCCCTTGGGACTCGGTATATACCAGCCTTAAGAGAGATTGTTTCTGGTGGTATACTGGTAAATATCATGAAATTGCAATAACAATTAGTTTGTAATTAATACTGAAGAGTGTATATACAGAGCCATATAAATATGACTGCTTCCTCTTGCACTTAAAATTCTTCTTTGAATTCAAGCACTTGTCTTTTTGCTAATTTTTGGTGAGATTATGCTGAGTGTTTTCCTCTTATGAAGATTCTATCAACACTGGAGATGAAGGTGAATTGGTGAACTTATCACGAGCTATACTCGTTAGAAAGGTTGAAGTGACAACATCAATTACATCGAAATAAGATATTTAATGCTGTATGCATAAATTGGCCAAAGGTTGGCCATTCTGTTTCTGCCATATACAGATAGTAAATTTATTTGAGCCTTGCATGTTATGTTATACTGCTCATAACTATAATCCCACGACAGTTCTACCTAATTATATATATAAATTGTGCCAGCTACATGCTTCATATATTTTTAAACACTCCACGGCTTAGCGACAAGATGAAGCCGTCCTTCACGTTGAGTTACTATTCCTGGAGCCTCGTCAACATGTAGTTCCTCCCTACTCACTCCATCTGCAGGCAACTCCCAGTCAAAGTGATACACCAAGTTCGCCAGTGCAAGCTCCAATATAGAGGTGCCAAACTGCATACCTGGGCAAATCCTCCGACCTGATCCAAAGGGAATAAAATGCATGTCATTTCCCTTGAAGTCCACTGCACTATCCATGAAACGCTCAGGCTTGAACTCCTCGGGTCTTTCCCAGTACTTGGGGTCTCGCATGATTGCCCATACATTCACAAAGGCTTGTGTTTTCTTGGCAATCTTGTAGCCTTGTACTTGGCAATCTTCCATAGATTGATGTGGAACCAAAGTTGGAGCTGGTGGATGCAGCCGTAGCACTTCCTTGATGACAGCCTTCAAGTACATCATCCCCTTCACATCCTGCTCTCTGACCATTTCTTTTGTGGTGAATTTGCCTCTCACTTCATTTTGTAGTTTTTTCATCACTCTTGGGTTTCGGACCAGCTCTGCCATGGCAAATTCTAAGGTCGCATATGTTGTATCTGTGCCAGCCATGAACGCATCCTGCAAAAATTGGGTAGGACAGAAATATTTTATGAATATAGATATAAAAGCAAAAGCACTTGATATATATTTTTTTAACTAAAGAAGACTTAATATTGATCATAAGAATTGATGAATACAAACTATGGAAGGGCTAGGGGAGAGAACTAGAATTTACAAAAGAGAAAGAAAGAAAACATCACGAAGAGAGAGAGAGAGAGGAAGTACAAAAGGAGAAGATGGAGGCCGCTTCAAGAGCAAGCTCCGATGCGGATTTGCAGGCGGAGTTAAAAAATGCGAGCATTCCTTTTAAACAAATTGTAAGCGCCAAGAATTTTGTGCATCGGTCTGAGCTATTTGTCTTGTCGTTGATATTCCAAGGCTTGTAGTTGAGTAGGAAGTAATTCAGACTGCACGTATCCACTATCCAATATAAAATTCCACCCTTGAGAAGTACGTGTAGATGCATTGAAGGAATAGATAATCATGTGACGCTCCCTGTTTCACCGTACTCTGGACTGCTCTCCCGCTCTTAGTTTGCTGTGTCTTCTAGACCCGCCTGCCATCTCCTGTTTTGGCGTTTCTTGGTTGACGTTCGGAAGGTGGTGCTGACACGGTGCTGCAGCTCAAGATCGTGCCTTGCTTGCCGCCGACCATTTCCTTCTTTGGCTGGTCCTCTCTGGCTAAGCTTCGAAAGATGGCTTTCGGGTTTCCTCTCTGCATGGTTCTTTACATCGTTTCTCCTCTCCTGCTGACGCGTGGATGGCTACAGCTGTTCCTTTATGCCCTTTTTCTGCTAACGGGTCAGACCTGTTCCAGGTTCCCTCTGAGCGGGTTATGGATCCGGGCTGCGGGCGGGGTTTGGATATTTGGCATGTGCCCTCTAGTGGCGGACCTCTCGCCTTGGACTGGGCTGCTCTTTCGCCACCTGGGCTTGGTCCAGTCTGTTGCAGCACCATGCCTGATTGATTGATTCCGGGCAACAGGCGGGTTTGTGGCTCGGACGTTGGATCTTTTTGGGCTGACATCTTGAACTCTCAAAGTTCGTCTGCCTCTGTAGAACTTGTATCTATGTTTTCGGGCCCGCAAGCCCTTCACTCTGGTGCTGGACCGTTGGAGCAGCGTCTGAACCCCCGGCCTCCGGCGACCTATCGGATTCGACGCAAATCTCATCACTTAGACCAAATTAAATTCCTGTTTGGCCGAGTAAGAAAGCAGAGTTACGCAAAGCTGCCCTATTTGAAGCGGATGCTGCTTGATACGATCCGCTTAATGGAATAACTGACCCATCAATTTCATAGACCAATATATTCGTCTAATTAAAATGCTCAAGTTGATGATAGTACATCTACCCAGCCTTATAAGCCAACAAAACATCTAATATACTCTCAATGTGAGACTAAACTGATCGATGTATTACAATATCTGACTAGGCATGATGGAGAGCGGTCGAATTGCAAAGGCAATAGCATTGACTCTAGACGCTTCTCTAGATTTATTGCCGAGTGTAATCTCTTGGATGTACCGACTTCGGGATCACCTTTAACGTGGTCTAACAATCAGATGACCCCGACTTTGGCCAAACTGGATCGTATTCTAATTAACTCTCAATTATCTATTCTTTTGCCGGCCTTGTTTGTTCGGGGTCTACCCAGGAGACTATCATACCATAACCCCCTTGCGCTCCACCATGCTATTTCTGGCCTTACTTCATCCCGCCCTTTTTAGATTGAAGTTAATTGGCCGGATCGAGAGGATTTCTCTGCTATTATTAAGGCCAGCCTGATTCTGGCTCTTCAAAATTGAAGTTCCCCTGTCCTTTTATTGCTGGGATGGATCAATGTCGGGAAACAACTTCTACGAGTCATCCGTTCTTGGAGCACTCTGAAAAAGAGGGATTGGGCTTCTAAGAGGCTACTTCTGGAAGGTAAAGTCAATGAGTTAACCTTAAGGGCTGATGCTGGAAGCCTCGCTATTCCAGAGTTGCAAGAATTGCGGTCTGCTAAAGAGGATCTTGACAAATTATATCATACTGAAGACCTCTATCGGAGACAACGAGCAAAAAAGAGATGGATCAAAGAAGGAGACCGCAACACTCGATTTTTCCACCTTTGTGCTTCCTTAAGATGAAGTCACAATCACATTTCCTGCATCAGAACTCCTTCGGGCTTCGTCACCCGGACCTAAGGATATTGGTGACGCTTCCAGAGATCACTTTGTGGGTCTTTTGGGAAAGCCCATTACGCCTCTTCTAGATATCCGCTGGACGGACCTCTACGATCCTGACCCTTCCCTTCTCTAGCACCTTGATGCCCCCTTCTCGCGAGAGGAAGTCAAGGGGGCTGTGGACAATATGAGAAATTTCAAATCTTCGAGCTCCGATGGCATTATTATGGAATTCTTCAAGTAGTTCTGGGAGACTCTTGGTGAGAAGTTGGTATTTCTTCTTAACAACCTCTAGCATAACCCTTTGGATCTGAAAAATCAACCAGGCTTTCATCACTCTCATTCCGAAGAAGGAGGGGGCAGATTCCCCGTTCGACTTTCGCCCTATCAGTCCAGAGAAAGCCATTATTAAACTTTTCTCAAAGCCCATGGCTAACAGGCTTGCTCCTCTTATGCATAGTTTGATAGACAATATACAAGGTGCCTTCATGTCTAGTAGGGGGAGTCTTCATAGTTACATGGTTGTTAATGAAATGTTATGGGCTTGCAAGCAGAGGACATAGAACACTTGTCTGATCAAAGTGAATTTCGAGAAGATGTTTGACTCAATTACTAGTCTATCTTATCTAATCTTCTAAAGGTTCGAGGTTTCCCTTCGAACTGGATCCTTTGGGTTAGTAATTTGCTTCACTCATCTGTATCTTCTATTCTCATCAATGGTTCAGTGGGGTCTCGTTCCCTCACATTAGGGGTATTAGACGGGGGAACCCCCTATCACCTATGCTGTTCAACTTGGTCATCGATGTGCTTTCACGGCTCTTGTGCGGTGATACCAATCTTGGCTTGATCAGGGGTGCCTTAACGGATTTGACAACTCCCGGGATATCTCATGTTTTATATGCGGATGATCTAGTATTATTCAACGAGGCCTCGAAAGACTACATCAACTCTCTAAGAACGCTCCTCAAATGTTTTGAGTTATGTTCTGGGCTAAAGATTAACAACATCAAGACTAAGTTAATTCACATTTTAGGTGATCAAGGGATTTCTTCTTAGATGGCGGCTATTCTCAGATGCCTGACCTCTTCTCTTCCTTTAGTCTATCTCGGTCTTCCTCTCTGGTTGGGACAACCACTCAAGGAAGATTGGACAAGAATTCTCGCGAGATACGACCGATGCCTTGCTTCTTGGCAAGGAGCCTTTCTCTCCAGAGCCGCTCGACACATACTGATCAATAGCGTCCTTACAAGCAAAGCATCCTACATTTCTCAATTTTTGAAGCACCAGTTTGGGTTACAAAGCAGTCTGACAAGAGGACTTTTTTTTGGACTGGTTCTAGGACCAAGGATGCCCGTGGCAAATGCTGGATAAACCGGGAGACTCTCACAAGTAGTAAGCAGGAAGGGGGTCTCGGTATTTTGGACCTCTAGAGTCACAATAAAGCAAAATTGGGTTTGTGGCTTTGGAGTTTGTTCATGAATATCAACAATTTACGGGTCCACATCTTCAAGACTTTATTTCTCACCTCCTCCTTTGTGTTGGATATTAATCGCAATGCTCTTTCTTTGGTTTGGAAAGGCATTATGAAATGCACATATGTGTTCAGAATCTCCTTCTCTTATTAGGTAGGCGCCGAAAGTTCTACATGGCTTTGGATTGATCCTTGGCCCGATGGTACCTAGCTCTGTGATCATTACCCGGAGCTCTTTATCTTGTCCACTATCCCGAATGCACTCATCTTCGACTCTAGGCAGTACAATGAGCTCGAACTTGCAAGGGGTTGGAATATCTGTTTCGCTAACTTTGTGCCTTTGTACAGATTATCGGAGCTGGCAAATGATTTAACTTTAGTTTTACATAGTAGTGGAGATGATTCTATCAAGTGGAAATGGTCTCCCAATGGGGTTTTCACTACAAATTCTCTTTATAGGCTACTCACTTACAAAGGGGTCAGAGATCCATCAGTCAACTATCTTTGGCATCGTGCTTGTCCTGAATCCATTTCCATTACAAATTGGTTACTTAATCGGAGGAGATTGCAACTTATAAGGATCATTTGATTGCTCACATTGTCCAACTTGACCTTGTATGTCTCTTGTGTGCTCATGCAGACGAATACCACAAGAATATTTTTGTTCAATGCTCTTACACCATTGACGGATGGACGAAGCTCCTAGCTCTTGCCAATTTCCCTCCCTTACCTCTTAATTTTTGTCCTTGGGTTCACAATTGTCAAGGTGGCATCACTATTGCAAGGCCGCTTTATACTCTCATCATGGCCTGAAATTGGAAAAATTGGCATGAACGTAACATTTGTTGTTTTGACAACTCAAGAAAATCTAACTTGATCCTTGCCTCTGAAGCCGTGGTGTTAGTCAAGCTAGTCTTCCCATAAGTTGATTTGGACTTGTATATTGTTAGTAGTTTTATGTTTTTTTTTCCTTCTGTTTGGTGCTCCTGAACACCACGTGTATAGTTCTTTTGATAAATACAAGACATCTTTCTTTAAAAAAATGTGTTTCATCCTCTAAAGCGTAGAGAACACATTTGGGATCCAACTGACTATTCCATTTGATAAGTTTGTCATTGGTTGGTAAGCGATGCCTAAGGGCAAGCAAAATGAAGATAGAGAAGGATTTTGGGCATAAATTGTTCCAGATATATTTAGTTGCAGGATCCCTCACACCACGGTATTCCAGGATCTTATAGTAAGATTTTGTAGTAAAATTACCGTGATCGGTCCACTTCCAACGGATGATATATGGTCCAATTCTTTCAAGGAGCGGAGCAATAACTTCAACAAGTTCTGCAAGTCTAGATATGGGAATGAGGTTTGTGAAGCCTATGTTCCACCCAAATGTCCTACCGTCATAGTCAAATTCCTTGACTTCTGCAATAATTGCTTTCGGATTACTGGCCAAAAAGAAGAGGTCCAAAAAGGTCTCGGCCAAATTCTTTTCATTTAACCATGGGTCAGTTGAAAGGTGCATAGAGCCACCTCGTTTTACATGGAAACTCAATGATCTAAGGAAGGAGTCAAGGCCATTAATGATTCTTGTTCTTGCTGCGGGAGACTGAGTAATAGTGTGTAGTAAATTCGGAAAAAGCACTTGATATTATCATCCAAAAATCAATATTTCAACTTTAATGCCTGTGGGTTTAATCACTACAACAAAATCTAAATATGTCGGCGGAAAATTCTCGACGCCGGTAGCAGGTGTCGAAACGTAAAAATATAAAAAAATAATATTGTAAATTTCGACGCTTGCAACAAGCGTCGAAACTTTTTGGCGCCTAACAACAGCATGCGCCGAAATATTTTGGCGCCTGGATACCGACGCCATAGACGCTAGTATCGGCGGGTTGGCTTGCCAACCCACTTACCCACGCCAGCGTGGCGCAGGTAAGCGGGCGCGCTCGCCTAGGCAGGAGGCGGGAGTTTTCTCGCCTCCTGTAATATTGCTTAAGATTTTTTTGAATTTTTTTATCTTTTAATTTACTATTTCGATATATAATTCATTCTTCATTTTTTTTTCCTCCTCTTCTTCCTCTCCTTCTTTCTTTCTTCTATCATATTTTTCTCCATTTCTTCTCTTTTGTTTTAATTTTGCTACTCTTATTTATTTTTTCTATTTTTTTTCTTTACTAATGTTTTGATTCTTCTTTACATATGATCAAGTTTGTTCAAGATATCAAATTTTTTACAAGGTTGGTATATAATTTGTTTTTGTAACGAGAATTTCCCAAAACTAGATTTTGAGAGAGGAAAATTCCCAGATCCGGATTTTGGGGGTTAAAATTTTCAAAATCGAAATTTAATGGATTTGATACCCATTTTATCCTTGGGCAGATTTTGGTTAAAAATTTAAAAAAATATAAAAAAATATTTTTAATTTATATAAAAAAATTTATAATAAAAATGAGGTGTTAGAGTCTAAAAAATATATTTTCAAACTCTCTAATTCATTATAGAGTTTTGCACAAAGTCTATAAATCTAAGTTTAAATTAAAAATTATGAAATATTTTGATGAAAAATATTTTTTTAACCACAACACATCTTTTATATTTTTTTAAAAAATATTTTTTTAATTAACTTTTTTTTGAATTACAAAACTATTATAGACTTTGGGCAAAAGTCTCTATTAGAGACTTTTGCCCAAAGTCTATAAAATTAATTTTTAATTAAAATAGTAAAATATTTTTTGTCCAAAATATTTTGATAGACTCTAGCACATATTTTATATCACACATATATTTTTTATGAATTAAATTTTATTTTTTATAATTATAAAATTATTATAAATAAAAGTCTTTAACTCATTAGAGACTTTTGTGCAAAATCTATAATAGTTTCATAATTTTTTTTAAAAAAACATTTGAATTCATGAAATAATTTTTTAATGATACAAAAGAGGTACAATGATCCAAAAAAATATTTTATATCAAAATATTTTATAATTTTTAATTTAAATTTAAATTTATAGACTTTGTGCAAAAGTCTTTAATACATTAGAGAGTTTGAAAATATATATATATATTATTCTCTAATATTTCATTTTTATCATATATAAAAGATCTTTTATAAATTCAAATTATTATTATTATTATATATATAAATTTTTGACCAAAGGTGGCCCAGGGGTAAAATGAGTATCCGATTCACTAAGTTTCGATTTTGGGAATTTTGAATCTTCAAATTCGATTTTAGGAATTTTTTCTTCCCAAAATCCGAATTTGGGAAATAGCTATTTTTGTAATCTCTATTTAATTAATTTTTTTCATATATAATTTTTCAAATGATCAAATCCTTCCTACTTTTTTAAATGTTAGCTAATTAATATTTTTAGATTTATGTTTAATTAAAATTAATGGATTTAATTAAAAATTATTAAACAGTATACCGTAGGCGGTATACCGCGCTCGAATTCCACGTGCAGCGAAATTCGAACCGCTTGCAACGAAATTTGAGTCGAATTCTGCTGCAGGCGGATTTGATTTTTTTAAAAAACATCAAAATATACCGGCACCTCTCATAGGCGCCACTATGTTTAGAATAAGTATAATAGATTAAAAAATCACAAGGTTTGCAAAATTTTTACGTTCTACCCGTGTTTTCAATTTTCGCCTATAAATGCACAATTTTTACTTTTGTTTATGACATTTACCAAATCGTCACACGCCGTCTCAACTTAGCTGACGTGGAGGTAAACGGCGTTTGGTGGCCTAACAACGTCATACCTTTTTTTCCCTCTCTCTCTTCTCTTCTTCCTTCCAACTACTGTCGCCTTTTATTATTATTATTTTTATTCTCCTCCTCCTCCTCCTCCTCCTCCTCCTCCTCCTTCTTCTTCTTCTTCTCATATTACCTCCTCCTCCACCACCTCCTCCCCATATGACGTTCAGATACGAGAATGTCACTGCAACGCCAATTAGCATGGATTGGAGAACTAAAGACGCTGTCACACCAGTCAAAGATCAAGGACAGTGTGGTCGTCGTCATCATCATCATCTTCTTCTTCTCCTCCTCCCCATATGATGTTTAGATACGAGAACGTCACTGCAACGCCAGTTAGCATGGACTGGAGAACTAAAGGCGCCGTCACACCAGTCAAAGATCAAGGACAGTGTGGTCTTCTTCTTCTTCTTCTTCTTCTTCTTCTTCTTCTTCTTCTTCTCCTCCTCCTCCTCCCCATATGACATTCAGATACGAGAACGTCACTACAACGCCAGTTAGCATGGACGGGAGAACTAAAGGCGCCATCACACCAGTCAAAGATCAAGGACAGTGGTGAGCATTTAATTAATTAATCATCTTCTACTTGGCAGAGTTAGTAATCATCATCATCATCATCATCATCATCATCATCATATGACATTTAGATACGAGAATGTCACTGCAACGCCAGTTAGCATGGACTGGAGAACTAAAGGCGTCGTCACACCAGTCAAAGATCAAGGACAGTGTGGTGAGCATTTAATTAATTAATTAATTATCTTCTACTTGGCAGAGTTAATTACTAATAGTATGCATACATATATATATGCATGTATCAGGATGTTGTTGGGCATTCTCTACAGTGGCAGCAACAGAGGCAATCACCAAACTCACCACGTACGAGCACGTTGATCTTGCTCTCGGAGCAAGAGCTCGTGGACTGCGACGTCCACGACGAGGACCCGAGTTGCAACGGTGGCCTCATGGACGATGCATTCGAGTTCATCATCAAGAACAAGGGGCTCGCTGCGGAGTCCAAATACCCTTACAAGGCAATTGATGGCACTTGCAACACTGAGAAATCCTCCCCCAATGTGGCCTCCATCGACGGCTACGAGGACGTGCTGGCGGCGACTATGGTTATGGAGGATGGTGCTCAGCCATATGAGAAGAAGAAGAAGAAGGAGGAGGAGGAGGAGGAGGAGGAGAAATTAAAAAAAAGTGGTAGCAGTTGGAAGGAAGAAGAGAAGAGAGAGAGAAAAAGTGGAACTGTCACTACTAGAAACTTGGACTTCAGCAACGGCTATCAGCAACGGCCGCTCAAGCCGTTGCTATTTGCAACGGCATTCTTACGGCCGCCCGAGCCGTTGCAGATATCTGTATCTGCAACGGCGTTCTAACGAAAAACCGAGCCGTTGCTGATTATTTTAATTATCAGCAACGGCTTTCGGACGGAAAGGCTAGCCGTTGCTGATTTTTTAATTTTCAGCAACGGCTTTCTAACGGATAAGTGAGCCGTTGCTGATGATAACTTATCAGCAACGGCTTTCTAACGGGAGAGTGAGCCGTTGCTGATAAGTTTATATAGGGCACGCTCTCGCGCCCGACCCTTCTTCCTCCCGCTGCTGCCGCCGCCGCCTCCTGCCGATAACTTCACCGCTGCTGCCGTTGCTGCCGACGCCGACGCCTCTCGCCGACGCCTCTCGCCGCCGCGCCGCTGCCGCTGCTGCCGGTATGTTGATCGGCCGGCCTATACGGTTTCGGCCGGAGATGTTAAAATCCGACCGAAACCCTATTTCTAGGGTTTCGGCCGGCGGCGGTCGGCCTATGGCCGCCGCCGGACCTTCTACAGTGGCCGGACAGTGTGTCCGGCCACTGTACGCCGGCGCCGGAGGGTGGACTCCGGCGCCGGAATATATATATATATATATATTGTTTTTGAAATTGTTAATTAATTATTTTATAAATGTTAATTAATTGTTTAGATTAATTGTTTAATTTGTTAGATTAATTATTAGGGTTTAGATTAATTTCGGACACGCGCCGGAATCGTCCAATTCAGACTCGCGCCGGAATCGTCCAATTCGGACTCGCGCCGGAATCGTCCAATTCGGACTCGCGCCGGAATCGTCCACTTCGGACGCGCGCCGGAATCGTCCAATTCGGACGCGCGCCGGAATCGTCCACTTCGGACGCGCGCCGGAATCGTCCAATTCGGACTCGCGCCGGAATCGTCCACTTCGGACGCGCGCCGAAATCGTCCAATATGGACTCGAACTGTCTCAAAACATTTAGAAAATAATCATCCATCCGACGAGTTGATATGTTTCACGTACGCATCGATCAGTCGGATATGATTTAGCAAAACCTTAGATCCGTTCGGGGATTGTATGTTCGTGTAAAAGAAGTAGATGATCTTTTATACGACGTACAATTCTTGAATTGTCCCTGATTGGATAATTTGGGAATATAGTTATTTGTACTGCACTTACGTTTTTATTTTAACTGTTAACTAATTATTCTAAATTTCGGCAACATCTCTCTTGTTCTCCGATACGCGCCCAGATGATATGCGTATTCGGAGAACTGTAGGGAGATGCTGTCGAAATTTAGAATAATTAGTTAACAGTTAAAATAAAAACGTAAGTGCAGTACGAATAACATAAATCCCGAATGGAATAGGACCATCTCACCTAAAGACATTAACCAAAGAAATTGTCATTGATTGACAGAATCATGTCGGCTGATCGAAGTTGGATGTACCGACGTTTTGATCATGGAGCTTTAACGAATGAGTTTCGATTAGGCGTAACGTACTTCCTAAATTTCGCCTATTCGAATCGGAATTTCGTTAGCATGGGTGATCAAATCCGATGTCCGTGCCGCATTTGTTCGAATGGCCGATTTTTGGATCGGGAGACTGTCACTCTGCATCTATATACCAAAGGATTTACACCAAGATATTTTCTATGGACTTGTCACGGGGAGTCACGCGAAGTCGGGACGTCGAGCAATCCTGTCGTTCAGACATATGGTGAATCTTCCTCTGCTGGTGCTTCTTCATCCGGTCAATGTAATCCTTATAGAACTATGATACTTGATAGTCTTGGGGGTCAATTCCACCTGAATGATAATGTTGATCGGCCAGTTCTTCAGACATCAGTCCCACCAGATACTACAGCGGTTGATATCACAGAAGTAGGGGCTGCGGTAGAGATTGAATTACCGAATAAAGAAGCTGCAGAATTTTACGAGATGTTGAAAGCTGCCGATGAACCTTTGTATGAGAATTGTCCTAAATACACTAGGTTTTCAGCAATGACACAGCTCTTAAACATCAAGGCCGATTGTAATATCAGCGGAGTTGCGTATGATCGGATTGCTGGATTGATTAATGGAATGCTGCCTACTGATAACAAGTTTGAGCCTACTTTTTATAAGACTAAAAAGCTAATGAGAAAATTGGGGCTTGGGTACGAAAAAATACACGCGTGCCAAAATAACTGCATTTTATATTATAAAGAAAATGTGCAGTTGGATAAATGCCCTGTATGTCAACACCCTCGTTACAAGGAGAAGAAATCGGTCCGACAGAAAAATATCCCGTTTAAGGTGCTTCGGTATTTTCCACTAACACCGAGGCTTCAAAGATTATTCATGTCGGAAAAGACAGCCCCCTACATGAGTTGGCATGCAAGAAGTCGTGATGATACAGTAATGACTCATCCATCTGACAGTGAAGCATGGAAACATTTGGATACATGTTATCCTTCATTTGCTATGGATACTAGAAATATCAGATTGGGATTGTGCACAGATGGTTTTAATCCGTTTGGGCATTCTGCAACTCCTTATTCAGTTTGGCCAGTGCTGTTGACAGTTTATAATTTGCCACCGTCAATGTGCATGAAAGATGAATTTATTTATCTTTCGATGATTATTCCGGGTCCTAAGGGCCCGCGAAAAGAAATTGACATATTTCTCAGACCCTTGATAGATGAATTGAAAACATTGTGGACTGAGGGAGCTGTCACTTATGATTGTCATCGGAAGCAAAACTTCAATTTAAAGGCCGCGGTCTTGTGGACAATCAATGATTTCCCCGCGTACGGCATGTTGTCGGGTTGGAGCACTCACGGCCGACTCTCTTGCCCGTATTGTATGGAACACTCTAAATCAATCAGTCTTCAGAACGGACGAAAAATCTCATTCTTTGATTGTCATCGTCGATTCCTACCGGTTCATCACCAGTATCGAAGGAATCGTAATAAATTTACTAAGGGCAGAGTCGAAAGAGATGGGCCACCACCGATGTTGTCTGGTGAACAAATGTTAGCACGTGTTTCAGCACTTCCAGATATAGTATTTGGTCGCAATGAAAGAGTGTCAGGTTTTGGCCAAACACACAACTGGGTGAAAAAAAGTATCTTTTGGGAATTGCCCTATTGGAGTTCATTATTGATTCGACATAATTTAGATGTCATGCACATTGAAAAAAATGTGTTTGATAATATTTTCAACACTGTGATGGATATTTCTGGAAAAACTAAAGATAATGTCAAAGCCCGACATGATCTGAAAATACTTTGTAAAAGACCAGAGTTGGAGTTACAAGAGGTCAACGGACGATATCTGAAACCGAAGGCCCTATATGTGTTAAATAAACAACAGATCAAAGATGTTTGTCAATGGGTAAAAGAACTCAGATTACCCGATGGATATGCTTCAAACTTATCTCGATGTGTGAACGTCGATGATTGCAAAATATCAGGGATGAAGAGCCATGATTGTCATGTATTCATGCAGAGATTACTTCCGATCGCATTTCGAGATCTTCTACCTGATAATATTTGGGGTCCGTTGACTGAATTAAGTATGTTTTTTAGAAGCATCTGTGCAAATGTCCTTCGAGTCGAAGATATGTCAACACTTGAAAATAATATTGTTGAAATCATATGCAAGCTGGAGCAGTTTTTCCCTCATGCATTTTTTGACTCGATGGAGCATCTACCGATACACTTGGCATACGAGGCACGAGTTGGTGGCCCCGTTCAATATCGTTGGATGTACTTATTTGAAAGATACATGAATCGTCTGAAGAAAAAAGTAAAGAACACCGCAGCTGTTGAAGGATCAATATCTGAATCGTATATCATCCAAGAAATTTCAACATTCTGCTCATTTTACTTTGAATCGACAGTACAGACAAGATTTGATCGTCTTCCACGTAACGACGATGGGGGTGTTCGACATTCAGATGGACGTTTAAATATATTTTGTCACTCTGGTCGTGCTTTTGGTTCTCGTCCATCTCGACACTTAAGCGATGAAGAGTATCATTTGGCACACTTGTATGTATTACTCAATTGTCCAGAGATTGAACAATTCATTGAAATATTTGACATTGAGATGGTGCAAAAATACTCTATTCACAACGATCAAGAATTGGAGAGATTACGGAATCGTGATTTCCCTACTTGGATTCAGACTTACAGCAAAGATCACAGAGCTGAAATAGATGAAAAAATATTTGAGTTTGTTAGTGGACCGTCGCGACTTGTGTCGTGCTATAGCGGATATTTTGTTAACGGGTATAAATTTCACACGGTTGAATATTCATTTGCAAAGAAGACGATGAATGCTGGGGTCTGCGTGAAAGGGACAACCTATGTTGAATGTGATATGGATTTTTATGGACTGATTGAAGAAGTGATAGAGTTGCACTACTTCGGCTTGAAATCAGTGATCCTATTTAGATGTCATTGGTTCGATACAACAGAAAGGGGCATGAAAGTTCATCCAAAATACAAACTTGTTGAGGTTAATTATAAATCGAAATTGGCAGCAAATGAGCCTTTTATATTGGCATCACAAGCCGAACAAGTATATTACGCGAAGTATCCGGCTCGAAATAAAGATAGAGCAGATTGGCGTGTAGTCTGTAAGACAAAAGGTAGAGGAAAAATTGATCCGATAGTAGGAGAAAATGATCCTCCTGGTTTCTATCAAGAAGAAGATATTCCTGCTGTGGATCGTATTATTCCAATACTCGAGGATGCAGACACAACGTCAATTCAATTAGAAGTTGAATATGCTGATGATGACGATCATGAAATTGAGGAAGCTGAAGATGAAGAAGATGAAGAAGAGGAAGAAGAGGAAGAAGAGGAAGAAGAAGAAGAATTCGAAGACTATTATTCAGATGATGAAGAATAATTGTAAAGTATATATTTTATTAAATATATCTCTACTATTTATATAATAATCTGATTATATGTCTGTTCGACAGATATGTCTGGTCGTGGTTATCGACGCAGGAGAGTTTCGGAGTCTCCGATCGGTGAGACTCCAGCACTTACTCATGCTGCTGATCCTCCTGTTGCTGATCCTCATTCCGATGATACTGCCGAGGCTAGTACATCCAGACGTAGGCGGCCACGCGGGCCGAACAGGTGGCAGCCTCCACCAGCCACAGAGTCACGTAGATTGATTAGCGTGATTGGGGAGCGGTACGTAATATATCATGAATTATGAATCATTACAAATTCATTATATCATAATATAATATTAAAATTTATTTTTGTTGTGCAGGTTCCAGCAAGAAGAAGTGCCGAGGAGCATTTCTTCTACTATTCGACGATACATGCACGGGGCATGGCCTACGTGGTCTCACGTGCCTAGCGAGCACGTCGACATGTTATGGCGCGAGTTTGAGGCACGTATTATTATTTTTTTTACATGCATGATGATATATTAATATTGGTACTGATATTATTATTTTGCAGGCTCGCTATACATGGGCCGAGGACCAGAGGCCCTTCATTTACGCTGCCTGGGAGGCTATTTCTCGGGCAAGGTACAACGGGCAGCTGGGGCAAGCTCGGTCCCAGGCGATGGCCCGAGCTGGGACCACTAACATCGCGGAGACTCGGGGATACGGCCCCGGTTGGATTACTCCGGATATATGGGACCAGCTCGTGGGGATATGGTCGACGGATCGATGGCAGGAGGTTTCTCGGAATGCGGCTAGAAATCGCATGTCGGGAGGAGCAGCGCGTCACACCGGCGGCTCTGTTGCATTTGCAGTGCACGCAAACCGTATGGTAAGTATATCTTTTAATTATATATTTTATTTGTTATTATGTGTACTAATTAATGTATTTGTTTTGTAAATGTAGACGACGGTGTCGGATGACGGGACTGTCCAGCGACCCTCCCCGATGGCAGTGTTTGAGCGGACTCACCGTCGAGCACATGGGACTGGGGAGTACATCCACAACCGCGCTGCATACATTATGGTAATTATATATTTGTTTAAATTATTCATTATATATTTATAATTTAAGTTTTATGATAAATATTAAACAAAAAATCAAACTCGAGTAGGAGACCTACAGCCAGACGGTGGTGCAGCGCGGGGGTACCCCCGAGGACTTTGACGCAGCATCGTGGGTCGAGGCCGCAGGTGGCTGGGACCATGGCCGCGTATATGGCTTCGCAGATAGTGGTCATGCGCGAGCCGTACTAGGGCCACTTGGGGCACCGACCCCTCCGGTCGCTGGTGAGCGGCCGTCCACCTCTAGATCCAGTTATGATCATAGTAACAGAATAAGGACTCTAGAGGAGACGGTCGCGCGTCAGACTGAGATGATGGAGCGCCAGAGTCAGATGATGACAGATATACAATCTATGCTACGCAACATGTCAGGTCATCCCGAAGCAGGCATCTCTTCGGCATCATCTAATCCGTCGTCCTCGAGTCAGTCCACGCCGGTGTACACTCAAGCACTCCAGACCCCGCCATATGATCCAGGTCATCCTCCATCGTCATCGTGAGATTTTGTTTATATTGACTTTGTTACTCAGATATTGAACTTGTTTAATTTATATTGACTATGTTACTCAGATGTTGATACTTCAATTTTACATTTGAATTGTGTTTATACTATCGTGGATAATTATGAATATAAATATAATTGTTTTGATGTATATCTTGGTGTGTTTGTGATGTGTGAATGAATGTGTATGAGATGTTTGTGATGTGTGTATGAGGGTATGGGTGTGTGAGTTATGTATCAGATAAATGTATCAATGTATCAACGGAAATTAGAAATTTGAAATATTTCTGTTTGCAGGTATGGGTCATCAGCAACGGCTTTCCCACGGCCGTCCGTGGGAAAGCCGTTGCTAAAAGTGTATCGACAACCGTTGCTGATGACCTACAGCAACGGCTTAGCGACGGGTTTTTACTAACGGCTTTGCTACGGACTCGAGGCCGTTGCTATTAATGTTATCAGCAACGGCTCCGGTTTCGTGGTAAAACCGTTGCTGAAAATATTTTTAGCGACGGCCCAGCGACCGTTGCTGATAATGTTTAGAGCGACGGCCCGAGCGACCGTTGCTGATCCGTTGCTAAGTCATCAGCAACGCGACTTTCTGTCACGGCTTTATTGCAACGGCTCAGCCGTTGCTGATTCCCTTCAGCAACGGCTCAGCAACGGCATCAGCCGTTGCTGATGACCATTTTTCTAGTAGTGTGTTTGCCACGTATGACGCTGTTAGGCCACCAAACGCCGTTTACCTCCATGCCAGCTAAGTTGAGACGGCGCGTGACGATTTGGTAGATGACATAAATGAAAGTAAAAGTTGTACATTTACAAGCGAAATTTGAAAACGCGGATAGAACGTAAAATTTTTGCAAACATTGTGATTTTTTTGTCTATTATCCCTTTAGAATATATATATATATCTTTAAAACTTTCGATGCCTTTGACTGGGCGTCAAAATGTTTGACATTTCGACGCTAGCACAGGCGTCGATATGTCCTATTTCGGCTATATTCCTTATTCATTCGTTTTCGTCACTTTGCGGGCGTCTAAATTTTTATATCTACTTATTGGTATCGAAAAATATATACGAAATGATTTGGCATAGAAGCGTCTAAATTTAACTGGTTTGTTGCAGTGAATTAAGAATCTTACGATCAAAAGTGACTTGATATTTGAAGTAATGAGCCCAGCTTCCATGCCTGGATTGTCCCGAACCGAGAGCAAAACATCCAGAAAATCCTTCTCGTCATCATCACCAGTCCCCGCCATCATTTTGTCTTCATGTTCCTTGATCACCTGGTCAAGCAAATCATCCCACCTCTTCTTGATCTTCTTGGCTGTTACCAGATTTCCGGAGAAGACATCGAGCCACCCCAGCCATGGAACCAAGTCCCCCACGTACAGCTTCCCCATTATCTCTATGCTCTCATCGATCAGCTTCCGAAACAGCGCGTTCCTTCCCTCCTTCCTGGAAAACTTCCCTGAAACAATTCGACAAGTTATGTCATTTGTAAGAGCGTACAAGATCTCCGACACGTTCATGGCTGTCGTTGTTGGCGAAGCTGACTCGGAGGAGATCCGCTGGATCATGAAAGCCACCTCCTCCTCCCTCATGCGCCAGTAAGACTGCACTCTCGTGGAACTCAAGAGGTGGACGGTGCAAATCTTCCGGAGCTGTCTCCATTGCTCGCCGTAAGACGAGAAAAGCAAGTCAGTGCCCCCATGAAAGATGATTGTAGCAGTCTTTGGAACAAATCGGCCGCCGAAGACCTGGTCATGGGTGCGAAATATTTCTCTGGCGGCGTCCGGTGATGACACCACCAGAATTGGCACCTGACCGAAGTGGAGGAGCATGAGCGGCCCATGCTTCTGCGCCAAGTCATGGAATGAGCGGTGAAGGCGCAAGCCGAGCTGGTGGAGGTTGCCAATGAGGGGAATCTTGGAGGGAGAAGGGAGCACGCCATGGGGCTTTCCTTGTGTGCTAGTTTTAAATGATAATAGGAGAAGTAAAGAGAGAGAGACGATGGAGGTAATCAAGAGAGTAATTAGAAGAGGAGATTGCTCCTCCTGGAGAAGATCAGACATAATAGAAGACAGTGCCATGGTTGTATAATCTGCCAAACTGCTGCTTCCCTTTTTAATGCTTAGTGTGGCTATATATATATATCGCCATAGAACGGCACTCGAGCGTACGGCGTACCACATATGAGAGATGATAATTTTATTGTAGAGCTCATTTTATTCTATCAAATTGACAGTGTTTTCTTTTGTAGGTAGCTACTATTTATTGTGGAAATTAATGCCAGTACTAGCTAGCTAGTCTTTTTCAAGGAACGCAATTGCTGCTTAATTTGCTAGCAACATCAAGCCGAAAAATGCAAGCTAATTATTGTTGATGATCATCAACTACTTGTTTGACCATTTATCGATCACCCACACATTTCGTCAAGGCTTCCATTTTCATCAACTCGTTTCATCATTTATCACAGCTTACCCTTTGTGGGAACAACTTTGCTTTTTCTTTGAAACAAGACAACATACTAGATTGTTAAATATTGGGTCTAAGAATTATTTTGTATGGGATGATCACTGGACTCCACATTTGTATAAAATTACTTACGAGGATATATTGTTCTTTTCCTAGTTTTTTTATTAGTAATATTCAATTTTTGGTTTAAAAAAGAAGAATTGAATACAAGAGAATAAAGCGGCCAATAAAAAAGGAGATATTGAGAGGATACATGTAAATTAATTTGATATGAATCCAAAAACTCATAACTTTTTTTTGTTGGATTATATTTTGGGAGTTTTCGGTTACTTTTTTTTTTTGTGGCCAAAGATAGCATGTTCATTCATTGAATGATAAAGTAATGACAATAGTTGTCATTGTGGTTACAATGGACCTACATAACTTATGGACCTTATGGTAACCCAGCAATAGAATATGGAAAAATAGCTGGTGTATTTAAAGCATTGATAAGGTTGTATTGATCGTGTTATGCGGGTCAGGGATCTTTCCTTCGAAGACGCAACAATTTCGGGCTTTCCAAATACTCCATAGTAATGCACAGCAGCGACGGAGGCCATCTGGAAAAGGTTTCAGAGTGTGGATAACGTCGAACCACCAAGAGGATAATGGTTGACCTGTATGCCGGCTAAGAATCTTGGAGGGAGAAGGGAGCACGCCATGGGGCTTTCCTTGTGTGCTAGTTTTAAATGATAATAGGAGAAGTAAAGAGAGAGAGACGATGGAGGTAATCAAGAGAGTAATTAGAAGAGGAGATTGCTCCTCCTGGAGAAGATCAGACATAATAGAAGACAGTGCCATGGTTGTATAATCTGCCAAACTGTTGCTTCCCTTTTTAATGCTTAGTGTGGCTATATATATATATATCGCCATAGAACGGCACTCGAGCGTACGGCGTACCACATATGAGAAATGATAATTTTATTGTAGAGCTCATTTTATTCTATCAAATTGACAGTGTTTTCTTTTGTAGGTAGCTACTATTTCTTGTGGAAATTAATGCCAGTACTAGCTAGCTAGTCTTTTTCAAGGAAAGCAATTGTTGCTTAATTTGCTAGCAACATCAAGCCGAAAAATGCAAGCTAATTATTGTTGATGATCATCAACTACTTGTTTGACCATTTATCGATCACCCACCCATTTCGTCAAGGCTTCCATTTTCATCAATTCGTTTCATCATTTATCACAGCTTACCCTTTGTGGGAACAACTTTGCTTTTTCTTTGAAACATGACAACATACTAGATTGTTAAATATTGGGTCTAAGAATTATTTTGTATGGGATGATCACTGGACTCCACATTTGTATAAAATTACTTACGAGGATATATTGTTCTTTTCCTAGTTTTTTTATTAGTAATATTCAATTTTTGGTTTAAAAAAGAAGAATTGAATACAAGAGAATAAAGCGGCCAATAAAAAAGGAGATATTGAGAGGATACATGTAAATTAATTTGATATGAATCCAAAAACTCATAACTTTTTTTTGTTGGATTATATTTTGGGAGTTTTCGGTTACTTTTTTTTTTTCCAAAGATAGCATGTTCATTCATTGAATGATAAAGTAATGACAATAGTTGTCATTGTGGTTACAATGGACCTACATAACTTATGGACCTTATGGTAACCCAACAATAGAATATGGAAAAATAGCTGGTGTATTTAAAGCATTGATAAGGTTGTATTGATCGTGTTATGCGGGTCAGGGATCTTTCCTTCGAAGACGCAACAATTTCGGGCTTTCCAAATACTCCATAGTAATGCACAGCAGCGACGGAGGCCATCTGGAAAAGGTTTCAGAGTGTGGATAACGTCGAACCACCAAGAGGATAATGGTTGACCTATATGCCGGCTAGGAATAGGGAGCTGCGAGTTCAACCAAACTAGGGATGACAATGGGTTTGTTTAAATGGGTATTTACCCATCCCAGACCCTGATAGGTCATTAGCGGGTTTTGTTCGTTGGGTCGTGGGATGAGTATAGGATTTTGAGGTAAAAACCGTGTAGGGTTTGGGACGGGTCCAGGATTTTAGTTTAAAACCCATCCCAAACCCATTAAGGGTAAAATTACTTAAATACCCTTCATATTATCTAATATATACTTATATATGGATAATTATGTCTTTTTACTTATACCCTAATTCCTAACCCATTATATAATATAAATAAATTAATAATACATTATTTTAATTCATCCGATTCACCCAGTCACCCGATGCTTCACTGCCTCAGCCATCTTCCCGACTGCCCTCACGCTCGCTCGCCGCCTCGCTGCCTCTCCTTTCGCTAGATCGCCCTCTCGCCACTCCTCAATCACGCGACCGCTTCTCTCGTGACCGCCGCTCAATCTCGACGCCTCTCAATAACAGTCGATCGCCTCTCAACAAAAGTCGATCACCTCTCAACAAAAGTCGATCGCCTCTTAACAACAGCCGATTGTCTCTCAACAGAGCCGGTCGCCAATCGATGTACTTCTCCCGACGCCTCTCAACAGCAACCGACCGCCTCAATCCACTTCTCCCGACGGACCCGACGCCGCGATCTGCTCCGACGATGGCTTCTCCCGACGCCTCTCAACAGCAGTCGACCGCCTTGATCTACTTCTCCTGACGAACCCAATGTTGTGATATGCTCCGATGATTGCTTCTCCTGACGGACCCGACGTCGTGATTTGCTTCTCCTGACGCTGCGACGCGGACGCCGGACGCCCCTTGATCTGATTCTTAGGTTTTTTTCTATTTTTTTTTTTTTACTTTTTTCTTACCTGCCGCATGCAATTATTTACTGTTGATTTTTGCATGAAAGAAGCTATTTTTCTTGCTTGTTTTCTAATTGTTACTTGCCGCCTACTCCTATTGATTCTTTGCATGAAAGAAGTCATTTTTTCTTCAGATAATTGATAGTCTTTACTAGCTCTCGATAGTTATTGATACTAGCTCAGATAATTGATTTCATTGTTTAAATTAGCTTACTGTTTATATGATTTATGTTTAAATGTTGTGATAATTATGTTGTGATATGTAAATTGTAATATATATATATATATATATAATTTGTTAACGGGCGAAAAACGGATTCCCAGTGGATACCCGTTAAATTAGTGGGATGGGTTTGGGACGGGTTTAGAATTGAATTTTCTTAATGGGTTTGGGATAGGATTGGCTTCGCCGTCCCAAACCCGCCCCAGTGCCATCCCTAAACCAAACTCGTCGGGCAAGTGGGCGGGTGAAGAAGAGATGGGTTTCTTCTTCAGGGTTGTGCTTGAAAATGGGGCACTCTTCCGTAGGGATGGGAACATGCCGTCGACGTAGTGCTGTTCGCATGGGGAGTGAGTCTTGTAGTAATCTCCATATGAAGGTTTGAATCTTCGGAGGGAAGTTTTAACTTCCATATGCTGTTCCAAGGGAAAGGTTTTGGAGAAAGGTTGGCTTGCTACATCTGGTGGGTTATTAGTTTGTAGCCCGTAGCAGTGGTGTAACTTCCATGTGAGGCGTAGTGCCATATTGGGGTCTCGCCACCAGATTGGAGTTCAGTCAACAGTATGAGGTCAGCGACGAAAGCGGGGAAGGAGCGAACCAATTGTGTATGCCACATGTAGGTGTTGTTATCAAAGAAAACTGATATCAAAGTTGGCCGGAGGTTTTGTTGAGGGCCAATGAGACTAAAGTGTGGTTCGCATGGAAGCCATGGTTGACCAAAGGCAGTGCGTGTTGTTCTGGCTCATATTTTCCATCGTAGGCCCGATTTTAGGAGCTCACGCCCTTTGAGTATACTTCTCCATCCCCATGAGGGGTTGTTGAAGTTTTCAGATTCCATGTAGGAGCAGTATGGGAAGTAGCGGCCTTTCAGTGTGCGGTTGAGGAGAGTGTGCGGGAAGTTGAGAATGCGCCCAACTTTGTTTAGCAAGAAGAGATAAGTTTTGAGCTCTGCAATCTCGAAAGCCCAGGCCGCCCTTCGAGAAACTTTGGCAAATCGGTCGCCAAGGGATCCATTGTATACTTCTTTTTCCTTATGAAGAGGACCACCAGAAGTCTGCACATGCTCGACTGATCCGCTCGCAAATGGCGTCTGATAGGTAGAAGCTTGACATTGTGTACGAGGGGATTGCATTGAGTACAACTTTAATAAGGATGGAACGACTTGATTTGGATAGAAGCTTGGAGGACCATGTTTGAATCTTATCTTGGAGTCTTGTGATGATGTATTCAAATGAGTTGTTCTTGGAGGCGGATATAGTTGCTGGCAAGCCAAGGTAGTTATCATCAAAGTTTAGTGTTAAGATCTGTAGTGTGGCACTAATTGAGTGCTTGAGCTGGTCCGAACAGTGTTTGGAAAAGAAGAGAGCAGATTTATTATAATTGACTTCCTGGCCACTTATGCTTGCAAAGATTGCGATGATTCACTGAAGTGCTTGTGCGTGGTGTTCATTTGCTTGACTGAACAAGAGCACATCATCGGCGAAGAAAAGTGAGGAAATATTGGAGGGGCTGTGCCTACTGACTTTGACTCCTTGGATGATGCCCCGTTGCCTTTCCGTGTCCAGTAATTGGTGAAAACATTCCATTGCAATGACAAAAAGGAATGGGGAGAGGGTGTCTCCTTGACGAATACCACGAGTGGGCTTGAAGTATCCGAGAGGACTGTCATTAACTAGAACTGAATAGGAGACTGTCTCAATGCATTGTTGGATTAGTTCTGTGAAGTTGGGGTGGAAACCCATTGCTTTGAGTGTGGCTGCGATGAAGGGCCATTCAAGTCTATCGAAGGCCTTGCTCATGTCAAGTTTGATGGCCATTTCATGCTTGTTGGTGCGCTGCTTGGTTTTGAGGTAGTGGGTGATTTCATGTGCTAGCAATATATTGTTCGAGATCAATCTATTTTGAATAAAAGGTGCACTGGTTATCCGAGATAAGAGTATCCATGAGCGGTTTTAATCGGTTCACAATGATCTTAGAGAATATTATATATATATATATATATATATATATATAGTAGCAGAGGTTGATCGACCGGAGGTGCGTCATGTCTTGCACCACATTCTGTTTAGGTATTAAAGCAATGAGTGTGTGATTGAGGCTTTTGGGAAGCTTGCGACTTTTGAAAAAGGTGGCCGCCGCCTTGGTGATGTCCGGACCAATTACATTCCAGTGGTGACAGAAGAAGTGTCCAGTGAAGTCGTCGAAGCCAGGAGCACCATCCGAATTGAGGGAGAAGGCAGCCAGCTTGGTTTCCTAATCAGTGATAGGTCTGAGGAGCCAGTTGTTGCCTCTGTGAGAAACCCTTTTGAAAGGAAGTCGGAGGATTATATCCAAGTTGTCCGATTGGGTGGTGCTGAAAAGAGTTTGGAAATATTGTTGCGCAACTTCAGCTATTAAATCAATTCCTTCAACCCAGTTACCATCTTGATTTTTTAATCATTAGAGGGTGTTCAGGCTTCGACGTGAGCGGGTGCAAGAATGGAAATAAGAGGTGTTTCGATCACCTTCCTGAAGCCATTTGATGAGGGACTTTTGACGCTAGTATGCCTCCTCATTTTGGATTTCTTTACAAAGGTCCATTTGCAGGCGACGCCTTAGGTTGATGGTATCCTGGTCGTGCTGATTGGGTATGGAGAGGAGCTGTTGTTGTAGAGCAATCACTTTGCTGGCCGAGTTTTGGCTGTTATCTTTTATCCAGGAGAGAATGCAAGTTCAAGTGGCTTTGAGTTTGGAGTGTATGCAGAATTGGGGAGAGCCCTTGGTGTTGATGTTCTAGGCGTCCAAAGTGATGGCGTCAATCTGAGGGGATGCATTCCATCTTTTGTCATATTTGAAGTAAGGTTTCCATCGAGTGAGATTTGCCGGCTTGAGGAGAATTGGATGATGATCACTCCCTAGAACTTCTAGGTGAATGGCGTGCCAATCTTTCCATAGGTCATGTCAATCTAAGGTGGCCAAATATCTGTCTAAGACCTTCTCGATGTGATCAGGTTGAGCTCTTTTGTTTGCATCTAACAAGGTGTATTTGATGCATCGATTATTCAATCTGAAGATGGGAGAAGGTGTCGCGGTTGCGGAGCACATCAACGAATTCAATGTCATTACGACGACACAACTGAGTTCGATTGATATAAATTTCGCGATGAGGTAAAAGCGTTAATCTTATTATCTTCCTTACCAGAAAGTTGGGCCACAACAGTTACCGCAGTGAGCAGTTCCTCCGGCAGTAAGAAATTGGAACTTGTGAATGTTCGAGATTTGATTCTCAGCGAGGATGTACGCATAAGAGAGACAAGCGAATCTTCAGGTTCCGTATTAAGTACTGAAGGTAGAGGAAGAAGCAATAGACGAGGACAAAAGCCAAGTTATGCCAGATCCAAATCCAGAACGAGAGGGCAGTCAAAGGTTCGCAATGATATCACATGCTGGAATTGCGGTACAACGGGTCATTTTCAGAGTGATTGCAGAAAACCAGAAGTGAAGAACAAGATGCAATTTTCGAAGAACAAGAAACAAGATGAGGAGTCAGCAAATACAACGAGCGAAGACATAAGCGATGCTCTAGTTTGAAGTGTTGACAGTCCTATGGAATCTTGGATTCTAGACTCGGGGGTGTCTTTTCACTCGACTTCCTGCAGAGAATCATTGCACAAATTTATTCCCGGGAAGTTCGGAAAGGTCTATTTAGCATATGACGAGCCTCTTAATATTGAGGGGAAGGGCGAAGTTCATATCAGCACTCCATACGGCACGCAGTGGAAGCTACAGGATGTCAGATATGTTCCTGGACTCAAGAGAAATTTGATTTCTATGAGTCAGTTGGATAGTCTCGAATACACATCGGTGTTTGGGAACAGTTCTTGGAAGATTCTAAAAGGTTCTATGATCGTATCTCGAGGCAACAAGATGAGGACTTTATACATGACTTCCGATGACAAGAATAGAATATCAGTAGCTAATTGCAGAGATGATTCAGATTTATGGCATCGAAGACTCGGACACATGAGTGAGAAGGGGATGAAGCTTCTAGCATCGAAGGGAAAGCTACCTCAGTTGAAATCTGTTGACATCGGGCTATGTGAAGATTGTGTGTACGGAAAGCAGAAGAATGTCAGTTTTTCGAAAGGGGGAAGATTACCAAAGAGCGAAAAATTGGAGCTTGTACACACGGATGTCTGGGGTCCAACACCGGTCCCATCCCTTGGCGGCTCACGATATTACGTGACTTTCATCGACGACTCGACTAGAAAGGTATGGGTTTATTTTTTTGAAAAATAAATCTGATGTGTTTGTTACTTTTAAAAGGTGGAAAGCTGAGGTCGAGAATCGGACTGGTTTAAAGATCAAAAGTCTGCGTTCAGATAATGGCGGAGAGTATGACAGTATTGAGTTCAAGGAGTTTTGTGCAGAAAATGGTATTCAGATGATAAAAACAATTCCAGGTACACCAGAGCAGAATGGCATCGCCGAGCGAATGAATAGAACTCTGAACGAACATGCCAGAAGCATGAGGATACACTCCGGGCTACCGAAGACTTTTTGGGCACATGCAGTAAACACAGCAGCCTACCTAATAAATCGAGGACCGTCAGTTCCACTCGAGTTCAGCATACCGAAAGAGGTATGGACTGGGAAGGAGGTAACATTTTCTCATCTAAAAGTTTTTGGTTGTGTTTCATATGCGCTCATAGATACGGAGAAGAGGGACAAACTTGATCCCAAGGCCATAAAATGCTATTTTATTGGTTATGGTTCTGATGATTTTGGTTATCATTTTTGGGATGAACAGAATAGGAAAATCATTCGGCATAGAAACATTACATTTAATGAACAGGTGTTGTACAAGGATAGAATGACAACCGGATCAATTGAGCCAAGAAAACAACAAGAAGAAAGTGTTGAGTTGGAAGAAATATCAGATGAAGACGTAACTGAGAGACAAGATAGAGGTCAAGAGGACATTACAACTGAAGCATAACATGATCCAGCAAGATCTGGACAAATTCTTCCAAGAACAGTAAGAAAATCTATTAGGATTAGAAGACCTACGAAGCGATTTTCTCCTTATTTGAATTATTTGCTTTTAATTGACGCTGGTGAACCAGAATGTTTTGATGAGGCTATGCAGATGAAAGACTCCGTCAAGTGGGAGCTTGCCATGGAAGACAAGATGAGGTCTTTGCATAAGACCAAAACATGGGTTCTAACTCATTTACCTGACAAAAAGAAAGCGTTGCAAAATAAGTGGGTGTATTGAGTCAAAGAAGAGCATGACGGTAGTAAGAAATACAAGGCACGATTAGTAGTGAAGGGATTTCAACAGAAGAAAGGTATTGATTACACAAAAATTTTCTCTCATGTTGTGAAGTTAACTACTATCAGAATTGTACTAAGCATCGTTGTAGCCGAGGATTTGTACTTAGAGCAGTTAGATGTGAAAACATCGTTTCTTCATGGGGATTTAGAAGAAGACATTTACATGGTTCAACCAGAAGGCTTTCAAGTTATCGGTAAGGAAGATCTTGTGTGCAGGTTGGAAAAGAGCTTATACGGCTTGAAACAGGCTCCTCGGCAATGGTACAAAAAGTTTGACAGTTTCATGAATGACAATGGTTACACGAGATGTGAGATGGACCATTGTTGTTATTTTAAGAAATTCTCTAACAGTTATATTATTTTGCTTTTGTATGTGGATGACATGCTTGTTGTAGGATCAGATTTGCCGCAGATTAACAAGCTAAAGCAAGAATTGTGAAAGAAATTTGAAATGAATGACTTAGGACCGTCGAAGCAAATACTTGGGATGAGGATCACTCGAGATAGAGAAAAAGACATTTTAAAATTATCGCATGAAAAGTACATCGAAAAAGTTCTAAGCCGATTTGCAATTCATGATGCGAAGCCCCGGAGCAGCCCGTTAGGAGGTCACTTCAAACTCAGTAAGAAGCAATCACCGAAAACTAATGAAGAGCAGAGTACATGGCCAAGGTTCTATATGCGTCTGCAGTTGGCAGTTTGATGTATGCAATGGTATGCATGAGACCGGATATTGCCCATGCAGTGGGAGTAGTCAGCAGGTATATGTCAAATCCAGGGAAGACTCATTTGGAAGCGGTCAAGTGGCTACTTCGTTATCTCAAAGACACTTCGAGTTTGGCACTTCAGTTCAAGAAGAGTAATGTGATTCTTCAAGGATTTTTAGACTCAGATTTGGGTGGAGACTTGGATAGTCGAAAAAGTACATCATGGTATATATTCACTTTGGGAGGCACCGCTATTAGTTGGATCTCTAAGCTTCAGAAGAGTGTTGCTTTATCTACTACAGAAGCTGAGTATATGGCAGTTTCTGAAGCCGGGAAAGAGATGATTTGGTTGAAGCATTTTCTGTCAAAATTGGGGAAAGAGCAGAACAGTAGTGCACTTTTCAGTGACCGTCAGAGTGTTATTCATCTAGCGAAGAATCCTGTTTTTCACTCCAGAATGAAACATATACAGTTGAGGTATCACCACATTCGCGGATTAATTGAGGATGGAACATTATCTCTGAAGAAAATATCCAGAGAAGAGAATCCCACGGATATGTTAACAAAGGTGGTCACAACTGAGAAACTGAGGCTGTGCACTGCCTTAGTTGGTCTCACGGTTAGTGATGAGGAGACGCCACACTAGAAAATTTTGCAAGATCACAAAGAAGGAAGCACAATTGCAAGAGTATACCAATTTCACCAAGATCAGTCTACAAGTGGGAGATTGTTGAAATATGGAGTATGATTATTAAAAGGGACATTTTAGTAATATCCCATTCTTTTGGTAACCCTAGATCTCATATGTATAAATAGCATGTGTTGTAATTTGTGACAGCAAGATTGAATAAAAAGAAGAGAGAAACTCTAGTGCGGCCGTGGGCGTAGGCATCTTCGCCGAACCACGTAAATCTTGTGTTTTGTGTGATTTTTTCTATTCGATTTTTTGACGCCTATCCCTAACAACTGCACTCTCGTGGAACTCAAGAGGTGGACGGTGCAAATCTTTCGGAGTTGTCTCCATTGCTGGCCGTAAGATGAGAAGAGCAAGTCAGTGCCCCCATGAAAGATGATTGTAGCAGTCTTTGGAACAAATCGACCGCCGAAGACCTAGTCATGGTTGCGAAATATTTCTCTGGCGGCGTTCGGTGATGACACCACCAGAATTGGCACCTGACCGAAGTGGAGGAGCATGAGCGGCCCATGCTTCTGCGCCAAGTCATGGAATGAGCGGTGAAGGCGCAAGCCGAGCTGGCAGAGGTTGCCAATGAGGGGAATCTTGGAGGGAGAAGGGAGCACGCCATAGGGCTTTCCTTGTGTGCTAGTTTTAAATGATAATAGGAGAAGTAAAGAGAGACGATGGAGGTAATCAAGAGAGTAATTAGAAGAGGAGATTGCTCCTCTTGGAGATCGAAGATCAGACATAATAGAAGACAGTGTCATGGTTGTATAATCTGCCAACGGTTGCTCACCTTTTTAATGCTTAGTGTGGCTATATACATCGAGTGGAACTTCCATGGGCACGATGCTCATAAAAAATCTATGAATGAATGAATATGAACTTTAAGCGATCGACTAAATATAGATAAAAAATGAATGAATATGAACATGGATGAAAGAGGAATGGATATGAATATATCCATTCCTTTTATATTCATGTTTAGTCGCTTAAAGCTCATATTCACTCGTTCATAGAGATTTATATGGGCAGGCGGCCTATATAAATTTTTTCCATATATATTGCCAAAGCACGCGAGCGTACCACATATGAGAAATGATTATTTTATAGTAGAGCTCATTTTACTCTATCAAATTGACAGTGTTTTCTTTTGTACGTAGCTACTATTTCTTGTGGAAATTAATGCGAGTACTAGTCTTTTTCAAGGAAAGTAATTGCTACGTTGCTAGCAACATCAATCCTAAAAATGCAAACTAGGCCTAATTAAAGTTGATGATCATCAACTACTCGTTTGACCATTTATCACCCACACATTTCGTCAAACTAGGCTTCCATTTTCATCAACTTGTCTCACCATTTATGACATCTTTCCTTTTGTGGAAACAACTTTGCTTTTTCTTTGAAACAAGACAACAGACTAGATTGTTAAATATTGGGTCTAAGAATTATTTTGTATGGGACGATCACTGGACACCACGTTTGTATAAAATTACTTACGAGGATTGTTCTTTTCCTAGTTTTTTAATTAGTAATATTTTATTTTTGATTAAAAAAAGAAGAATCAAATACAAGAGAATAAAGTGGCCCATAAAAAAAAGGAGATATTGAGGTGATACATGTATATTAATTTGATATGAATCCAAAAACTCAACTCTTTTTTGTTGGATTATATTTTGAAAGTTTGTTATTTAAATGTGTTAATTTGATATTGTGTATATAATATCTCAATTTAGTCTCACATTAAGAGTATATTGAATGTGATAAGCTTGATGAGTGTACTACCATCAACTTCAGTTTAAGCATTTTAATTAAGTTAATAGGTTGATTTATGAACAGTACTACAACACAACTGACCAATAAAAATACAAAATTAAAGATAAATTAAATTTTTATTTCTAAATTTTTACATTTTGAAATTAATACATACAAAATTTATTTCAAATTAGTCTCTAAAGATCTATAGAAACATCATCAATATAATCACTTAATTGATTTGACTCTAAGATTTTAAAAAACATTAATAATAGAGTCACTTAATTGATTTGTTTCTATAGATCTTTAGATATTAATTTGAAATAAATTTTGTGTCTATTAATTTTTAAATGTGAAGATTTAAAATTAAAAATCTAATTTATCTTTAAATTTGTGTCTCTATAGGTAAGTTATATTGTAGTGGGAGTTGATGAGTCATTTGGCCCATCAAGCGGGCCGTAATAAATGTTGAAGAGTGGAGTAATGAAGTATTTGATGGGATTGATATAACCACTCACCTAATTGAGTTAGTATAATCCACGTGTTATTAAGGATTATTTTCTTAAGTTGATAAGTTTAAAGGGATATTTAATAAAAATGTGTCGTGGAGGCGCTGGGCGATACCGATGCCGATGCCGATGCCGCTGTGGAGTGTCATACAAAATTCGATCTTGTTGTTGATGGACTGCAGATAAGACGTGTCGTCCCAGGAGAAGGTGGAGACGTTGGAGAAGTCGATAGGGCAGCTGGCCGTCGGTGGCGGCGGCACGGCCAGGGGGAGTAGGACGAGCAAGGAGCACAATGATCTCCACATATGGGCCGGCCGCCTCTTCTTGTTGTTCTAAGTCTAGAGCTGAGCTGATAAAGAGCCTGAGTGGCTGAAGACAGAGGTCAGATGGGGCGGCTGATGGTATTAGTTGGTGTGAGCTGTTCAAAGAGTCAAGACCAACAGAGGAAGGCAAGTGGATATATACGATGGATGCTGCCTCCAATCAATTCCCTTCGCCTCTAATTAATTGGTATTGTGATGCGTGACTTATATCATAGATCATATTTATGTATTACTGAGTGATATATATATACATAACGTTTAATAATGAGCCAGCCTTTCCCTTTCTTCAATGATAAAAATATTGAATGCATATATACATGTATATTATAAAAGATGATCCATGTCTCTTTAGTCGAAAAGTCTGATTTTACCCTCAAACAGTCATGTCAGCATTTGCAAAACCCGGAGATAAAATTGACCTTTTGGATAAAGAGTTATGGATCCGAAAATTTTCAGATCTATATTATGAATTTAGAAATTGTTCGGATCCATACTGTGGATTCGGGTAATTGTTCTATTATAAATGTATAAGAGAAATATTTAAATATTATAGAACAAAAGATGATGGGCCGACAAGGCATTGAATTATGCCATTGGTGCATTTGAGGAAATGTTTTATGATTATGGGCTACGATTGTACTATAAACAATGCATTGCACTCGGACAAAACTACTTGGGTGTCAAGCACCATAGAGATTCCTATGGTGCCCAAGCTGGGATTAATAGCACTAATTTTAAAGTATATGATAGTACTAATCTAGGCTTCATACAAATTATTAGGGATCGATTCAAATTGGATTCGAACCAAGTTCAGTGAATCCGACCGAATTCAAATCGGAGTTCATATGATTAAGTTAGGATTAAATCCAAAAAGAAACAAATAGAGATTGCTCATTGGGCTCGGCCCGAACCGGGTGGGCCAGGCAATTGGACCGAGCACACATCCACGCACATTGGCAAGCAGCGCAACTATTCTTACCAAATTTATCATGTGATTAAATTGGTAGCATTGTAACTCATTAAACTTATTTTGAGGTTTGACTTGTCAAAGGAGGAAGATGTGGAACTTCAGCATGTCACTCAATATCAAAGGCTTTATTAAAAAATCAGAGATATGGTCTCGCACGCAGATCAAGATTACTCTAACGGTTGTCATTTGCCTTGTTCGGTTAACTCCTCAATTTTTGGTCAGATTTCAAGCCGTAATTGTGTGATTAAAGCCAACGCCTCATGGTATTTTTTTGCCTCAAACTTCTTAAGAATAAGTCGACTTCTTTTCACTATAAAAGGAAGTCGAATACAAAGTTCAAATAATCATCCCACATCAAAAGAAAATCTCCCCGCATGTGAGAGTTTCGGATATCCAGAAAATTAAGAGTGTCGCTACAATCATTTTACAAGGAGTGCCCCTTCTCAGTTTTCGACATATAGCAGCAGAAGTTCAGTTTCAAGGTAGATCTTGCAGAGACAGTGTCTCTACTCCGTACCAGTTTCAAGTTCAATTAATTTAAGACAGTTTGCTGTATTCTGAAGGGGATTTAGATTATTGCACTCTTATTGTAAAGTTCTTTTCTGAATTTAATAAAGCAGTCTCCTCTTCTCCCTGTGGATGTAGAATCGGCATCCCGCCGAGTTCGAACCACGTTAACCCCCTTGTGTCTTTTGTTTTTCTGCATTATTATTATCATATTTGGTTTTTCATTTTTCTCGCCGAGTTCGAGTTTTGTAGATCATGCAGGAAATTGCCCCAAATTTCCTAACACGAATGAACGTGCGGTGACTACTTTCTATTTGAACATATATAAAATTTAGATTTATCAATGCTATTCCTGAGTTCAATATTACACAACCTAGAAATTAATGTTAGTTACCTATGGTTCACTCATATTTATCCCAAATTCACTCACAAAATTTTAAGTTGATACATTTTAGGATGTTCACCTTCTGCCTAGTTTCTGTTTGAACAAATATAAAATTTAGATTTACCGTTATGTTCATTAATGTAAGACAATCGAGATTCAAAATTAGTCAGCTCAGGTGCACTCATATTAAACCTAAATTCACTCACAAAAATTTCAAGTTGATACATATTATAGTGTTTAGCTTCTATCCAGAATTTATTTTAACAAAAAAATAGATTCACCATTATTATTTCTTGGTTCAATATTACACAACTTAAATTCATAATTAGTCACCGCATATTCATTCGTAGAAAGTTAAAATTCACTAATAAAAAGTTCATGTTGATATATGTGTTCATCTTCTGTCCACTTTTTTTAAAAATAAATATAAAATTTAGATATACCATTGTTGTTCATTGGTTCGATGTTACTCACCTCAAGTTCATACATATTAAGTCCAAATTCACTAAAAAAAATTCACATATATTAACTTAGAATTTGGCTGAGTAAATCTGAGCCTACGTACTATGTGTGATCTTGCGGCGAGGCACCGTAAAAATCCCTATGGTGCCAAGCACCATAGTAGTTTTTTCCATTGAATTTTTTTTTTTTTTTGTCTTTGGAGCACAATCTTGTATTGCTTTTGAGGAGACCTGTAAAATGGAAAAAATACAAGCTTTTTCAAAAGGCATGCTTATGTTGAAAAATATTGTCCTTTCATCCGTCTTTTGACGTATAATTGGTTCACCCAAAAAAATGATTTTAAAAAATTCAACTTAAAGAAAAAGAAATGTTGAAGTTTCAACTCAAGCTGATCGAGTACGTACCCAACGACATGATTTATGATCCCTAAGATTTCTTGTTTGGAAATATGAATTGTACAACCCCTTGGGACTTGGTATATATATACCAGCCTTAAGAGAGATTGGTTCTGGTGGTAAATATCATCAAATTGCAATAACAAGTTTGTAATTAATACTGAAGAGTGTATATACAGAGCCAAAAAAATATGACTGCTTCCTCTTGCACTTAAGATTCTTCTTTGAATACAAGCACTTGTCTTTTTGCTAATTCTTGGTGAGATTATGCTGAGTGTTTTCCTCTTATGAAGATTCTATCAACACTGGAGATGAAGGTGAATTGGTGAACATGTACGTGATCATGAGCTATATATACTCTTTAATTAGAAAGGTTGAAGTGACAACATCAATTACACCAAAATCAGGCTCTAGGTGATTGTTTTAATCCATACAAGGATCATCGCAGATGACACATTATACCAGTTGTGTCAACACTTTGAAAACCAGATGGTATTTTCATGTACACGTACCTCTTCTAGGAAAACACCATAAAGGAACGTATTCTTTACATCTAATTGACGAAGTTTCCATCCATAATTCACAGCACATGAGATAAGCATGCGGATAGAGTTCATCTTTGCCACGAGTGCAAATGTCTCATCATAATCAATACCATATGTTTGAGTATAGTCTTTTGCCACTAATCAACACCGGAGATGAAGCGGGTGGTGAACTTGTGATCATGAGCTATACCTTTTTTTAGAAAACAAAGATAGAAAGTACAATAGGATCATACTAGGAATCGAACTCTTTAATTAGAAAGGTTGAAGTGACAACATCAATTACACCAAAATAAGATTCAAATGCTGTATGCATAAATTGGCCAAAGGTTGGCCATTCTGTTTCTGCCATATACAGACAGTAAACTTATTTGAGCCTTATACTGCTCATAAGTCATGACTATATATAATCCCATGACAGTTCTACCTAATTATATATATATTAATTGTGCCAGCTACATGCTTCATATATTTTTAAACACTCCACGGCTTAGCGACAAGATGAAGCCGTCCTTCACGTTGACTTACTATTCCTGGAGCCTCGTCAACATGGAGTTCCTCCCTACTCACTCCATCAGGCAACTCCCAGTCAAAGTGATACACCAAGTTCGCCAGTGCAAGCTCCAACAAAGAGGCGGCAAACTGCATACCTGGGCAAATCCTCCGACCTGATCCAAAGGGAATAAAATGCATGTCATTTCCCTTGAAGTCCACTGCACTATCCATGAAACGCTCAGGCTTGAACTCCTCGGGTCTTTCCCAGTACTTGGGGTCTCGCATGATTGCCCATACATTCACAAAGGCTCGTGTTTCCTTGGCAATCTTGTAGCCTTGTATTTGGCAATCTTCCATAGATTGATGTGGAACCAAAGTTGGAACTGGTGGATGCAGCCGTAGCACTTCCTTGATGACAGCCTTCAAGTACATCATCCCCTTCAAATCCTGCTCTCTGACCATTTCTTTTGTGGTGAATTTGCCTCTCACTTCATTTTGTAGTATTTTCATCACTCTTGGGTTTCGGACCAGCTCTGCCAAGGCAAATTCTAAGGGCACATATGTTGTATCTGTACCACCTACGAACAGATCCTGCAAAAATTGGGTAGGACAGAAATTATATTTATGAATATAGATATAAAACCAAAAGCACTTGATATTATCATCCAGAAATCAATCTTTCAACTGTACTGCCTGTGGGTTTAATCCCGAATCTTACGATCAAAAGTGACTTGATTTTTGAAGGAATAAGCACAGCGTCCATGCCTGGATCGTCCCGACGAAGAGAGAGCAAAACATCCACAAAATCCTTCTCGTCATCATCATCAGTCCCCGCCATCATTTTGTCTTCATGTTCCTTGATCACCTGGTCAAGCAAATCATCCCACCTCATCTTGTTCTTCTTGGCTCTTACAAGATTTCCAGAGAAGACATCGAGCCAGCCCAGCCATGGAACCAAGTCCCCCACGTACAGCTTCCGCAGTAACTCTATGATCTCATCGATCAGCTTCCGAAACAGCGCGTTCCTTTCCTCCTTCCTGGAGAACTTCCCTGAAACAATTCGACAAGTTATGTCATTTGTAAAAGCGTACAAGATCTCCGACATGTTGATGGCCGTCGTTGTTGGCGAAGCTGCCTCGGAGGAGATCCGCTGGATCATGAAAGCCACCTCCTCCTCCCTCATGCGCCAGTAAGACTGCACTCTCGTGGAACTCAAGAGGTGGACGGTGCAAATCTTCCGGAGCTGCCTCCATTGCTCGCCGCAAGACGAGAAGGCCAAGTCGGTGCCCCCATTAAAGAGGATTCTAACAGGCTTCGGAACAAATCGGCCGCCGAAGACCTGGTCATGGGTGCGAAATATTTCTTTGGCGGCGTCCGGTGATGACACCACCAGAATTGGCGCCTGACCGAAGTGGAGGAGCATGAGCGGCCCATGCTTCTGCGCCAAGTCATGCAATGAGCGGTGAAGGCGCAAGCCGAGCTGGTGGAGGTTGCCAATGAGGGGAATCTTGGAGGGAGAAGGGAGCACGGCATGGGGCTTTCCTTGTGTGCTAGTTTTAAACGATAATAGGAGAAGTAAAGAGAGAGTGACGACGGAGGTAATCAAGAGAGTAATTAGGAGAGGAGATTGCTCCTGGAGAAGAGACATAATAGAAGACAGTCCCATGGTTGTATAATTAATCTGCCAACTGTTGCTCCCCTCTTTTTAATGCTTAGTGTGGCTATATATATATATATATATATATATATATCGCCAAAGATTGCATAGATAGGCATCGGCCACAGAACGGCACTCGAGCGTACCACATAAAACGGCACTCGACCGTGACACATATGATAATCGAAATTATAACTTTATTCCATCAAATTGACAGTGCTTTCCTTCAAGGAAAGCAACATTAAGACGAAGATTGCACAACTTGTTTCATCAACTGCTCTTTTGACCAGTTATCACCTACACATTCCGTCAAGGCTTCCATTTTTATGAACAACTTGTTTCATCAGTTATCACCACGTACCTTTCGTCGAAATTAACAACTTGCTTTCTCTTTGAAATAAGGCAGCAGACTGGATTGTTAAATATTGGCGTCTAAAAGAGTTCTTTGGTATGGGAGGATCAATGTACTCCAAATTAATTAATTTGTATAAAATCACTTATAAGAATTGTTCTTCCTTGTTTTTTATTAATAATATTTTATTTTTGATTAAAAAAGAAGAATCAAATGTAAGAAAATAAAGCGGTCAATAAAAAAAAGGAGATATTGAGAGGATACATGTTAATTAGTTTGATATGAATCCAAAAACTCAACTCTTTTTTAGGGGTACGTGTGCATGGGTACTGGGTATATTTGAAATCGATTGGAATTTATTCGATCCGGATAGATCTGAATTAAATTCGGATAGAGTCCAAGACAAATTAACTTAAGGAACCAGTTAAAACTAATTTCAGTTTCGCGTTCAAGACATATGGTACCCAAAACCAGAATCGGAACTTGTATCCGAAACCTGTACCCAGAATCTCTACTCTAGAACTTATAAATGAACAAGTTCCAACATGGTATCCAAAAACTATACTCTGGAACCTGTCATTTTTAGGTTCTAACAAGGTACCCAAAACTTATACTATACCATAGGTTTCGGGCAGGATCTGATTCCAAGCCCCAACAGTGTAGGATTCAGATCCAAAACCTAGGAACCTCTCATATACATGTAGGGTTCAGGTATCATAAAAAATACTAGGTACTCGAACCCGCTCACTCCTACTCTTTTTTGTTGAATTATATTTTGGTTGTTTTCAGTTACTTAAATGTGTTAATTTGATATTAGATGTTTATTTTCTACTAAGAATATGCACGTATAATATCTAAAAATTTAAGATCATGCAGATTGGTTGGACGCTAATTGATATATAATTGAAAAGGAATAATAAGTAGGAAACTTTTTAAATACTTTTAAATAAGAAAAACTAAAATAATATATTGTTTAATTTAACAACTCAAGTGAAATCATAAGATCGAAATAATATATAGTTATTGACTCTCAATATGCGGCATCTTGATATATAATTTGAGGATGGGGTTATACCTTGAAGAATTGCAAGTTAAACTTAATTTTGAGAGCAGGTCCCATCCTCACAACATCCACGGAAAAAATTTATATGGGCAGCTTGCCCATATAAATCTTTATGAACGAGTGGATATGAGCTTTAAGCGACTAAACATGGAAAGAAAATGAATAAATATAAACATGGATAGAAAATGAATGGATATGTTCATATTCATTCATTTTCTTTCCATGTTCAGTCGTTTAAAGCTCATATCCACTCGTTCATAGATTTTCTATGGACAATCTACCCATAGAAGTTGCACAACATCCACCATCGTGATATATAACTTGAGAATCCAAAATAACGATGACTTAATAAGCTAAGGCTTAGGCTCGACCTGCCCATGATACGATTCATCGATGCTAATAATTAATGTTCCATTTTTTGCTACCCAAGCTACTTACTATAAACTATCATCTCAATCCATGAACGTACACTTCACCCTCAACATCCCAACTATTGGTACTGAACCCTATTGAAGATGTGCCTTCAACACTCCTGATTAGCCCCTTCCTCTTGTTCCAGCAATTCAAGACCCTACACAACCTTTGATATAAATTTTTAGACATTAATTTGAATTAATGATAGTATTATGTGAATGATGAATTGTGTGGTAGTTTGAAATTTTTGTGAAAGGAATGAATAATGAAGTTTAACCTTTTGTGAAAGATGAATTGTAACATTTAATATTTTTGTTGATGAAGTTTAAATATTTCATGAATTGTGTGAATTATGTTGTTGAAAATCATGATTAATTATGTGGATTTTAATGTAAATTGGATCTCAAAATTAATAAATTAATAAATTAATAATAGTAACAATTTTAGTCATGACTAAGAAAATATATGGTTTTTCTATTGATTATAACAAAGAAGAAGAAGAAAAAAGTATAATATATACTCTAAAAATTTAAAGTTATATCTATTATCACTTATGGTGACAAAAGTATTAAAAATTTTGTAATCACATTTTAGAAAATAAGTAAATAAAATAATTGAATGAAATGCCCATAAAAGTAAAAAATTATTATAAAAAATTTAGAGTCGAGAAGGCACGTAAGCCCTAGCCTAGCTAGTAGTAGCCCCACCTCACCTTCCAACAAATATTCCTCACATAGGATTCATCATCAAGCCTAAGACAAATTTTGCTCTAATACCATTTATTACAATATACTTGACAGACTCATCAACTTCATAAGCCCGAAGTCACTTGTCTAATCAAAATACTTAAGTTGAATTGGAGTTAGATAGTAATAGATCTATCAAGTCCTATTAATCAACACAACATCCCATTCATACAATTTCTCTTGCCAAGTTATATCAATATGAGAAGATTGATTTGTACAATGTATAGTTCAACAAATGTTATAATTAAGATGACAACAATCTATGAATTATATAAATAATAATGAACAACAGTAGCATTTCTATAAGCTCTTTATTCTCCTTTTTTTTCTTTCATCCCAAAATGCAAAAAGGATAAAAATGGAATGAATTGAAACTTTGAAAAAAAAATTAAAAAAAGTTTGATTTTCTTTAATCTTAATTTATTCCATCATCTCTTACGTAAGCCTATCTCCTAGCTCAGTCGTACAACCTGAGCCCATTTGATCTCTTTTAAGTTTACTTTTTTTTTTGGAAAAAAATACTTGTATTTATCAAGAGGCTTGAGATTTACAAGTTAAGGGGAAGAGGAGAGCAAAAGAAAGGAAAAAGGAACCAAAATACAGAGAAAAAGAGGAAAGAGAAAATTAGCTAGTACAAAGTTTCGATAAGTTTGCTCCTTCGATAGTCGGCTCAAGAAAAGTTTTTCCACGCCTTTGAAGCATCAAAGGTTACGCTCATGCCAAATCTTCCTATACCAAATCATGATGAGGAGATACTTGATCAACCTACTTTTGTGTGGCCCGTCGTTGGGTGAGCGAATCCATGGGCAAAAATTCAGATGGAAAAACGAGACTTGACTGATGTTCAAGAGTGTTTTCAGCCTTCTTTCATGAAGTGACATTCAAAGAGGATGTGATTGAGTGTTTGGTCTTCTATATTGCAAAGTGGGCAGCGGGGGTCCACTTGAGTTCCTCGAGCTACAAGATGATCTTTTGTTGGAAGCCTGCGATTGCTAGCTAACCAATTCATAACAAAGATACCTTCGGGACAAGACTTGTGCCACACAAAATCAGCTGAGGGATCCGAGATGCCATGGAAGTTCATCAACTTGTAAAGGGAGTTGATATCATCAACTAGACTGATAATAAAATCCAAAGGAACTAGGTTAATGAAATTGATATTCAAGTCTACGACGATCCTGTTCTCATTAATATCTTTTGACTCCCAAATGGTGTTATTAGGCGAAGTTGTAGCTGCAAAAAGATTTGGATATCGGTCACTCAGTTTAGAACCATGGAGCCATGGATCGAGCCACAATCGAGTTGTCGAACCGTTCCCAATCTGAAAATTGAATGAAGCCTTTAGAATATCCCTTTCTTTAAGAACGTCCTTCCAAACTGGTGATAAGGTTGCATTTGGAGAAACAAATAGAGAGAACAAAGTTTGATATGTAGGAGAAAGAATACTGCGCCAACCCATTTCTTTATTGTAGACGAATTTCCAACACCATTTTTCTAGACGGGTTTTGTTGTGATGCTGTAGATTCAGGATGCCTAGACCACCTTCGGATTTGTTAGTTGTTACCTTATCCCAGTTAACATGACATTTGCCCTAGAGTCTATTTCCCTTGCCACCGGTCCATAAGAACCTTGTCTATTTTGCCTTTTGTCGATTTGCCTGACTACCCAAGCAGGAGCTCGGAAGATTGAAAAAATGTAAGCAACTTGGCTAGTGAGGACGTTGTTGATGAGAGTAATTATTGCAGTCCTAGAGAGTTGTGAGTCATGCCATCACGTGGCAAGAACCTTGTCGAATTTAGAGATGATTTGCACCGAATCTTCCTTGAGCGGACGCCCAGGACTAAGGGGAAGCCCCAAATAATTAATGGGAAAGACGCCTGAGGAGCAGTTCAAGATGTCCACGGCTTCACGACCAAACTCCTCCGATCCAGTAGTATGAATGACTTTAGTTTTGTCTCTGTTCAGCTTTAGACTAGAGCATAATTCAAAGCATTTTAGTAAGAGTTTCAAGTGTTGAAGGTGATGTGTTGAGACACTACTAAAGATGATGAGGTCATCTGCAAAAGAAACGTGGATAATGCCTTTCGATAAAATCGCGAACAGTGCGCCTTTGATAAGCCCTCTGCTGGCCGCCCTTTGTAGAAGCTTGGACAAGGGATCCGTGACCAAATTGAAGATGAACGGAGAGAGTGTGTTACATTGTCTAAGGCCTTTTTTGTGTGAGAAAGGTCGACCCAAAGAACCAATAATGACAATCGAAGAAACCACACTATTAAGGAGGGATGAAACATAGTTGATCCATTTTGGGGGAAAACCCCGAGCAAGCAAATGCTCAAATATAAAATTCTAATTCATTGTATCAAAAGCTTTTTCAAAATCCTCCTTAATGATGCATGTATTTCTTGTATCTAATTGCAGGCCCAGATGGACTCAAAAATAGTTATATAATAGTCAATACTGCTGCGACCAACAATGAATGCCCCTTAAGTGTGGTCCACCAACTTTGTTAGAAGTACGACTAGTCTGTTAATCAATAGCTCGAGAAGATATTGATGAGTATCATTCTGAATTGAATTGATGTGTGGACCTTCAGCATTAGCAACCTTTCTTGCCTCAGCCTTTTAAAGAGTTGGTATATATGTAATCTTTGTTGAGTAAGCGCGAGCTTCGCCTAACCGAGGTGATGGTAGGTGGATTTCATTTCTTCGCCATTGTAGAAGGTAAAACAACAATTGACAACATTCCTGCAACAGAAACCTCAAGCGGATTTGAAGAAACATGCAGACAAGGTTCAACATCAGGAAAAGGAGAAGAATGTAGAACATGATCACTATAGGGAGCATTTTGTGGGTCATTCATAATTGGGTCTTCATTAGATGGAAGCCCATCCTCCAACTGCATAACATTGGACAAGGCTGCCAAGGAGTTGCAATGTGTGGATATGAGCTTTAAGAGACTGAACATGAATAGAAAATGAATGGATATGAACATAGATAGAAAAGGAATGAATATGAGCATATCCATTCCATTTCTATCCATGTTCAGTCGCTTAATATTCACTCGTTCATGGAGATTTATATGAGCAGACTGCCCATATAAATTTTTTCTCAAAGATGACTAGAATGTCCATGCAGTAGAAGACGAGAAAGGCGACTTAGAAGGAAACTCCGCAGCCAACTTTCCGAGGAGAAGCATAATACGGTCCTCCGAAACAAAACTCGCCAGAGGAGCAAACCCGACAGGCCCCGATCATGGCAAAGAGAAAAAAGTCGAAGCCGACACTGGCAGTGGGCAGGAGAGGACGAGCTAGGCCAGAAATGGGCAATTGAAGCTCTCATCGGAGCCCGAAGGAAGAAGAGCATTGACCACTTGAAAAAGGAAACAAGGAGAAGTTGGGCCCTTACGAAACAAAAAGGAAAGCACATAACATGTTTCGTACAATTGGTCAATTGGTACTCTAATTCTAGTTCAGTTGATCGCGATACAAATTTGAGAAGTCCAATCCTCAATCCCTCAATTTTGTAGGTGAATTTTGCCTCCAATATTATCCTTAACTCCTGCCACATTGGCTGATTAGTGTATGTGAATCATATCATAGATCACTGTCATATATTTATGTATTAATGTTTGATATATATTAAGTTTAATAATGAGACAACCTTTTCTTAAATTCAATGATAAAAATAATGAACACATATAAATATGTATATTATAAAATGTACATAAGAAATATTTAATTATTATTATTATAGGACAAAAGATGATGGACCGACAAGGCGTGGAATTTGCCATTGGTGCCTCTAAGGAAATGTTTAATGACTATGGGCTATGGTCGTATTGTAAACAATGCATTAGACCTTTTTTCTTGTCTAGTTTGGAACAAAAATCTTGTATTGCTTTTGATGAGATATGGGAAGCAGAAAAATACAAGCTTATTCAAAAGGTTACGCTTATGTTGAAAAATATTGTCCTGCTTTTACCCGTCTTTTAAAAGATTGGATTCATTTATTGCATATGTTTAATTGGTTCACCCAAAAAATTGATTTCATTAAAAAAGTTGGATTTTGGGAGAAAAAAGATTAGGGTATAATTTGCCCTAATCACTATTAATAATAGTGATCAAGAGTTTTACACAAAGGACCTTATTATAATCACATATTACATATATGTCCAACAAATACCAAGCCTCCCTCTCAAGATGGTGCATATATGTCATATGAACTCATCTTGCGAATACATGAAAGAAACAAACTACTGCTATGAACCTTAGTAAAAACATCATCAAGTTGTTCTGATGATCAAACAAAAGGAATGCAAATTACTCCTTGCTCCAATTTGTCTTTGATGAAATGACGATCGAGTTCAATGCGTTTAGTTCTATCATGTTGAACTGGATTATTTGCATTTTCAATCGCGGCTTTGTTATCACAGAACAGTCGAATAGATCCCTCTGGATATAAATGCAATTCAGATAGAAGATTTTTCAACCACAATACCTCACATACACCTTGAGCCATGGCACGATATTCTGCTTCGGCACTCGAAAGAGCTACAACAGCTTGCTTTTACTTCTCCATGAAACTAAATTTCCACCAACAAAGGTGCAATAACCCGATGTGGAATGACGATCTTCTACGTACTGATCCTGCCCAATCAGCATCTGTATATCCATCGATTTTTAAGTTATCATGCTTAGAGAAAAGGAGGCCACGTCCAGGACAACTCTTGAGATATCTTAGAATCTGATACACAGCTAGCATCCATGTGATGTTCACGATGATCATGCATATACCTACTCATCACGCTTACCGCAAACGCAATATTAGGTCTTGTATGAGAGAGATAAATCAGTTTCCCCATTAGTTTTTGATTTCTTTCACGGTTAACTGAGGAACTATCGTCATTAGCAAAATGATGAATTTGATCAATAGGAGTTGCTATTGGTTTGCAACCAAACATTCGTGACTCAGTCAACAAGTCTAGGACATTCTTTCGCTGAGATAAGAAAATGCCACGTGCTGAATATGCTACCTCAATCCTTAAGAAATATTGAAGTTCTCCTAGATCTTTCACTTCAAACATTTGTGTTAATTTGTCCTTTAAGCGTTTAGTCTCTTATGTATCATCTCCTGTGACAATGATATCATCTACATAGACTATCAGAATGGCTACTTTCCCTTGATGATGCTTGAAAAATAAGGTATGATCAGCATTACTCTGAGTATAGCCCATTGATAGCACAACTCTGCGAAATCTGTCAAATCAAGCTCTTGGTGATTGTTTTAATCCATACAAGGATCATCGCAGATGACACATTATACCAGTTGTGTCAACACTTTGAAAACCAGATGATATTTTCATGTACACCTCTTCTAGGAGAACACCATAAAGGAACGTATTCTTTACATCTAATTGATGAAGTTTTCATCCACAATTCACAGCACATGAGATAAGCATGCGAATAGAGTTCATCTTTGCCACGGGTGCAAACGTCTCATCATAATCAATACCATATGTTTGAGTATAATCTTTTGCCACTAATCAACACCGGAGATGAAGCGGGTGGTGAACTTGTGATCATGAGCTATACCTTTTTTTAAAAACAAAGATAGAAAGTACAATAGGTGATCATACTAGGAATCAAACCCTTTAATTAGAAAGGTTGAAGTGACAACATCAATTACACCAAAATAAGATTCAAATGCTGTATGCATAAATTGGCCAAAGGTTGGCCATTCTGTTTCTGCCATATACAGATAGTAAACTTATTTGAGCCTTATACTGCTCATAAGTTTATATAATCCCATGACAGTTCTACCATATTATATATATTAATTAATTGTGCCTGCTACATGCTTCATATATATATTTTTAAACACTCCACGGCTTAGCGACAAGATGAAGCCGTCCTTCACGTTGACTTACTATTCCTGGAGCCTCGTCAACATGGAGTTCCTCCCTACTGACTCCATCAGGCAACTCCCAGTCAAAGTGATACACCAAGTTCGCCAGTGCAAGCTCCAACAAAGAGGCGACAAACTGCATACCTGGGCAAATCCTCCGACCTGATCCAAAGGGAATAAAATGCATGTCATTTCCCTTGAAGTCCACTGCACTATCCATGAAACGCTCAGGCTTGAACTCCTCGGGTCTTTCCCAGTATTGAAACCCTCAGCTATTGAACCTTCCGGACGAGCTTTATTGCGCACATAAGTCTTCAACTTTCCCAACTCTCTTTCTGGTGAATACATCCACCGAGAATGAACAGGACCACCCAATCTTATCTCATTTGGTAGGTGAATAGGCAAATGAAGCATTACATCAAAAAATGAAGGAGGAAAAATCCTCTCTAATTGGCAAAGTGTTTCAGCAATTTCAAATTCTAAGATCTCTAAATTGTTCACATCAATAACTCTTTGACATATGGAACGAAAAAAAGAACATAAACGTATCAAAGGATAGGCCACTTGGTGAGGAAGTGTACTAATCATTGCTATCAAATGTTCAAATATTGCATCTTTTGTTAACCAACGACCATTACCACATTGAGCACAAGGGCATAAAATCTCTCCTCCCTGAGGCCTTCCTTTATTATAAGCAAAATGTAGGAAACATTGCACACCATTGATATACTCCGCACTATATCTCGGCATTTGAACCCATTCCTTATCCATTAATTTTACTTAACTACGAAAAGAAAAAAAATCAAATGGTCAAAAATGACAAAATCATATCAAGCCTATTCTATTCCTGGAAGTGTCTATTGAAAGCTGAGCTAATAAATATTAAACACTTAAAGGAAGCATCGAGATTAAACTATTTAAATGCTAGCCTCAGTTTCTTTTACCTTTCAGATGTAAGGCTTAGTCCTAAGTTTTCCCAGGGGTAAATAAAGATTCTACCCATCCGAGAGAACATGGTTATTCTCGGGCTCCTGGTTAGGAGTGCACTGCCTCCTTTACCTAGTCCTGAGTTCAACATGACTTGAGGGATGATTTTCTCCTTAAAAAAATTACAAGCTATTTTTTCACTCAAAGAAATAGATAGTCATATGAAATTTTAGCTCTAAATATTCTACAATAATTTTAATGTTGCAAATGAAACTACACAAGACTACGGTGATCTTTCAACACCTTTACACTCAATCAACATCTACAAGAATAATTCAAACTAATTAAACTTATGCCCATACAAGTGTATACGTACAAGTTATAGAAATTAATCTATCACCCAAGTTAGCATATCACCAGAATCAAACTATTCCTAACATTCTAGGCATTGTTAGATTTTAATATATATATTTTTAAACTCAATATCAAAATCAATACCGGGAGATGGAAAAATAAGGTTTAATCAATTGAACCTCAACATGAAACAAAATCATAAAGCCTATTATGAATTGGACATGATTTTTAATAAAATGAACATGGATACATGATATATCACATAAATTCAAGATCAAAATCAATCACACCTCAAAAGAAAACAAAATCATACATGGCATATTATGAATTAGTAATACCGGGAGATGGAAAATGATCTAAATCATGGTTAAAGATAATCAGAAAATGATCTGAGATAGCAAAAACAAAGCAGTCCTCAATCGATTAAGGACACTCAGTAAATGGAGAGGGGACAGGGGAGAGGGGGAAGGGAGTGTTTACCGGTCGGCGGGAGACGATGACTGACGACATGAAGGATCGTCGGCGACCGGTGCTATGAGAGTGTGAGACGGGTGGTGGCGTCGGGACTCGGGAGGTCGGCACAGCAGAGGCCTGGATCGGGCGAATGATTCGCCTGCCGAGTGCCGAGCGGTGGCGTCGGGAGTTCGGCGCAGCAGAGCGGTCGCGTCGGGAGGTCGGTGTAGCAGAGCGGTGGCGTCGAGATGTCGCCGCAGTAGAGCGATGCGTTTAGGGCAGAAGAGATCGAGTAGTCGATTAGCGCGGGGGAGAGCAAAAATATTAAATGGTAAGAGTTTTTCCATGTTGTTTTATTTTTTAATTATATAGGTTAATTTTAAAAGGAAATAGACTATGGGAACGGTTTCTTTATGTTCCCATAGTATACATTCTAAGAGAACGGTTACTAAAATTGTTCCCATAGTATAGTCTAAGGAAACGGTTGCAAAATCTGTTTCCATATATTATCTACAGGAACGGTTTCTTTGGTGTTCCTACAGTATAATGGCTAAGAGAACGGTTTTGGAAAACCGTTCCTATAAGTGATGTATGCGAATACTTTTTTAGCCGTTCCTAAAGGTGGCGTGGCCATAGAGCCAAAACATAGTAGCGGAATAAAATGCATGTCATTTCCCTTGAAGTCCACTGCACTATCCATGAACCGCTCAGGCTTGAACACCTCAGGTCTTTCCCAGCACTTGGGGTCTCGCATGATTGCCCATACATTCACAAAGGCTTGTGTTTCCTTGGCAATCTTGTAGCCTTGTATTTGGCAATCTTCCATAGATTGATGTGGAACCAAAGTTGGAACTGGTGGATGCAGCCGTAGCACTTCCTTGATGACAGCCTTCAAGTACATCATCACCTTCAAATCCTGCTCTCTGACCATTTCTTTTGTGGTGAATTTGCCTCTCACTTCATTTTGTAGTATTTTCATCACTCTTGGGTTTCGGACCAGCTCTGCCAAGGCAAATTCTAAGGTCGCATATGTTGTATCTGTACCACCTACGAACATATTCTGCAAAAATTGAATAGGACAGAAATATTTATGAATATAGATATAAAACCAAGAACACTTGATATATTATCATCCAGAAAATCAAAAGTGACTTGATATTTGAAGGAATAAGCACAGCGTCCATGCCTGGATCGTCCCGAAGAGAGAGCAAAACATCCACAAAATCCTTCTCGTCATCATCACCAGTCCCCGCCATCATTTTGTCTTCATGTTCCTTGATCACCTGGTCAAGCAAATCATCCCACCTCTTCTTGATCTTCTTGGCTGTTACCAGATTTCCGGAGAAGACATCGAGCCACCCCAGCCATGGAACCAAGTCCCCCACGTACAGCTTCCCCATTATCTCTATGCTCTCATCGATCAGCTTCCGAAACAGCGCGTTCCTTCCCTCCTTCCTGGAAAACTTCCCTGAAACAATTCGACAAGTTATGTCATTTGTAAGAGCGTACAAGATCTCCGACACGTTCATGGCTGTCGTTGTTGGCGAAGTTGCCTCGGAGGAGATCCGCTGGATCATGAAAGCCACCTCGTCCTCCCTCATGCGCCAGTAAGACTGCACTCTCGTGGAACTCAAGAGGTGGACGGTGCAAATCTTCCGGAGCTGTCTCCATTGCTCGCCGTAAGACGAGAAAAGCAAGTCAGTGCCCCCATGAAAGATGATTGTAGCAGTCTTTGGAACAAATCGGCCGCCGAAGACCTGGTCATGGGTGCGAAATATTTCTCTGGCGGCGTCCGGTGATGACACCACCAGAATTGGCACCTGACCGAAGTGGCGGAGCATGAGCGGCCCATGCTTCTGCGCCAAGTCATGGAATGAGCGGTGAAGGCGCAAGCCGAGCTGGTGGAGGTTGCCAATGAGGGGAATCTTGGAGGGAGAAGGGAGCACGCCATGGGGCTTTCCTTGTGTGCTAGTTTTAAATGATAATAGGAGAAGTAAAGAGAGAGAGACGATGGAGGTAATCAAGAGAGTAATTAGAAGAGGAGATTGCTCCTCCTGGAGAAGATCAGACATAATAGAAGACAGTGCCATGGTTGTATAATCTGCCAAACTGTTGCTTCCCCTTTTAATGCTTAGTGTGGCTATATATATATATCGCCATAGAACGGCACTCGAGCGTACGGCGTACCACATATGAGAAATGATAATTTTATTGTAGAGCTCATTTTATTCTATCAAATTGACAGTGTTTTCTTTTGTAGGTAGCTACTATTTCTTATGGAAATTAATGTCAGTACTAGCTAGTCTTTTTCAAGGAAAGCAATTGCTGCTTAATTTGCTAGCAACATCAAGCCGAAAAATGCAAGCTAGGCCTAATTATTGTTGATGATCATCAACTCCTTGTTTAACCATTTATCGATCACCCACACATTTCATCAAGGCTTCCATTTTCATCAACTCGTTTCATCATTTATCACAGCTTACCCTTTGTGGGAACAACTTTGCTTTTTCGTTGAAACAAGACAACAGACTAGATTGTTAAATATTGGGTCTAAGAATTATTTTGTATGGGATGATCACTGGACTCCACATTTGTATAAAATTACTTACGAGGATATATTATTCTTTTCCTAGTTTTTTTATTAGTAATATTCTATTTTTGGTTTAAAAAAGAAGAATTGAATACAAGAGAATAAAGCGGCCAATAAAAAAGGAGATATTGAGAGGATACATGTAAATTAATTTGATATGAATCCAAAAACTCATAACTTTTTTTTGTTGGATTATATTTTGGGAGTTTTCGGTTACTTTTTTTTTGTTGCCAAAGATAGCATGTTCATTCATTGAATGATAAAGTAATGACAATAGTTGTCATTGTGGTTACAATGGACCTACATAACTTACGGACCTTATGGTAACCCAGCAATAGAATATGGAAAAATAGCTGGTGTATTTAAAGCATTGATAAAGTTGTATTGATCGTGTTATGCGGGTCAGGGATCTTTCCTTCGAAGACGCAACAATTTCAGGCTTTCCAAATACTCCATAGTAATGCACAGCAGCGACGAAGGCCATCTGGAAAAGGTTTAGAGTGTGGATAACGTCGAACCACCAAGAGGATAATGGTTGACCTGTATGCCGGCTAGGAATAGGGAGCTGCGAGTTCAACCAAAGTACCAAACTCGTTGGGCAAGTGGGCGAATGAAGAAGAGATGGGTTTCTTCTTCAGGGTTGTGCTTGAAAATGGGGCACTCTTCCGTAGGGATGGGAACATGCCGTCGACGTAGTGTTCACTACTAGAAACTTGGTCTTCAGCAACGGCCGCTCAAGCCGTTGCTATTTGCAACGGCATTCTTACGGCCGCCCGAGCCGTTGCAGATATCTGTATCTGCAACGGCGTTCTAACGGAAAACCGAGCCGTTGCTGATTATTTTAATTATCAGCAACGGCTTTCGGACGGAAAGGCTAGCCGTTGCTGATTTTTTAATTTTCAGCAACGGCTTGCTAACGGATAAGTGAGCCGTTGCTGATGATAACTTATCAGCAACGGCTTTCTAACGGGCGAGTGAGCCGTTGCTGATAAGTTTATATAGGGCACGCTCTCGCGCCCGACCCTTCTTCCTCCCGCTGCTGCCGCCGCCGCCTCCTGCCGAGAACTTCGCCGCTGCTGCCGTTGCTGCCGACGCCGACGCCTCTCGCCGACGCCTCTCGCCGTCGCGCCGCTGCCGCTGCTGCCGGTATGTTGATCGGCCGGTCTATACGGTTTCGGCCGGAGATGTTAAAATCCGACCGAAACCCTATTTCTAGGGTTTCGGCCGGCGGCGGTCGGCCTATGGCAGCCGCCGGACCTTCTACAGTGGCCGGACAGTGTGTCCGGCCACTGTACGCCGGCGCCGGAGGGTGGACTCCGGCGCCGGAATATATATATATATATATTGTTTTTGAAATTGTTAATTAATTATTTTATAAATGTTAATTAATTGTTTAGATTAATTGTTTAATTTGTTAGATTAATTATTAGGGTTTAGATTAATTTCGGACGCGCGCCGGAATCGTCCAATTCGGACTCGCGCCGGAATCGTCCAATTCGGACTCGCGCCGGAATCATCCACTTCGGACGCGCGCCGGAATCGTCCAATTCGGACTCGCGCCGGAATCATCCACTTCGGACGCGCGCCGAAATCGTCCAATATGGACTCGAACTGTCTCAAAACATTTAGAAAATAATCATCCATCCGACGAGTTGATATGTTTCACGTACGCATCGATCAGTCGGATATGATTTAGCAAAACCTTAGATCCGTTCGGGGATTGTATGTTCGTGTAAAAGAAGTAGATGATCTTTTATACGACGTACAATTCTTGAATTGTCCCTGATTGGACAATTTGGGAATATAGTTATTTGTACTGCACTTACGTTTTTATTTTAACTGTTAACTAATTATTCTAAATTTCGGCAACATCTCTCTTGTTCTCCGATACGCGCCCAGATGATATGCGTATTCGGAGAACTGTAGGGAGATGCTGTCGAAATTTAGAATAATTAGTTAACAGTTAAAATAAAAACGTAAGTGCAGTACGAATAACATAAATCCCGAATGGAATAGGACCATCTCACCTAAAGACATTAACCAAAGAAATTGTCATTGATTGACAGAATCATGTCGGCTGATCGAAGTTGGATGTACCGACGTTTTGATCATGGAGCTTTAACGAATGAGTTTCGATTAGGCGTAACGTACTTCCTAAATTTCGCCTATTCGAATCGAAATTTCGTTAGCATGGGTGATCAAATCCGATGTCCGTGCCGCATTTGTTCGAATGGCCGATTTTTGGATCGGGAGACTGTCACTCTGCATCTATATACCAAAGGATTTACACCAAGATATTTTCTATGGACTTGTCACGGGGAGTCACGCGAAGTCGGGACGTCGAGCAATCCTGTCGTTCAGACATATGGTGAATCTTCCTCTGCTGGTGCTTCTTCATCCGGTCAATGTAATCCCTATAGAACTATGATACTTGATAGTCTTGGGGGTCAATTCCACCTGAATGATAATGTTGATCGGCCAGTTCTTCAGACATCAGTCCCACCAGATACTACAGCGGTTGATATCACAGAAGTAGGGGCTGCGGTAGAGATTGAATTACCGAATAAAGAAGCTGTAGAATTTTACGAGATGTTGAAAGCTGCCGATGAACCTTTGTATGAGAATTGTCCTAAATACACTAGGTTTTCAGCAATGACACAGCTCTTAAACATCAAGGCCGATTGTAATATCAGCGGAGTTGCGTATGATCGGATTGCTGGATTGATTAATGGAATGCTGCCTACTGATAACAAGTTTGAGCCTACTTTTTATAAGACTAAAAAGCTAATGAGAAAATTGGGGCTTGGGTACGAAAAAATACACGCGTGCCAAAATAACTGCATTTTATATTATAAAGAAAATGTGCAGTTGGATAAATGCCCTGTATGTCAACACCCTCGTTACAAGGAGAAGAAATCGGTCCGACAGAAAAATATCCCGTTTAAGGTGCTTCGGTATTTTCCACTAACACCGAGGCTTCAAAGATTATTCATGTCGGAAAAGACAGCCCCCTACATGAGTTGGCATGCAAGAAGTCGTGATGATACAGTAATGACTCATCCATCTGACAGTGAAGCATGGAAACATTTGGATACATGTTATCCTTCATTTGCTATGGATACTAGAAATATCAGATTGGGATTGTGCACAGATGGTTTTAATCCGTTTGGGCATTCTGCAACTCCTTATTCAGTTTGGCCAGTGCTGCTGACAGTTTATAATTTGCCACCGTCAATGTGCATGAAAGATGAATTTATTTATCTTTCGATGATTATTCCGGGTCCTAAGGGTCCGCGAAAAGAAATTGACATATTTCTCAGACCCTTGATAGATGAATTGAAAATATTGTGGACTGAGGGAGCTGTCACTTATGATTGTCATCGGAAGCAAAACTTCAATTTAAAGGCCGCGGTCTTGTGGACAATCAATGATTTCCCCGCGTACGGCATGTTGTCGGGTTGGAGCACTCACGGCCGACTCTCTTGCCCGTATTGTATGGAACACTCTAAATCAATCAGTCTTCAGAACGGACGAAAAATCTCATTCTTTGATTGTCATCGTCGATTCCTACCGGTTCATCACCAGTATCGAAGGAATCGTAATAAATTTACTAAGGGCAGAGTCGAAAGAGATGGGCCATCACCGATGTTGTCTGGTGAACAAATGTTAGCACGTGTTTCAGCACTTCCAGATATAGTATTTGGTCGCAATGAAAGAGTGTCAGGTTTTGGCCAAACACACAACTGGGTGAAAAAAAATATCTTTTGGGAATTGCACTATTGGAGTTCATTATTGATTCGACATAATTTAGATGTCATGCACATTGAAAAAAATGTGTTTGATAATATTTTCAACACTGTGATGGATATTTCTGGAAAAACTAAAGATAATGTCAAAGCCCGACATGATCTGAAAATACTTTGTAAAAGACCAGAGTTGGAGTTACAAGAGGTCAACGGACGATATCTGAAACCGAAGGCCCTATATGTGTTAAATAAACAACAGATCAAAGATGTTTGTCAATGGGTAAAAGAACTCAGATTACCCGATGGATATGCTTCAAACTTATCTCGATGTGTGAACGTCGATGATTGCAAAATATCAGGGATGAAGAGCCATGATTGTCATGTATTCATGCAGAGATTACTTCCGATCGCATTTCGAGATCTTCTACCTGATAATATTTGGGGTCCGTTGACTGAATTAAGTATGTTTTTTAGAAGCATCTGTGCAAATGTCCTTCGAGTCGAAGATATGTCAACACTTGAAAATAATATTGTTGAAATCATATGCAAGCTGGAGCAGTTTTTCCCTCCTGCATTTTTTGACTCGATGGAGCATCTACCGATACACTTGGCATACGAGGCACGAGTTGGTGGCCCCGTTCAATATCGTTGGATGTACTTATTTGAAAGATACATGAATCGTCTGAAGAAAAAAGTAAAGAACACCGCAGCTGTTGAAGGATCAATATCTGAATCGTATATCATCCAAGAAATTTCAACATTCTGCTCATTTTACTTTGAATCGACAGTACAGACAAGATTTGATCGTCTTCCACGTAACGACGATGGGGGTGTTCGACATTCAGATGGACGTTTAAATATATTTTGTCACTCTGGTCGTGCTTTTGGTTCTCGTCCATCTCGACACTTAAGCGATGAAGAGTATCATTTGGCACACTTGTATGTATTACTCAATTGTCCAGAGATTGAACAATTCATTGAAATATTTGACATTGAGATGGTGCAAAAATACTCTATTCACAACGATCAAGAATTGGAGAGATTACGGAATCGTGATTTCCCTACTTGGATTCAGACTTACAGCAAAGATCACAGAGCTGAAATAGATGAATAAATATTTGAGTTTGTTAGTGGACCGTCGCGACTTGTGTCGTGCTATAGCGGATATTTTGTTAACGGGTATAAATTTCACACGGTTGAATATTCATTTGCAAAGAAGACGATGAATGCTGGGGTCTGCGTGAAAGGGACAACCTATGTTGAATGTGATATGGATTTTTATGGACTGATGGAAGAAGTGATAGAGTTGCACTACTTCGGCTTGAAATCAGTGATCCTATTTAGATGTCATTGGTTCGATACAACAGAAAGGGGCATGAAAGTTCATCCAAAATACAAACTTGTTGAGGTTAATTACAAATCGAAATTGGCAGCAAATGAGCCTTTTATATTGGCATCACAAGCCGAACAAGTATATTACGCGAAGTATCCGGCTCGAAATAAAGATAGAGCAGATTGGCGTGTAGTCTGTAAGACAAAAGGTAGAGGAAAAATTGATCCGATAGTAGGAGAAAATGATCCTCCTGGTTTCTATCAAGAAGATGATATTCCTGCTGTGGATCGTATTATTCCAATACTCGAGGATGCAGACACAACGTCAATTCAATTAGAAGTTGAATATGCTGATGATGACGATCATGAAATTGAGGAAGCTGGAGATGAAGAAGATGAAGAAGAGGAAGAAGAGGAAGAAGAGGAAGAAGAAGAAGAATTCGAAGACTATTATTCAGATGATGAAGAATAATTGTAAAGTATATATTTTATTAAATATATCTCTACTATTTATACAATAATCTGATTATATGTCTGTTCGACAGATATGTCTGGTCGTGGTTATCGACGCAGGAGAGTTTCGGAGTCTCCGATCGGTGAGACTCCAGCACTTACTCATGCTGCTGATCCTCCTGTTGCTGATCCTCATTCCGATGATACTGCCGAGGCTAGTACATCCAGACGTAGGCGGCCACGCGGGCCGAACAGGTGGCAGCCTCCACCAGCCACAGAGTCACGTAGATTGATTAGCGTGATTGGGGAGCGGTACGTAATATATCATGAATTATGAATCATTATAAATTCATTATATCATAATATAATATTAAAATTTATTTTTGTTGTGCAGGTTCCAGCAAGAAGAAGTGCCGAGGAGCATTTCTTCTACTATTCGACGATACATGCACGGGGCATGGCCTACGTGGTCTCACGTGCCTAGCGAGCACGTCGACATGTTATGGCGCGAGTTTGAGGCACGTATTATTATTTTTTTTACATGCATGATGATATATTAATATTGGTACTGATATTATTATTTTGCAGGCTCGCTATACATGGGCCGAGGACCAGAGGCCCTTCATTTACGCTGCCTGGGAGGCTATTTCCCGGGCAAGGTACAACGGGCAGCTGGGGCAAGCTCGGTCCCAGGCGATGGCCCGAGCTGGGACCACTAACATCGCGGAGACTCGGGGATACGGCCCCGGTTGGATTACTCCGGATATATGGGACCAGCTCGTGGGGATATGGTCGACGGATCGATGGCAGGAGGTTTCTCGGAATGCGGCTAGAAATCGCATGTCGGGAGGAGCAGCGCGTCACACCGGCGGCTCTGTTGCATTTGCAGTGCACGCAAACCGTATGGTAAGTATATCTTTTAATTATATATTTTATTTGTTATTATGTGTACTAATTAATGTATTTGTTTTGTAAATGTAGACGACGGTGTCGGATGACGGGACTGTCCAGCGACCCTCCCCGATGGCAGTGTTTGAGCGGACTCACCGTCGAGCACATGGGACTGGGGAGTACATCCACAACCGCGCTGCATACATTATGGTAATTATATATTTGTTTAAATTATTCATTATATATTTATAATTTAAGTTTTATGATAAATATTAAACAAAAAATCAAACTCGAGTAGGAGACCTACAGCCAGACGGTGGTGCAGCGCGGGGGTACCCCCGAGGACTTTGACGCAGCATCGTGGGTCGAGGCCGCAGGTGGCTGGGACCATGGCCGCGTATATGGCTTCGCAGATAGTGGTCATGCGCGAGCCGTACTAGGGCCACTTGGGGCACCGACCCCTCCGGTCGCTGGTGAGCGGCCGTCCACCTCTAGATCCAGTTATGATCATAGTAACAGAATAAGGACTCTAGAGGAGACGGTCGCGCGTCAGACTGAGATGATGGAGCGCCAGAGTCAGATGATGACAGATATACAATCTATGCTACGCAACATGTCAGGTCATCCCGAAGCAGGCATCTCTTCGGCATCATCTAATCCGTCGTCCTCGAGTCAGTCCACGCCGGTGTACACTCAAGCACTCCAGACCCCGCCATATGATCCAGGCCATCCTCCATCGTCATCGTGAGATTTTGTTTATATTGACTTTGTTACTTAGATATTGAACTTGTTTAATTTATATTGACTATGTTACTCAGATGTTGATACTTCAATTTTACATTTGAATTGTGTTTATACTATCGTGGATAATTATGAATATAAATATAATTGTTTTGATGTATATCTTAGTGTGTTTGTGATGTGTGAATGAATGTGTATAAGATGTTTGTGATGTGTGTATGAGGGTATGGGTGTGTGAGTTATGTATCAGATAAATGTATCAATGTATCAACGGAAATTAGAAATTTGAAATATTTCTGTTTGCAGGTATGGGTCATCAGCAACGGCTTTCCCACGGCCGTCCGTGGGAAAGCCGTTGCTACAAGTGTATCGACAACCGTTGCTGATGACCTACAGCAACGGCTTAGCGACGGGTTTTTACTAACGGCTTTGCTACGGACTCGAGGCCGTTGCTATTAATGTTATCAGCAACGGCTCCGGTTCCGTGGTAAAACCGTTGCTGAAAATATTTTTAGCGACGGCCCAGCGGCCGTTGCTGATCCGTTGCTAAGTCATCAGCAACGCGACTTTCTGTCACGGCTTTATTGCAACGGCTCAGCCGTTGCTGATTCCCTTCAGCAACGGCTCAGCAACGGCATCAGCCGTTGCTGATGACCATTTTTCTAGTAGTGGTTGTTCGCATGGGGAATGAGTCTTGTAGTAATCTCCATATGAAGGTTTGAATCTTCGGAGGGAAGTTTTAACTTCCATATGTTGTTCCAAGGGAAAGGTTTTGGAGAAAGGTTGGCTTGCTGCATCTGGTGGGTTATTAGTTTGTAGCCGGAAGCAGTGGTGTAACTTCCATGTGAGGCGTAGTGCCATATTGGGGTGTCGCCACCAGATTGGAGTTCAGTCGACAGTATGAGGTCAACGACGGAAGCGGGGAAGGAGCGAACCAATTGTGTTACATCCCGCTTGATGGGATAACTAACTCATCAATTTCATAGGCCAACCTATTGGCCCAATTAAAATGCTTAAGCTGAAGTTGATAGTAGCACACCCATCAAGCCTTATAAGCTAACACCACATCCAACATACTCCCGATGTGGGACTAAACCGGGGTATTACAATCTCCCTCACTTATGTCTTGTCGTCCACGTCAAGACCCAACTCGAGTCTAACACATAGCCCAGAATCACACCTAAGTCGGCAGCATGTTAGGCCTAGCCCAGTAGCGGCTCCACCCCATCACCTGGGCAGCCCTTTCTCACATAGGCTCCCTCACCATGCCTAGGACTAGGTCTTGCTCTAATATCATTTGTTACAACCCGCTTGATGGGATAGCTGACCCACCAACTTCATAAGCCAATCTATTGATCTAATTAAAATGCTTAAGCTTAAGTTGGTGGTAGCACACCCATGAAGCCTTATAAGCCAACATCACATCCAACATACACGATGTGGGACTAAACCGAGGTATTACAATCTCCCTTACTTATGTCTTGACGTCCTCGTCAAGACTCAACTCGAGTCTAACGTACAACCCAAAATCACACCCAAGTCGGCGGCATGTAAGGCCTAGCCTAGTAGCGACTCCACCCCATCACCCGGGCAGCCCTTTCTCACATAGGCTCCCTCACCATGCCTAGGACTAGGTCTTGCTCTGATACCATTTGTTACAACCCGCTTGATGGGATAGCTGACCCACCAACTTCATAAGCCAATCTATTGGCCTAATTAAAATGCTTAAGCTGAAGTTGGTGGTAGCACACCCATCAAGCCTTATAAGCCAACATCACATCCAATATACTCACGATGTGGGACTAAATCAGGATATTACAAATTCTGTATGCCACATGTAGGTGTTGTTATCAAAGAAAACTGATATCAAAGTTGGTCGGAGGTTTTGTTGAGGGCCAATGAGACTAAAGTGTGGTTCGCATGGAAGCCATGGTTGACCAAAGGCAGTGCGTGTTGTTCTGGCTCATATTTTCCATCGTAGGTCCGATTTTAGGAGCTCACGCCCTTTGAGTATACTTCTCCATCCCCATGAGGGGTTGTTGAAGTTTTCAGATTCCATGTAGGAGCAGTATGGGAAGTAGCGGCCCTTCAGTGTGCGGTTGAGGAGAGTGTGCGGGAAGTTGAGAATGCGTCAACTTTGTTTAGCAAGAAGAGATAAGTTTTGAGCTCTGCAATCTCGAAAGCCCAGGCGGCCCTTCGAGAAGCTTTGGCAAAGCGGTCGCCAAGGGATCCATTGTATACTTCTTTTTCCTTATGAAGAGGACCACCAGAAGTCTGCACATGCTCGACTGATCCGCTCGCAAATGGCGTCTGATAGGTAGAAGCTTGACATTCTGTACGAGGGGATTGCATTGAGTACAACTTTAATAAGGATGGAACGACTTGATTTGGATAGAAGCTTGGAGGACCATGTTTGAATCTTATCTTGGAGTCTTGTGATGATGTATTCAAATGAGTTGTTCTTGGAGGCGGATATAGTTGCTGGCAAGCCAAGGTAGTTATCATCAAAGTTTAGTGTTAAGATCTGTAGTGTGGCACTAATTGAGTGCTTGAGTTGGGCCGAATAGTGTTTGGAAAAGAAGAGAGCAGATTTATTATAATTGACTTCCTAGCCGCTTATGCTTGCAAAGATTGCGATGATTCACTGAAGTGCTTGTGCGTGGTGTTCATTTGCTTGACTGAACAAGAGCACATCATCGGCGAAGAAAAGTGAGGAAATATTGGAGGGGCTGTGCCTACTGACTTTGACTCCTTGGATGATGCCCCGTTGCCTTTCCGTGTCCAGTAATTGGTGAAAACATTCCATTGCAATGACAAAAAGGAATGGGGAGAGGGTGTCTCCTTGACGAATACCACGAGTGGGCTTGAAGTATCCGAGAGGACTGCCATTAACCAGAACTGAATAGGAGACTATCTCAATGCATTGTTGGATTAGTTCTGTGAAATTGGGGTGGAAACCCATTGCTTTGAGTGTGGCTGCGATGAAGGGCCATTCAAGTCTATCGAAGGCCTTGCTCATGTCAAGTTTGATGACCATTTCATGCTTGTTGGTGCGCTGCTTGGTTTTGAGGTAGTGCGTGATTTCATGTGCTAGCAATATATTGTTCGAGATCAATCTATTTTGAATAAAAGGTGCACTGGTTATCCGAGATAAGAGTATCCATGAGCGGTTTTAATCGGTTCACAATGATCTTAGAGAATATTATATATATATATAGTAGCAGAGGTTTATCGGCCGGAGGTGCGTCATGTCTTGCACCACATTCTGTTTAGGTATTAAAGCAATGAGTGTGTGATTGAAGCTTTTGAGAAGCTTGCGACTTTTGAAAAAGGTGGCCACCGCCTTGGTGATGTCCGGACCAATTACATTCCAGTGGTGACAAAAGAAGTGTCCAATGAAGCCGTCGAAGCCAAGAGCACCATCCGAATTGAGGGAGAAGGCAGCCAGCTTGGTTTCCTGATCAGTGATAGGTCTGAGGAGCCAGTTGTTGCCTCTGTGAGAAACCCTTTTGAAAGGAAGTCGGAGGATTATATCCAAGTTGTCCGGTTGGGTGGTGCTGAAAAGAGTTTGGAAATATTGTTGCGCAACTTCAGCTATTAAATCAATTCCTTCAACCCAGTTACCATCTTGATTTTTTAATCATTGGAGGGTGTTCAGGCTTCGACGTGAGTGGGTGCAAGCATGGAAATAGGAGGTGTTTCGATCACCTTCTTGAAGCCATTTGATGAGGGATTTTTGACGCCAGTATGCCTCCTCATTTTGGATTTCTTTACAAAGGTCCATTTGCAGGCGACGCCTTAGGTTGATGTTATCCTGGTCGTGCTGATTGGGTATGGAGAGGAGCTGTTGTTGTAGAGCAATCACTTTGCTGGCCGAGTTTTGGCTGTTATCTTTTAGCCATGAGAGAATGCAAGTTCAAGTGGCTTTGAGTTTGGAGTGTATGCAGAACTGGGGAGAGCCCTTGGTGTTGATTTTCTAGGCGTCCAAAGTGATGGCGTCAATCTGAGGGGATGCATTCCATCTTTTGTCATATTTGAAGTAAGGTTTCCATCGAGTGAGATTTGCCGGCTTGAGGAGAATTGGATGATGATCACTGCCTAGAACTTCTAGGTGAATGGCTTGCCAATCTTTCCATAGGTCATGTCAATCTAAGGTGGCCAAATATCTGTCTAAGACCTTCTCGATGTGATCAGGTTGAGCTCTTTTGTTCGACCAGGTAAAGGCAGGGCCAGTCGTGGGGAATTCAAGAAGGTTCCCGGAGTGCAATAACAATTGAAGATCTTCTATCATATGAGCGTGAAAGGCTGCTCCGCCTAGTTTCTCGTCAAGCCTAAGAATAGCATTGAAATCTCCACCCAGAAGTATAGGAGAGGATCGGTGATGGATGATTTCTAAGAGTTGCTGAAGTTGCTGACGGCTTGTTGACAAGTTGTAGTGGAGATGGAGCCCAATAAATTGCCATGCAAGCGAGCTGTCAGGGTGAGAGATATGAGCATGAATGTAATAGGTACATGAGGAGAGGATTGTGATGGGAATTGAATGCTTCCATGCAAGTATTAATCCACCCGCAATGCCTATAGGATTGACTGAGAAGAAATCATCGAAGCCACACTTTGAGAGAAGCTTTTTGTAGTGGCTGACTTCATGCTTTGTTTCAGAGATGAACACACAGTCTGGGGAGTTTGAAAAACACATATTCTTCAGGTGTCGAATCGTTAAGGGGTTCCCAAACCCTTGACACTTCCATATGAGTGTGTTCATTTGGGGTGGGGGGGGGGGAGGGGGTTCGGGTTGGCTACCTCCATCGCTGAGAAGATTTTTTTTTTAAAAAAATATTTTTTAATTTACTATTTTGATATATAATTCATTCTTGTTCTTTTTTTCTTCGTCCTCTTTTCCTCTCCTTCTCTTCTTTCTTCTATCATATTTTTCTCCATTTCTTCTCTTTTGTTTTAATTTTGCTACTCCTATTTATTTTTTCTATTCTTTTTCTTTACTAATGTTTTGATTCTTCTTTACATATTATCAAGTTTGTTCAAGATATCAAATTTTTTACAAGGTTGGTATATAATTTGTTTTTGTAACGAGAATTTTCGAAAATCGGATTTTGGGAGAGGAAAATTCTCATATCCATTTTGGGGGTTAAAATTCTCAAAACTGGAATTTAGTGGATTTGATACCCATTTTATCCCTGGGCAGACTTTGGTTAAAAATATATAAAATATATAAAAAAATTCAAAAAAATAATTTTAATTTATATAAAAAAATTATAATAAAAATAAGGTGTTAGAGTTTAAAAAATATATTTTCAAACTCTCTAATTCATTATAGAATTTTGCACAAAGTCTATAAATCTAAGTTTAAATTAAAAATTATGAAATATTTTGATGAAAAATATTTTTTTGAACCACAACACATCTTTTATATTTTATTAAATTATTATTATTATTATTATTGAATTATAAAACTATTATACACTTTGGGCAAAAGTCTCTATTAGAGAATTTTGCCCAAAGTCTATAAAATTAATTTTTAATTAAAAATAATAAAATATTTTTTGTCCAAAATATTTTGATAGACTTTAGCACATATTTTATATCACACATATATTTTTTATGAATTCAATTTTTTTTTTATAATTATAAAATTATTATAAATAAAAGTCTAACTTATTAGAGACTTTTGTGCAAAGTCTATAATAGTTTCGTAATTTTTTAAAAAAAAATATTTGAATTCATGAAATAATTTTTTAATGATACAAAAGAGGTACTATGATCCAAAAAAATATTTTACATCAAAATATTTTATAATTTTAAATTTTATTTTTAATTTATAGACTTTGTGCAAAAGTCTTTAATACATTAGATAGTTTGAAAAATATATTTTTTATTCTCTAATATTTCATTTTTATCATAAAAGATCTTTTATAAATTGAAATTATATATATATATATAATATTTCTAGGGTTTTCCAAAAAAATATTTTACATCGAAATATTTTATAATAATTTTAATTTTAATTTTAATTTATAAACTTTGTGCAAAAGTCTTTAATACATTAGACAGTTTGAAAAATATATTTTTTATTCTTGAATATTTAATTTTTGACCAAAGGTGACCCAGGGGTAAAATGGGTATCCGATCCACTAAGTTCCGATTTTAGAAATTTTGAATCTTCAAATCCAGTTTTGGAAATTTTCCTTTTCCAAACTTCGAATTTGGGAAATAGCTATTTTTGTAATCTCTATTTAATTAATTTTTTTCATATATAATTTTCCAAATGATCAAATCCTTCCTATTTTTTAAAATGTTAGAAAATTAATATTTTTAGATTTATGTTTAATTAAAATTAATGAATTTAATTAAAAATTATTAAACGGTATACAGCGGGCGGTATACCGCGCTCGAATTCCATGTGCAGTGGAATTCGAACCGCCTGCAGCAGAATTTGAGTCGAATTCCACTCTAGGCGGATTTGAATATTTTTAAAAACATCAAAACATACCGGCACCTCTCGTAGGCGCCGGTATGTTTAGAATATATATATATATATATATTTAAAACTTTCGACGCCTTTGACTAGTGTCAAAATGTTAGCACATGCGTCGATATGTCCTATTTCGGCTATATTCACTATTCACCCATTTTCGTCACTTTGGCAGGCGTCTAAATTTTTATATCTACTTATTGGTATCAAAAAATATATACGAAAAGATTTGGCATCGAAAAATATATACTAAATGATTTGGTGTTGAAATTTAACTGGTTTGTTGCAGTGAATCAAGAATCTTACGATCAAAAGTGACTTGATATTTAAAGTAACGAGCCCAGCTTGCATGCCTGGATCGTCCCGAACAGAGAGAAAAACATCCAGAAAATCCTTCTCGTCATCATCACCAGTCCCCGCCATCATTTTGTCTTCATGTTCCTTGATCACCTGGTCAAGCAAATCATCCCACCTCTTCTTGATCTTCTTGGCTGTTACAAGATTTCCGGAGAAAACATCGAGCCAGCCCAGCCATGGAACCAAGTCCCCCACGTACAGCTTCCCCATTATCTCTATGCCCTCATCGATCAGCCTTCGAAATAGCGCATTCCTTCCCTCCTTACTGGAGGACTTCCCTGAAACAATTCGACAAGTTATGTCTGTCGCGCTCCGGCCCCCGGCCCGAGACGCGACGGCAACACAAACATCGCGCAGCGAAGGAAAAGCCACGAATCATAACATATAATAAAATAGCAACATTAAAACCAATAATTTCAATCCATCAGTCGATCAAATACAATTATCAAAATATAAAATAGATATACAAATTATAGCTCCAAAATAACAATGTCAATGATTAGCATTATAAGGCGACAAAACGAAACAAAATACGAAATCAGTCGCCATCAGAGCTCCACATCTACGACTGACTACTAGCTGTCTAAAAACTATCTATGCATTGATCTATAGATCGACTGCTCACCCCTGCAAGTCTGAAGCAAAAACAACGGAGATCGGCGAATGCTGAGTAGGAGAATCATAATATGATCAACAAGTATCAAGTGTCAACTCAACAATGCATAACAACATGACCTAAGATGCAGTCAAAGGCAATGAACACAACAAATACTCCTCACCTACTCCTAAACAACATCAACTGAATCATCGAGTGTGTGGACCGTTGGGTAAAAACCCCCACACTCTATCACCTACAGAGTGGCATCAACCGTCCGCTCCAATGGTGACGCGACTACCCCCACCAAGCAGGTAGCCCGACGAGCGTCGTATCCGACATTCGCACACCCAAAGGTGCCCAAAGTGACTAGTCAATATCCATACTCTCAGCCATGTCTGGAGGGTACCGCAATAAAATGATCCTGGACCGAAGTCCTCTCCGAGGTCGTAGCCTCCAGATCGACAGGAACCATGCAACTCGACTCCAAGAGTGCAACAAGGTATATCACCATGATCAACAACATAGCAACAACTCCAAGTGATTATGACATGATCAATATGCTACTAACATAACATCATCATGATCAACAATATAATAACTCCAAGTGATTATGACATGATCAACAGGATAATAACATGCTCAACAAATAAACAACACCACATATATCAACATGATACTATGTATACGGTGACTAATCCAATGCACCATTGGATTAGCACAACATATTATTATCAAGAATAAACACCAATATGCAACAATAAAATGCAACACATATAATTTCTCTACATGGCATGTCCAACAATAATGTGCAACAGGAGTTCAATAATTTTTAGGAAGCAAAGCAAACAACTGAAGCAAAGGTATTTCCGAAATTTATCTCCGACGACAAATCAACAACAAACAAAGAACAACAGACTTGCAGGCTCAACCCACTCTCCAAACACCCATGCTCAACCCACTCTCCAAACCACAATTATTTCACACCAATCAATCAACTAAATTCTCATACTAATAATTTAATATTATTTAAATACCTCGACAACCTCAACAACTAATCAACTGAAGAAATATTCTAACAATATTTTCTCGGAAAACCAACCCTACCATTGCGTTCATCACGCAAAAATGATCAAGATTGCTATTCACCTCAACTGCAACTGACAACTCGGGGCCCACCAACTAAATTAACTTCAAACACAATTATCAATCACTTACTCAACAATATCAAAATACCAAAAAATATAAAAATTATATCAAACGATCTCCAATCTGAAATCCAATACCACCATCACATTCAGCACGCGAAAATGATCAAGATTTCTATTCACCTCAACTTCAACCGACAACTTGGAGCCCACTAAATAAATAAATTTCAAACATAACTATATCACTAACTTACTAAACAACATTAAAATACTGAAATATATCAAAATCATATCAAACGATCTTCAATCTGAAATCCGACACCACCATCGCGTTCAGCACGCGAAAATCTACAACTTTGGTATTCAGCTCAACTCAATCTGACGACTATACGATCAACTACAAAAATACCTTAATAATTCATAAATCAACCCAATTTCATATGATACAGCTCTATTCTCTAACCACTATTTATCCCTCCTCACCCACTTGTCTCCCTCTCCCCTCACCCCCCTTGCCCCTGCGCCCGACGCCACCTCCCTACTCCGCTTGAACCCACGCCGACCGACCTCCCGGACGCCGGCGATCACCCTGGCGGTCTCGCCGGCCTCGCCAGGCCTCTCCCGCGGCTCCTCGCGCCGACGGGACAACCACCACCTCTCTCTCTCTCCTTCTTCTTCTTCTTCTTCTTCTTCTTCTTCTTCTCCCGATCTCCCTCTTCTCCTCCGATCACCTGCAGACCCATCTCCTCCTCTCGGCCAGCCGCCTACCCGTCGCCGACAGACGACTCCACAACCTCCTCGACCCTTCGACCCACGACCGACCGAGCGGAGGCCCGGATGGCCCGCCGGCAGCGTTCGGCTGCTCGGTGCCGCCATGGCTGCGCGTGGCAGCCCTCCGGCTGGCCAACCTCGACGTGGCAGTTCGCAGCCACTAAAAGCGGCCGCAGCGTGCGACATCCGCACATGGCCTGCCCGCGTGGGCTGCGGCTTCACAGCCACTTCTTCCCCCCTTGTCTTTGTCGTACGATTCGTCGGAGATAACAACGGAGATGAAGCAACGGAGAGGATGAGATCTCCTACCTCAATTCCGTGACTCCGACGACAATGAGCCCCACCGGCAACACGCGCCGACTCCTCCTCGACCTTCCCCCTACGCGCGCAGGCACCCTCTCTTCCTCCTCTTCTTCTCTACCTCTCCTCACACATTCCCTCTTTAAAACCCCTCAACAGCCACACCACCTCTCCCCCACCGCCACCTGCCACTGCCACCTCTCGACTTTTTTTTTTTAATACCCGGACATAACAATGTCATTTGTAAGAGCGTACAAGATCTCCGACACGTTCATGGCCGTTGTTGTTGGCGAAGCTGCCTCGGAGGAGATCCTCTGGATCATGAAAGCCACCTCCTCCTCCCTCATGCGCCAGTAAGACTGCTATTGGAATATGGAGTCTGATTATTAAAAGAGATATTTTAGTAATATCTCATTCTTTTGGTAACCCTAGATCTCATATGTATAAATAGCATATGTTGTAATTTGTGACAACAAAATTGAATAAAAAGAAGAGAGAAACTCTAGTGCAGCCATGGACATAGGCATCTTTGCCGAACCACGTAAATCTTGTGTTTTGTGTGATTTTTTCTATTCGATTTCTTGACGTCTATCCCTAACAACTGGTATCAGAGCCTCGTTGAGGGGAATAGTGGGAGCGATGGCATCAGACGATGGAAAGGTGAAGATCGACAAGTTCGACGGGAAGGACTTCGGGTTCTGGAGGATGCGGATTGAAGATTATCTGTACCAAAAGAAGCTTCACAAACCTCTGTTAGGTACAAAACCATAAAAGATGGCACAAGCATAATGGGATCTACTAGATCGCCAGGCTTTGGGGGTGATCCGTCTCACGTTGTCGAAGAACGTCGCGTTCAACATCATCAACGAGAAAAGGACGGCAGATCTAATGAAGGCGCTATCGAACTTGCACGAGAAACCGTTTGCATCTAAAAATGTGTATTTGATGCGCCAATTATTCAATTTGAAGATGGGAGAAGGTGTCGCGGTTGCGGAGCACATCAACGAATTCAATGTCATTACGACAACACAACTGAGTTCGATTGATATAAATTTCACGATGAGGTAAAAGCGTTAATCTTATTATCATTCTTACCAGAAAGTTGGGCCACAACAGTTACCGCAATGAGTAGTTCCTCCGACAGTAAGAAATTGGAACTTGTGAATGTTCGAGATTTGATTCTCAGCGAGGATGTACGCAGAAGAGAGACGGGCGAATCTTCAGGTTCCGTTTTAAGTACTGAAGGTAGAGGAAGAAGCAATAGACGAGGACAAAAGCCAAGTTATGCCAGATCCAAATCCAGAACGAGAGGGCAGTCAAAGGTTCGCAATGATATCACATGCTGGAATTACGATACGACGGGTCATTTTCAAAGTGATTGCAGAAAACCAAAAGTGAAGAACAAGATGCAATTTTCGAAGAACAAGAAACAAGATGAGGAGTCAGCAAATACAACGAGCGAAGACATAAGCGATGCTCTAGTTTGAAGTGTTGACAGTCCTATGGAATCTTGGATTCTAGACTCGGGGGCATCTTTTCCCTTGACTTCCTGCAGAGAATCATTGCACAATTTTATTCCCGGGAAGTTCGGAAAGGTCTATTTAGCATATGACGAGCCTCTTAATATTGGGGGGAAGGGCGAAGTTCATATCAGCACTCCATACGACACGCAGTGGAAGCTACAGGATGTCAGATATGTTCCTGGACTCAAGAGAAATTTGATTTCTATGAGTCAGTTGCATAGTCTCGAATACACATCGGTGTTTGGGAATAGTTCTTGGAAGGTTCTAAAATGTTCTATGATCGTATCTCGAGGCAACAAGATGGGGACTTTATACATGACTTCCGATGACAAGAATAGAATATCAGTAGCTAATTGCAGAGATGATTCAGATTTATGGCATCGAAGACTCGGACACATGAGTGAGAAGGGGATGAAGCTTCTAGCATCGAAGGGAAAGCTACCTCAGTTGAAATCTGTTGACATCGGGCTATGTGAAGATTGTGTGTACGGAAAGCGGAAGAAGGTCAGTTTTTCGAAAGGGGGAAGATTACCAAAGAGCGAAAAATTGGAGCTTGTACACACGGATGTCTGGGGGCCAACACCGGTCCCATCCCTTGGCGGCTCACGATATTACGTGACTTTCATCGACGACTCGACTAGAAAGGTATGGGTTTATTTTTTTGAAAAATAAATATGATGTGTTTGTTACTTTTAAAAGGTGGAAAGCTGAGGTCGAGAATCGGACTGGTTTAAAGATCAAAAGTCTGCGTTCAGATAACGGCGGAGAGTATGATAGTATTGAGTTCAAGGAGTTTTGTATAGAAAATGGTATTCAGATGATAAAAATAATTCCAGGTACACCAGAGCAGAATGGCATCGCCGAGCGAATGAATAGAACTCTGAACGAACGTGCCAGAAGCATGAGGATACACTCCGGGCTACCAAAGACTTTTTGGGCAGATGCAGTAAACACAGCAACCTACCTAATAAATCGAGGACCGTCAATTTCACTCGAGTTCAGGATACCGAAAGAGGTATGGACTGGGAAGGAGGTAACATTTTCTCATCTAAAAGTTTTTGGTTGTGTTTCATATGTGCTCATAGAAACGGAGAAGAGGGACAAACTTGATCCCAAGGCCATAAAATGCTATTTTATTGGTTATGGTTCTGATGATTTTGGTTATCGTTTTTGGGATGAACAGAACAGGAAAATCATTCGGCACAAAAATATTACATTTAATGAACAGGTGTTGTACAAGGATAGAATGACAACCGGATCAGTTGAGCCAAGAAAACAGCAAGAAGAAAGTGTTGAGTTGAAAGAAATATCAGATGAAGACGTAACTGAGAGACAAGATGGAGGTCAGGAGGACATTACAATTGAAGCACAACATGATCCAACAAGATCAGAACAAATTCTTCCAAGAACAGTAAGAAAATCTGTTAGGATTAGAAGACCTACGAAGCGATTTTCTCCTTATTTGAATTATTTGGTTTTAACTGACGTTGGTGAACTAGAATATTTTGATGAGGCTATGCAGATGAAAGACTCTGTCAAGTGGGAGCTTGCCATGGAAGACGAGATGAGGTCTTTGCATAAGACCAAAACATGGGTTCTAACTCATTTACCTGACAGAAAGAAAGCGTTGCAAAATAAGTGGGTGTATCGAGTCAAAGAAAAGCATGACGGTAGTGAGAGATACAAGGCACGATTAGTAGTGAAGGGATTTCAACAGAAGAAAGGTATTGATTACACAGAAATTTTCTCTCCTGTTGTGAAGTTAACTACTATCAGAATTGTACTGAGCATCGTTGCAGCCGAGGATTTGTACTTAGAGCAGTTAGATGTGAAAACATCGTTTCTTCATGGGGATTTAGAAGAAGACATTTACATGGTTCAACCAGAAGGCTTTCAAGTTATTGGTAAGGAAGATCTTGTGTGCAGGTTGGAAAAGAGCTTATACGGCTTGAAACAGGCTCCTCGACAATGGTACAAAAAGTTTGACAGTTTCATCAATGACAATGGTTACACGAGATGTGAGATGGACCATTGTTGTTATTTTAAGAAATTCTCTAATAGTTATATTATTTTGCTTTTGTATGTGGATGACATGCTTGTTGCAGGATCAGATTTGCCGCAGATTAACAAGCTAAAGCAAGAATTGTGAAAGAAATTTGAAATGAATGACTTAGGACCGTCGAAGCAAATACTTGGGATGAGGATCACTCGAGATAGAGAAAAAGACATTTTAAAATTATCGCAGGAAAAATATATCGAAAAAGTTCTAAGCCGATTTGCAATTCATGATGCGAAGCCCCGGAGCAGCCCGTTAGGAGGTCACTTCAAACTCAGTAAGAAGCAATCACCGAAAACTAATGAAGAGCGAGAGTACATGGCCAAGGTTCTATATGCGTCTGCAGTTGGCAGTTTGATGTATGCAATGGTATGCATGAGACCGGATATCGCCCATGCAGTGGGAGTAGTCAGCAGGTATATGTCAAATCCAGGGAAGACTCATTTGGAAGCGGTCAAGTGGCTACTTCGTTATCTCAAAGACACTTCGAGTTTGGCACTTCAGTTCAAGAAGAGTAATGTGATTCTTCAAGGATTTTTAGACTCAGATTTGGGTGGAGACTTGGATAGTCGGAAAAGTACATCATGGTATATATTCACTTTGGGAGGCACCGCTATTAGTTGGATCTCTAAGCTTCAGAAGAGTGTTGCTTTATCTACTACAGAAGCCGAGTATATGGCAGTTTCTGAAGCTGGGAAAGAGATGATTTGGTTGAAGCATTTTCTGTCAAAATTGGGGAAAGAGCAGAACAGTAGTGCACTTTTCAGCGACAGTCAGAGTGCTATTCATCTAGCGAAGAATCCTGTTTTTCACTCTAGAATGAAACATATAAAGTTGAGGTATCACCACATTCGCGGATTAATTGAGGATGGAACATTATCTCTGAAGAAAATATCCGGAGAAGAGAATCCCGCGAATATGTTAACAGAGGAGGTCACAACTAAGAAACTGAGGCTGTGCACTGCCTTAGTTGGTCTCACGGTTAGTGATGAGGAGACACCACACTAGAAAATTTTGCAAGATCACAAAGAAGGAAGCACAATTGCAAGAGTATACCAATTTCACCAAGATCACTCTCCAAGTGGGAGATTGTTGGAATATGGAGTATGATTATTAAAAGGGACATTTTAGTAATATCCCATTCTTTTGGTAACCCTAGATCTCATATGTATAAATAGCATATGTTGTAATTTGTGACGGCAAGATTGAATAAAAAGAAGAGAGAAACTCTAGTGCGGTCGTGGACGTAGGCATCTTCGCCGAACCACATAAATCTTGTGTTTTGTGTGATTTTTTCTATTCGATTTTTTGACGCCTATCCCTAACAACTGCACCCTCGTGGAACTCAAGAGGTGGACGGTGCAAATCTTCCGGAGTTGTCTCCATTGCTGGCCGTAAGACGAGAAGAGCAAGTCAGTGCCCCCATGAAAGATGATTGTAGCAGTCTTTGGAACAAATCGGCCGTTGAAGACCTAGTCATGGTTGTGAAATATTTCTCTGGCGGCGTCCGGTGATGACACCACCAGAATTGGCACCTGACCGAAGTGGAGGAGCATGAGCGGCCCATGCTTCTCCGCCAAGTCATGGAATAAGCGGTGAAGGTGCAAGCCGAGCTGGTGGAGGTTGTCAATGAGGGGAATCTTGGAGGGAGAAGGGAGCACACCATGGGGCTTTCCTTGTGTGCTAGTTTTAAATGATAATAGGAGAAGTAAAGAGAGAGAGAGAGAGAGACGATGGAGGTAATCAAGAGAGTAATTAGAAGAGGAGATTGCTCCTCCTGGAGAAGATCTGACATAATAGAAGACAGTGCCATGGTTGTATAATCTGCCAACGATTGCTCCCCTTTTTAATGCTTAGTGTGGCTATATACATCGAGTGCAACTTCCATGGGCACGATGCTCATAAAAAATCTATGAATGAATGAATACGAACTTTAAGCGATCGACTAAATATGGATAAAAAATGAATGAATATGAACATGGATGAAAGAGGAATGAATATATTCATTCATTCCTTTTATATTCATGTTTAGTCGCTTAAAGCCCATATTCACTCGTTCATAGAGATTTATATGGGCAGGCGGCCCATATAAATTTTTTCCATATATATCGCCATAGCACGCGAGCGTACCACATATGAGAAATGATAATTTTATAGTAGAGCTCATTTTACTCTATCAAATTGACAGTGTTTTCTTTTGTACGTAGCTACTATTTCTTGTGGAAATTAATGCGAGTACTAGTCTTTTTCAAGGAAAGTAATTGCTACTTTGCTAGCAACATCAATCCTAAAAATGCAAACTAGGCCTAATTAAAGTTGATGATCATCAACTACTCGTTTGACCATTTATCACCCACACATTTCGTCAAACTAGGCTTCCATTTTCATCAACTTGTCTCACCATTTATGACATCTTTCCTTTTGTGGAAACAACTTTGCTTTTTCTTTGAAACAAGACAACAGACTAGATTGTTAAATATTGGGTCTAAGAATTATTTTGTATGGGACGATCACTGGACACCACGTTTGTATAAAATTACTTACGAGGATTGTTCTTTTCCTAGTTTTTTAATTAGTAATATTTTATTTTTGATTAAAAAAAGAAGAATCAAATACAAGAGAATAAAGTGGCCCATAAAAAAAAGGAGATATTGAGGTGATACGTGTATATTAATTTGATATGAATCCAAAAACTCAACTCTTTTTTGTTGGATTATATTTTGAAAGTTTGTTATTTAAATGTGTTAATTTGATATTGTGTATATAATATCTCAATTTAGTCTCACATTAAGAGTATATTGGATGTGATAAGCTTGATGAGTGTACTACCATCAACTTCAGTTTAAGCATTTTAACTAAGTTAATAGGTTGATTTATGAACAGTACTACAACACAACTGGCCAATAAAGATATAAAATTAGAGATAAATTAAATTTTTATTTCTAAATTTTTACATTTTGAAATTAATACATACAAAATTTATTTCAAATTAGTCTCTAAAGATCTGTAGAAACATCATCAATATAATCACTTAATTGATTTGACTCTAAGATTTTAAAAAACATTAATAATAGAGTCACTTAATTGATTTGTTTCTATAGATCTTTAGATATTAATTTGAAATAAATTTTGTGTCTATTAATTTTTAAATGTGAAGATTTAAAATTAAAAATCTAATTTATCTTTAAATTTGTGTCTCTATAGGTAAGTTATATTGTAGTGGGAGTTGATGAGTCATTTGGCCCATCAAGCGAGCCGTAATAAATGTTGAAGAGTGGAGTAATGAAGTATTTGATGGGATTGATGTAACCACTCACCTAATTGAGTTAGTATAATCCACGTGTTATTAAGGATTATTTTCTTAAGTTGATAAGTTTAAAGGGATATTTAATAAAAATGTGTTGCGGAGGCGCTGGGCGATACCGATGCCGATGCCGCTGTGGAGTGTCATACAAAAGTCGATCTTGTTGTTGATGGGCTGCAGACAAGACGTGTCGTCCCAGGAGAAGGTGGAGATGTTGGAGAAGTCGATAGGGCAGCTGGCCGTCGGTGGCAGCGGCACGGCCAGGAGGAGTAGGACGAGCAAGGAGCACAATGATCTCCACATATGGGCCGGCCGCCTCTTCTTGTTGTTCTAAGTCTAGAGCTGAGCTGATAAAGAGCCTGAGGTGGCTGAAGACAGAGGTCAGATGGGGCGGCTGATGGTATTAGTTGGTGTGAGCTGTTCAAAGAGTCAAGACCAACAGAGGAAGGCAAGTGGATATATACGATGGATGCTGCCTCTAATCAATTCCCTTCGCCTCTAATTAATTGGTATTGTGATGCGTGACTTATATCATAGATCATATTTATGTATTACTGAGTGATATATATATATATAAAACGTTTAATAATGAGCCAGCCTTTCCCTTTCTTCAATGATAAAAATATTGAATGCATATATACATGTATATTATAAAAGATGATCCATGTCTCTTTAGTCGAAAAGTCTGATTTTACCCTCAAACAGTCATGTCAGCATTTGCAAAACCCGGAGATAAAATTGACCTTTTGGATAAAGAGTTATGGATTCGAAAATTTTCAGATCTATATTATGAATTTAGAAATTTTTCGAATCCATATTGTGGATTCGGGTAATTGTTCTATAATAAATGTATAAGAGAAATATTTAAATATTATAGAACAAAAGATGATGGGCCGACAAGGCATTGAATTATGCCATTGGTGCATTTGAGGAAATGTTTTATGACTATGGGCTACGATTGTGCTATAAACAATGCATTGCACTCGGACAAAACTACTTGAGTGTCAACACTACAACACATCGTTGGAATTCTGACGACAGATTATAAAGAAATTCTGACGTCGGAGGGAGTAAATATATGCATTCTGACGGCAGTGAATCCGTCGAAAACGCGTGTCGAAAACTTTCCGCTTCATTTTAAATATTGACGTCTATCCTGGCGTAAAGATTAAAATTTCGATGGCGTGTGCGGTCGAAACGAGACGTCAGTATCGAAGACGATGACATTATGCTTAACATATTGACGTCTAAACAGGCGTCAATATGCTAATTAACCAATTTTTTTCGTTTTTTAAATAAATTTTACTCCTAATCAATAATTAATATAATAATTAGCTAATTAATTTAAAATTAATCAAATTATCATCAAAATTCAGTAATTAATCAACTTTATTTAATTGGAACAGTGATACAAAATTTAATTTAAACAGTACTCAGTAATTTTATTTACAAATAAAATTAAATAATTTAATCTTCATTGTCGTCCATATCCTCGTCGTCTTCTTGGTCTTCCTCGTCGTGTTCTCTATACGGATCAGCATCTCTATCTGTACATTTATATCAATTATAAGCATATAAATTTTAATATTATTAATTAAAATATTCAGTATGACAATATATAAATTACTTACAGTTTAAAAATGGATCTTTACTTGTACCTTCTCCGAGATTAGCCGGTGGTATTTCGTGAGGAAGACTTTCAGGAACATACAATCGATCCTGTTAAAAAACATATTTAATTAATTACAATGCTAAAAATATCAACTACAAATAAATTAAATAAATACATACATAATCAATTGGCGAGGAAAACATATTAGCTTGATTAATAATTGGATTTAGTCCCTGTGACGATGAATTATTAAATTGTTGTTGAAACCACATCTGCTCCATTCTGTTCAGTCTTTGCTGAACCTCCCTCATCTCAGCATCATGTTTTTGCTGCATTTCTTTCATTGCAGTCTCTTGTTGCCGCCGAAGCTCGTCATATGTTGCATCGTGGGAAGATGCAACAGAAGATTGTCGATGACGTTCATAAAATTGACTTGGTGTGACTCCAATCCCTTGTAGGCGAACTCGAGAATGATGTTCGGGACCAGATATTTCCCGATATACTTGGTTCTCGAGTTGAACTCGCTCTGTTGTTGGATTAGTCTCAAGTCGTTCATTAAGTGTTTGTTCGGCGGTGACCTACATTTCAAAAAATAGATTATAAATTTAAAAAATATTAATTTAATTCATTCGTAGATGTGTTATACCATAAATTGAGCAGCTTCTTCGCGTACATATCCTCGTCCACTTCTACGAAGATGTGTTGTTCTATACACTTCGAGCTCACTGGGCTCTCTATTATGCGTACGTCGCTTCACACAATATAAATAAAAATTAATTATTTACAAGATATTAAAAATAAAAACAAATAAATTATAAATTATTTACTAAACTACTTATAAAATCAGCACGTCTTTGAATGTAAGGGGTCGCACCGCTAGTATGTATGCAATCTTGAGTTGCACTTCTTGCTCTTCGACCCCGTTCAGATGCAGCCTGTCATATTTAATTATAATTATAAAATAAATATTACAAATATCAAAATATAATTTTTTACCTGACTAGCCGAAGAATGCCAATAATCGACCATTCTTATCCATGATTCTCTACTAACATTTCGTGGTCGACGTGAGTAATTTTCCTCTTTTGACTCTTCAATTTTAAAGTTTTTTTTTTAATATAAGTTTATAATTTTTAAATTTTCTGTCGAAGGCTGCCATAGTAGTGCGATAAATACGATCCCTGTTCTCAGTAGGGATCAAAAAATATCTCTGCATTTATAAATGATATTAGTTTGACCCCAAAATATATATTTAATATATAATTTCACGCAACTAAATAATGCAATCTAAAATAAATTCATATAAATTCATAACATACCAATAATTGCTCCCATAATCCATTCTTATATATGGAAGAAATTTGATTCCAAGGGTCAGGCGTCAATGGTAAGACTGTAGAATCACGCACTAGTAACCCCATAAAACGTGAGTATATTCTGTGGCCGTCATCATGACTTTGACCCCAATCAAAAAAATTGACCATAATTAACTGGTCGGAATTAAGTGTATACACAGAAGAAGCTGTAAAATATGGAGACCCTTCATGTTGCATTTGTGTTGTAGTGTCTATTTTTAAATTACATCAGAAAATATTAATACCAATTTGATTAAATAAATAATGTTCACATGTATAATGATATAAAAACTAACTCCAAATGTAGAAAGGTCTGTGAATTCGTCCTTGTGACGACTCAGGACGATCACTCTCGGGGCTAAGCTCACCCTCCTCGCGAGTCTCAGCATCTGAATCAGTTATTCTTGATCTTGACATCCTGTATAATAACATAATATTATATATTGATAAATACATAAAGATTAACAAATTATATAAATAATATTGATAAATAATAAGTCATTTACCGATGTCATATAAATCTCTAGGATATACATTTATGACATGCGACCACTCATTATTCTTCGGATCTGACATATAAAATACTTGTTTTGCTTGTGATGAAAACACATACGGGTCATCTTTTAGAAATGCACCGGTATGAAATAATCGAGAAAGATTAACTAATGTGAATCCATTCTCATCCACTCGTAAACCCCGTGAATTTCTTATATCAACCCATTCAGCACGAAAAAGAACTACCTTGAATACCCCACGATAGTCCAATTCAATTACATCCGTTAGAACTCCATAATATTGACGATTGTCAGCCTCAACCATTAAACCATTATTTTGTGTTTTACGCAATCTTTCTCGTTGCTTGGTATGAAATCTATAACCATTTATAATCAATCCATCGTATTTTTTAATTACAGATATTGGACCTCGAGCTAACGCAAGTAGTGAAGCATCACAATCATTTTGTATCATTTCTGATACTTTATCTTGTAACCACAATGCGAATCTCTCTATGATCCACCTTTGTTGTTGAGCATTTGATGGAACTGATAAATTATTTATATGACATTGTTCTTCAAGAAATTGCCCGAGACAATAAAATAAAAATTACACCAATAATCTTAAAATAACTTAAAATATGGAGACATTTAATAACAATTGATACCTTTTGTATGGTTCAATCATTGGAGTATGCAACAAGACATATCTGTGCATTTGTGCATACGCATTTAAATCCAACGTACTAATGCGAGCTTTGCCAATAAATCGACCACCAGAAGAAAATAAGTAGTTTTCAATATTTTCAACTTCATAATTTCTTTGCGGTCGATTGAACACCGTTTCAATATTATTTAAATATCGAGAACAAAATGTAAGACATTCATCAGCAATATATCCTTCAGCGATGGATCCCTCTGGTTGTGCTTTATTTCGAACATGAGATTTATATCTCATAAATAACCTATGAACACGAGACAAATTCATGTTGGAAGGTGAATCATGCGGACCACGAGACAAATATAAATAAAACAAACCTTTCAATTGGGTACATCCAACGGTAATGAACAGGACCACCAAGTTTCACCTCTGTTGGAAGGTGAATCATCAAATGCACCATAATAGTGAAAAAACTCGGTGGAAATATTTGCTCCATTTTACATAAGAGCAAAGGCACACGTGATTGCAAATCGTCCAGGGCACAATGGTCTAAATTGGCACTGCATAACTTTTTGAAAAATGCAGAAATCTCTTTAACAATGAGGAGAACATCTTTATGCACAATTCCTCGTAATGCATGCGGAAAAACATCTTGAAGCAGTATATGTGAATCATGACTCTTCAAGTTTTGTAATCTATGATCTTTGAGATTCACACATCTAGAAATATTTGATGAATATCCATCGGGCACTTTCATATTTTTGATACATGTCAGCATGAGATCCTTTTCAATAGTGGACATTGAATAAATTGCCAAGGGTATATCATATCTGCCATTTGGTAATAATATTGGATGTAAATGATATCTTATATTCATGTCTTGCAAATCTAATCGTGCATTTAAATTATCTTTCCCTTTTCCATCAATATCCAATATAGTACCAATCAGATTATCACATATATTTTTCTCAATATGCATAACATCCAAATTATGGCGCAATGGATTATGCTGCCAATATGGTAATTCAAAAAATATACTTTTCTTTTTCCATAATCCAAAATCGGTCCTCTGAAAACTTTGCTGAGTTTGTGTGTCTGCATTAATCCCTTCTGACTCACTACCCAAATTATTTCGAGTGCGCTTTTTACTTGTGTTGGTAGTTTTGCCATAAACATGTTTAATGTGTTGAATCTGCTCGTAAATAATTTTTGAATCAACTGACACTGGTGCATTATCATTTTCTATTGTCCCGTCAAATAATTCAGTGTCCTGACGAAACGGATGTTCTTGTGACAACCATCTACGATGGCCTAAATAACAATGTTTTTTTTCCGTATTTAAGCCAACGAGAATCTGTCTTATCACCGCATATGGGACATGCATATCGTCCTTTAGTGCTCCAACTTGATAACATTGCATATGCTGGAAAATCATTAATGGTCCACATTAAAGCTGCACGCAGAGTAAATTGTTCGCCGGAGATACTATCAAATGTTGTTACTCCGCTCCACAATAGCTTTAATTCTGAAATGAGAGGTTGTAAGTACACATCAATGTCATTTCCTGGTCCCTTAGCGCCTGGAATTAACATTGATAACATGATTGAAGATCTCTTCATACATGCCCACGATTCCATATTATAAGGTATCAATACAACAGGCCAAGTGCTATAAGTTGTGCTCATTGATCGAAATGGATTAAATCCATCACTTGCAAGACCCAATCTAACATTACGTGAATCAACAGCGAAGTCTGGATATCTTCTGTCAAAAGCTTGCCAAGCTTCTGCATCAGCAGGATGTCGTATGATTCCATCTTTGGTGCGTCTTTCAGAATGCCATCTCATCGAGCTTGTTGTCTTCGATGACATATATAAACGAGTCAGTCTTGGAATAAGTGGAAAATATCGTAACACTTTTGCAGGTTTTTTTTTCCGTTCTAACTGACTTGTTGATTCATCATTAGTTGAAGAGGAAGTCCATCGAGACAATCCACAAATGTTGCATGTTGATGCTTCCGCAGTTTCATCCATGTATAAAATGCAATCATTTGGACAAGCATGTATCTTTTGATAGAATAAACCCAAATCTTTCACATATTTTTTTGTTTGATAACACGTTGATGGAAGTGTATTGCCTTCTGGAAAAGCTTCTTTCAACAATTCTAACAACATTGAGAACGACTTTCCAGACCAACCATTAAGAACCTTTATATGATATAATTGAATGATAAATGATGCTTTACTGTATTTTACACAATTTGAATACAGAGGAACATCAAGATCATCCATCATAGAATGTTGGGAAGATTCTTGTGGTGGTTCGAATGCATTTGGAGCTTCATCAAGATTAACATTTGATGTTTCATCATTGACATCAATTGGTGTTTCATCATTGACATCAATTGGTGTTTCATCATTATGAGAATGTAGTTGATGGGATGCTTCAGCTCTGTCTGATATATCAAGTTGTGCTTCTGTTGTCGGATATAAAGGTTCACCATGGTAATACCAAATGGTATATCTCGGTAAAATTCCATTCCATATCAAGTGTCTTTCAACATCTTCTGGTTTATGATATTTCCTATTGATGCATTTTTTGCACGGACAATTCATTGTGCCAAATTCAGTGTCCAATCCATTATCAATTGCGAACTGCATAAAATTTTTCAGTCCTCTCGCATAGGCTTTAGATGATTGAGGTGCTGACATCCAAGTTTTATCCATCTTTGACTACATTTGTGAATTTCAATGTTATTATAAAGGGTATAGTCATATAGGTGGGTTGGTCCTATCCCATTCAGCAACACATTATTAATATCGCACTTATAATCTCATTTAATCACAACAAGTCACTGAAAATTTCGGCAACATCTCTTTTTAGTTCTCCAAGTACGCAAAACTTCTGAAGCGTACCGGAGAACAAAAGAGATGCAACCGATATTTCATTGACATGTGTGATAAAATGAAATTAAATTTGCGATATTAATAATTGTGTTGCTAAACTGTCCAATAAGGGACAATTCAAGATTTATTATTTGAAAAATATAAATTTTATTGATATTATTTAGTAAAATATTAAGTAGAATACGTATTCCTCCATATCGAAATAAGTATTCAACTTAATATTACAACTAAATTTTATCAATAAAATTTATAAAATCAAAAAATATTTCTCGAACGGGTCTAAGCTCTGGGTAGAAAATTATAAAAATATCAAATTGAGAAGTTTAAATAAAAAGTTCATTGTTGGAAGCAAGAAATTTAGTCCATCAAGATAAGATTAATGAATTCTAAATTTAATTATTCTAATTATTTATATACTCTAATATAAGTTTAAATAATAATAATAATATTATTATTTAGTAATATATTTAATAATAATAATAATATAGTATTTATAATAATAATAATAATTAGTAATAATTATAATATTAATTAGCAATATTAAATAATAATAATAATAATAATAATATAGTATTTATAATAATAACAGTAATAATAATAATATTAATTAGTAATAATAATTAAATAATATTATTATTATTATTAATTCAGTTATACTAATAATAATAATAATAATAATAATAATAATAATATTAATTAGTGATAATAATTAATAATAATAATAATATAGTATTTATAATAATAAATATTAATAATAATAATAATAATGATAACAATAATAATAATAATAACAGTAATAATAACAATAATAATAATAATAACAGTAATAATAATAATATTAATTAGTGATAATAATTAAATAATAATAATATTATTATTAATTCAGTTATACTAATAATAATAATAATAACAACAATAATAATAATATTATTAATTAGTGATAATAATTAATTAATAATAATAATATAGTATTTCTAATAATATCAGTAATAATAATAATAATATAGTATTTATAATAAATAATAAAAATAATAATTAGTGATCATAATTAAATAATAATATTATTATTATTAATTCAGTTATACTAATATTAATAATAATAACAACAACAATAATAATAATAATAATTAGTGATATTAATTAAATAATAATAATAATATAGTATTTATAATAATAACAGTAATAATAATAATAAATAATAACAATAATAATAATAATAATTAATTAGTTGTATTAATAATAATAATAATAATAATAATAACAGTAATAATAATATTATTATTATTATTATTAATTAGTGATAATAATTACATAATAATAATTACATAATAATAATAATAATAATAATATAGTATTTATTAATTAGTAACTATATAATCTAACTAAAGATAACAATAATTCTAACTAAAGATAGCAGTAATAATATAACATGATAGCATAGTTAGCAGTAATATCTAAAGCATAATATCTAAATTAACATGCATAATATCTAAATTAATATCTAAAGCAGTAACATGCATAATATAACATGATAAAGCAGTAAAGCATGATAGCATATTTTAAAAAAAATTAAACAAGATAACTGATCTTAAATCTAAAAATATATGCATAACATTAAATTTATACTAACTTGAGAATAAGAGCCGGATCTCGAGTTGATTCGACGAGCAAAATTTACGGCCGCCGGTTGCTTCGTCGAGATGAACAGAAAAAAATATATATATTAGTTAATTACGGATTCGTCGACGTAAGAAAAAAAAAAAAAAACCAGCGACGGAAGAAGAAAGAAGAAGAAAAAAAAACAAACAAAAAAAAACCAGCAGCAGCGACGGAAGAAGAAAGAAGAAGAAAAAAAAAATACCAAAAACCAGCAGCAGCGACGGAAGAAGAAGAAGAAGGAAAACAAAAAAACAAAAAAAAACCAGCAGCAGCGACGGAAGAAGAAAGAAAAAAGAAAAAAAAAAAAAAACCAGCAGCAGTGACGGAAGAAGAAAGAAGAAAGAAAAAAAAAAAAAAAAAAACCAGCAGCAGCGACGGAAGAAGAAAGAAGAAAGAAAAAAAAAAAAAAAAAAAAAAAGATAACCAGCAGCAGCGACGGAAGAAGAAAGAAGAAAAAAAAAAAAAAAAACCCAGAGCAGCAGCGACGGAAGAAGAAATCGGACGGAAGAAATTACCTGATTCGACGACTGAAGAAATCGATCGGCAGCAGCGAGCGATGAGACGAAGGAAGAAGAAGAAGTTGGCGCGCGGGAGGAACAAATTTAGGCGGTGAACGTGAAATTTATAGGTAAATTTTATATTTTTTTAGTTAAGGAACTGTAGCAATATTTAAATAAATTATATATATATATATATATAATTTCGTACGGTCGGCAGCTGAAATGAAATTTCAGCTGCTTACCGTACGCTCACGGGTTGAAATTTTTCAACCCGTGATACTTGCTTCGACGACCGCGCGTTCGCGCGGGAAAAAATTTCGACGCCACCTGCGTCGAAACGCTGGCGTCGAAATTTTTCGACGCTGCCTTTTCGACCAAAAAACGCCATATTTCCCGTTTTACATATCGACGTCTAATATAGACGTCGATATTTTTAAACTTTTTCGCATCCGTCCTTGAACATTTCGACGCTTCTTCGGACGTCAAAAAATAAACGTCGTTATTTCCAAATTTTCTTGTTGTGCAAGCACCATAGGGATTCCTATGGTGCCCAAGCTGGGATTAATAGCACTAATTTTAAAGTATATGATAGTACTAGTCTAGGCTTCATACAAATTGTTAGGGATTGACTCAAATTGGGTTCGAACCAAGTTCACTGAATCCGACCGAATCCAAATCGGAGTTCATATGATTAAGTTATGATTAAATCCAAAGAGAAACAAATAGAGATTGCTCATTGGGCTCGGCCCGACCCGGGTGGGCCAGGCAATTGGACCGAGCACACATCCACGAACATTGGCAAGCAGCGCAACTATTTTTACCAAATTTATCATGTGATTAAATTGGTAGCATTGTAACTCATTAAACTTATTTTGAGGTTTGACTTGTCAAAGGAGGAAGATGTGGAACTTCAGCATGCATCATGTGGAGCACAACTCAATCTTTAATTAATAATTTGATGATGTCACTCAATATCAAAGGCTTTATAAAAAAATCAGAGATATGGCCTCGCACGCAGATCAAGATTACTCTAACGGTTGTCATTTGCCTTGTTCGGTTAACTCCTCAATTTTTGGTCAGATTTCAAGCCGTAATCGTGTGATTAAAGCCAACGCCTCATAGTATTTTTTGCCTTAAACTTCTGAAGAATAAGTCGACTTCTTTTCACTATAAAAGGAAGTCGAATACAAGGTTCAAATAATCATCCCACATCAAAAGAAAATCTCCCCGCATGTGAGAGTTTCGGATATCCAAAAAATTAAGAGTGTCGCTACAATCATTTTACAAGGAGTGCCCCTTCTCAGTTTTCGACATATAGCAGCAGAAGTTCAGTTTCAAAGTAGATCTTGCAGAGACAGTGTCTCTACTCCGTACCAGTTTCAAGTTCAATTAATTTAAGACAGTTTGCTGTATTCTGAAGGGGATTTAGATTATTGCACTCTTATTGTAAAGTTCTTTTCTGAATTTAATAAAGCAGTCTCCTCTTCTCCCTGTGGATGTAGAATCGGCATCCCGCCGAGTTCGAACCACGTTAACCCCCTTGTGTCTTTTGTTTTTCTGCATTATTATTATCAGATTTGGTTTTTCGTTTTTCTCGCCGAGTTCGAGTTTTGTAGATCATGCAGGAAATTGCCCCAAATTTCCTAACACGAATGAACGTGCGGTGACTAACTTAAGTTCACTCATACTCAACTCGGGTTCACTCAGCCAAATTCCAGATTGATGCATATTAGGGGGTTCACCTTCTGTCTACTTTCTATTTGAACATATATAAAATTTAGATTTATCAATGCTATTCCTTAGTTCAATATTACACAACCTAGAAATTAATGTTAGTTACCTATGGTTCACTCATATTTATCCCAAATTCACTCACAAAATTTTAAGTTGATACATTTTAGGGTGTTCACCTTCTGCCTAGTTTCTGTTTGAACAAATATAAAATTTAGATTTACCGTTATGTTCATTAATGTAAGACAATCGAGGTTCAAAATTAGTCAGCTCAGGTGCACTCATATTAAACCTAAATTCACTCACAAAAATTTCAAGTTGATACATATTATAGTGTTTAGCTTCTATCCAGAATTTATTTTAACAAAAAAATAGATTCACCATTATTATTTCTTGGTTCAATATTACACAACTTAAATTCATAATTAGTCACCGCATATTCATTCGTAGAAAGTTAAAATTCACTAATAAAAAGTTCATGTTGATATATGTGTTCATCTTCTGTCCACTTTTTTTAAAAATAAATATAAAATTTAGATATACCATTGTTGTTCATTGGTTCGATGTTACTCACCTCAAGTTCATACATATTAAGTCCAAATTCACTAAAAAAAATTCACATATATTAACTTAGAATTTGGCTGAGTAAATCTGAGCCTACGTACCATGTGTGATCTTGCGGCGAGGCACCGTAAAAATCCCTATGGTGCCAAGCACCATAGTAGTTTTCTCCATTGAATTTTTTTTTTTTTTTTTGTCTTTGGAGCACAATCTTGTATTGCTTTTGAGGAGACCTGTAAAATGGAAAAAATACAAGCTTTTTCAAAAGGCATGCTTATGTTGAAAAATATTGTCCTTTCATCCGTCTTTTGACGTATAATTGGTTCACCCAAAAAAATGATTTTAAAAAATTCAACTTAAAGAAAAAGAAATGTTGAAGTTTCAACTCAAGCTGATCGAGTACGTACCCAACGACATGATTTATGATCCCTAAGATTTCTTGTTTGGAAATATGAATTGTACAACCCCTTGGGACTTGGTATATATATACCAGCCTTAAGAGAGATTGGTTCTGGTGGTAAATATCATCAAATTGCAATAACAAGTTTGTAATTAATACTGAAGAGTGTATATACAGAGCCAAAAAAATATGACTGCTTCCTCTTGCACTTAAGATTCTTCTTTGAATACAAGCACTTGTCTTTTTGCTAATTCTTGGTGAGATTATGCTGAGTGTTTTCCTCTTATGAAGATTCTATCAACACTGGAGATGAAGGTGAATTGGTGAACATGTACGTGATCATGAGCTATATATACTCTTTAATTAGAAAGGTTGAAGTGACAACATCAATTACACCAAAATCAGGCTCTAGGTGATTGTTTTAATCCATACAAGGATCATCGCAGATGACACATTATACCAGTTGTGTCAACACTTTGAAAACCAGATGGTATTTTCATGTACACGTACCTCTTCTAGGAAAACACCATAAAGGAACGTATTCTTTACATCTAATTGACGAAGTTTCCATCCATAATTCACAGCACATGAGATAAGCATGCGGATAGAGTTCATCTTTGCCACGGGTGCAAATGTCTCATCATAATCAATACCATATGTTTGAGTATAGTCTTTTGCCACTAATCAACACCGGAGATGAAGCGGGTGGTGAACTTGTGATCATGAGCTATACCTTTTTTTAGAAAACAAAGATAGAAAGTACAATAGGATCATACTAGGAATCGAACTCTTTAATTAGAAAGGTTGAAGTGACAACATCAATTACACCAAAATAAGATTCAAATGCTGTATGCATAAATTGGCCAAAGGTTGGCCATTCTGTTTCTGCCATATACAGACAGTAAACTTATTTGAGCCTTATACTGCTCATAAGTCATGACTATATATAATCCCATGACAGTTCTACCTAATTATATATATATTAATTGTGCCAGCTACATGCTTCATATATTTTTAAACACTCCACGGCTTAGCGACAAGATGAAGCCGTCCTTCACGTTGACTTACTATTCCTGGAGCCTCGTCAACATGGAGTTCCTCCCTACTCACTCCATCAGGCAACTCCCAGTCAAAGTGATACACCAAGTTCGCCAGTGCAAGCTCCAACAAAGAGGCGGCAAACTGCATACCTGGGCAAATCCTCCGACCTGATCCAAAGGGAATAAAATGCATGTCATTTCCCTTCAAGTCCACTGCACTATCCATGAACCGGTCAGGCTTGAACTCCTCAGGTCTTTCCCAGTACTTGGGGTCTCGCATGATTGCCCATACATTCACAAAGGCTTGTGTTTCCTTGGCAATCTTGTAGCCTTGTATTTGGCAATCTTCCATAGATTGATGTGGAACCAAAGTTGGAACTGGTGGATGCAGCCGTAGCACTTCCTTGATGACAGCCTTCAAGTACATCATCCCCTTCAAATCCTGCTCTCTGACCATTTCTTTTGTGGTGAATTTGCCTCTCACTTCATTTTGTAGTATTTTCATCACTCTTGGGTTTCGGACCAGCTCTGCCAAGGCAAATTCTAAGGTCGCATATGTTGTATCTGTACCACCTATGAACAGATCCTGCAAAAATTGAATAGGACAGAAATATTTATGAATATAGATATAAAACCAACAACACTTGATATATTATCATCCAGAAAATCAATCTTTCAACTGTAATGCCAGTGGGTTTAATCCAGAATCTTACGATCAAAAGTGACTTGATTTTTGAAGGAATAAGCACAGCGTCCATGCCTGGATCGTCCCGACGAAGAGAGAGCACAACATCCACAAAATCCTTCTCGTCATCATCATCAGTCCCCGCCATCATTTTGTCTTCATGTTCCTTGATCACCTGGTCAAGCAAATCATCCCACCTCTTCTTGATCTTCTTGGCTGTTACCAGATTTCCGGAGAAGACATCGAGCCACCCCAGCCATGGAACCAAGTCCCCCACGTACAGCTTCCCCATTATCTCTATGCTCTCATCGATCAGCTTCCGAAACAGCGCGTTCCTTTCCTCCTTCCTGGAGAACTTCCCTGAAACAATTCGACAAGTTATGTCATTTGTAAGAGCGTACAAGATCTCCGACATGTTGATGGCCGTCGTTGTTGGCGAAGCTGCCTCGGAGGAGATCCGCTGGATCATGAAAGCCACCTCCTCCTCCCTCATGCGCCAGTAAGACTGCACTCTCGTGGAACTCAAGAGGTGGACGGTGCAAATCTTCCGGAGCTGCCTCCATTGCTCGCCGTAAGACGAGAAGGCCAAGTCGGTGCCCCCATTAAAGAGGATTCTAACAGGCTTCGGAATAGATCGGCCGCCGAAGACCTGGTCATGGGTGCGAAATATTTCTCTGGCGGCGTCCGGTGATGACACCACCAGAATTGGCGCCTGACCGAGGTGGAGGAGCATGAGCGGCCCATGCTTCTGCGCCAAGTCATGGAATGAGCGGTGAAGGTGCAAGCCGAGCTGGTGGAGGTTGCCAATGAGGGGAATCTTGGAGGGAGAAGGGAGCACGCCATGGGGCTTTCCTTGTGTGCTAGTTTTAAACGATAATAGGAGAAGTAAAGAGAGAGTGACGACGGAGGTAATCAAGAGAGTAATTAGGAGAGGAGATTGCTCCTGGAGAAGAGACATAATAGAAGACAGTCCCATGGTTGTATAATTAATCTGCCAACTGTTGCTCTCCTTTTTTTAATGCTTAGTGTGGCTATATATATATATATATATATATATATATATATATATATATATATATATATATATATATATGTCGCCATAGATTGCATACCTAGTCATCGGCCATAGAACGGCACTCGAGCGTACCACATAAAACGGCACTCGAGCGAGTAGGACTTGTATGAGCGACCTGCTCATACAAAGTGTATGAGCGGGCCGCTCATCGTCCGCCACGCCAGCTTAGCACGCATCCCGAACTCATTTTTGAGTTCGGGATGCGTGCCAGCACACCAGCACAATTCGGGCACGCATCCCGAACTCAAAAATGAGTTCGGAATGCTGGCGTGGCGGACGATGAGCGGCCCGCTCATACACATTTGTATGAGCAGGCCGCTCATACTAGTTTTTTCCACATATGAGAATATGAGAATCGAAATTATAACTTTATTCCATCAAATTGACAGTGCTTTCTTTTGGTCGTACCTACAATTTCTTTTGGAAATTAATGCTAGTACTCTAGTTTCCTTCAAGGAAAGCAACATTAAGACGAAAATTGCAAGCTAGGCCTAATTATAGTTTTCATCAACTGCTCTTTTGACCAGTTATCACCCACACATTCCGTCAAGGCTTCCATTTTTATGAACAACTTGTTTCATCAGTTATCACCACGTACCTTTCGTCGAAATTAACAACTTGCTTTCTCTTTGAAATAAGGCAGCAGACTGGATTGTTAAATATTGGCTCTAAAAGAGTTCTTTGGTATGGGAGGATCAATGTACTCCAAATTAATTAATTTGTATAAAATCACTTATAAGAATTGTTCTTCCTAGTTTTTTATTAATAATATTTTATTTTTGATTAAAAAAGAAGAATCAAATGTAAGAGAATAAAGCGGTCAATAAAAAAAAGGAGATATTGAGAGGATACATGTTAATTAGTTTGATATGAATCCAAAAACTCAGCTCTTTTTTAGGGGTACGTGTGCATGGGTACTGGGTATATTCGAAATCGATTGGAATTTATTCGATCCGGATAGATCTGAATTAAATTTGGATAGAGTCTGAGTCAAATTAACTTACAGAACCGGTTAAAACTAATTTCAGTTTCGCGTTCAAGACATATGGTACCCAAAATCAGAATCAAAACATGTATCCGGAACCTGTCCCCGGAATCTCTACTCTAGAACTTGTAAATGAACAAGTTCCAACATGGTATCCGAAAACTATACTCTGGAACCTGTCATTTCCAGGTTCCAACAAGGTACCCAAAACTTGTACTACACCACAGGTTTCGGGTAGGATCTGATTCCAAGCCCCAACATCGTAGGATTCAGATCCAAAACCTAAGAACCTGTCATATACATGTAGGGTCCGGGTATCATAAAAAATACTAGGTACTCGAACCCGCTCACTCCTACTCTTTTTTGTTGAATTATATTTTAGTTGTTTTCAGTTACTTAAATGTGTTAATTTGATATTAGATGTTTATTTTCTACTAAGAATATATATGCACATATAATATCTAAAAATTTAAGATCACGCAGATCGGTTGGACGCTAATTGATATATAATTGAAAAGAAATAATAAGTAGGAAACTTTTTAAATACTTTTAAATAAGAAAAACTAAAATAATATCTTGTTTAATTTAACAACTCAAGTGAAATCATAGGATCGAAATAATATATAGTTATTGACTCCCAATATGCGGCATCTTGATATATAATTTGAGGATGGGGTTATACCTTGAAGAATTGCAAGTTAAACTTAATTTTAAGAGCAGGTCCGATCCTCACAACATCCACGGAAAAAATTTATATGGGCAGCTTGCCCATATAAATCTCTATGAACGAGTGGATATGAGTTTTAAGCGACTGAACATGAAAAGAAAATGAATAAATATAAACATGGATAGAAAATGAATGGATATGTTCATATTCATTCATTTTCTTTCCATGTTCAGTCGCTTATAGCTCATATCCACTCGTTCATAGATTTTCTATGGATAATCTACCCATAGAAGTTGCACAATATCGTGATATATAACTTGAGAATCCAAAATAACGATGACTTAATAAGCTAAGGCTTAGGCTCGACCTGCCCATGATACGATTCATCGATGCTAATAATTAATGTTCCATTTTTTGCTACCCAAGCTACGTACTATAAACTCATCATCTCAATCCATGAACGTACACTTCACCCTCAACATCCCAACTATTGGTACTGAACCCTATTGAAGATGTGCCTTCAACACTCCTGATTAGCCCCTTCCTCTTGTTCCAGCAATTCAAGACCCTACACAACCTTTGATATAAATTTTTAGACATTAATTTGAATTAATGATAGTATTATGTGAATGATGAATTGTGAGGTAGTTTGAAATTTTTGTGAAAGGGATGAATAATGAAGTTTAACCTTTTGTGAAAGATGAATTGTAAAATTTAATATTTTTGTTGATGAAGTTTAAATATTTCATGAATTGTGTGAATTATGTTGTTGAAAATCATGATTAATTATGTGGATTTTAATGTAAATTGGATCTCTAAATTAATAAATTAATAATAGTAACAATTTTAGTCATGACTAAGAAAATATATGGTTTTTCTATTGATTATAACAAAGAAGAAAAAATAAAAAAATTTGTATAATATATACTCTTAAAATTTAAAGTTATATTTATTATCACTTATGGTGACAAAAGTATTAAAAATTTTGTAATCACATTTTAGAAAATAAGTAAATAAAATAATTGAATGAAATGCCCATAAAAGTAAAAAATTATTATAAAAATTTTAGAGTCGAGAAGGCACGACAGCCCTAGCCTAGCTAGTAGTAGCCCCACCTCACCTTCCAACAAATATTCCTCACATAGGATTCATCATCAAGCCTAAGACAAATTCCGCTCTAATACCATTTATTACAAAATACTTAAGTTGTCTAATCAAAATACTTAAGTTGAATTGGAGTTAGATAGTAATAGATCCATCAAGTCCTATTAATCAACACAACATCCCATTCATACAATTTCTCTTGCCAAGTTATATCAATATGAGAAGATTGATTTGTACCAATGTATAGTTCAACAAATTTTATAATTAAGATGACAACAATCTATGAATTATATAAATAATAATGAACAATAATAGCATTTCTATAAGCTCTTTATTCTCCTTTTTTTTCTTTCATCCCAAAATGCAAAAAGGATAAAAATGGAATGAATTGAAACTTTGAAAAAAAAATTTATAAAAAGTTTGATTTTCTTTCCTCTTAATTTATTCCATCCTCTCTTACGTAAGCCTATCTCCTAGCTCGGTCCATCCTCTCTTACGTAAGCCTATCTCCTAGCTCAGTCGTACAACCTGAGCCCATTTAATCTCTTTTAAATTTACTTTTTTAAAAAAAAAAATACTTATATTTATCAAGAGGCTTGAGATTTACAAGTTAGGGGGAAGAGGAGAGCAAAAGAAAGGAAAAAAGAACCAAAATACAGAGAAAAAGAGGAAAGAGAAAATTAGCTAGTACAAAGTTTCGATAAGTTTGCTCCTTCGATAGCGGCTCAAGAAAAGTTTTTCCACTCCTTTGAAGCATCAAAGGTTACGCTCATGCCAAATCTTCCTATACCAAATCATGATGAGGAGATACTTGATCAACCTACTTTTGTGTGGCCCGTGATTGGGTGAGCGAATCCATGGGCGAAAATTCAGATGGAAAAACGAGACTTGACCGGTGTTCAAGAGTGTTTTCAGCCTTCTTTCATGAAGTGACATTCAAAGAGGATGTGATTGAGTGTTTGGTCTTCTATATTGCAAAGTGGGCAGCGGGGGTCCACTTGAGTTTCTCGAGCTAGAAGATGATCTTTTGTTGGAAGCCTCCGATTGCTAGCTAACCAATTCATGACAAAGATACCTTCGGGACAAGACTTGTGCCACACGAAATCAGCTGAGGGATCCGAGATGCCATGGAAGTTCATCAACTTGTAAAGGGAGTTGATATCATCAACTAGACTGATAATAAAATCCAAAGGAACTAGGTTAATGAAATTGATATTCAAGTCTACGACGGTCCTGTTCTCATTAATATCTTTTGACTCCCAAATGGTGTTATTAGGCGAAGTTGTAGCTGCAAAAAGATTTGGATATCGGTCACTCAGTTTAATTAGAACCATGGAGCCATGGATCAAGCCACAATTGAGTTGTCGAACCATGCCCAATTTGAAAATTGAATGAAGCCTTTAGAATATATATCCCTTTCTTTAAGAACGTCCTTCCAAACTGGTGATAAGGTTGCATTTGGAGAAACAAACAGAGAGAACAAAGTTTGATATGTAGAAGAAAGAATACTGCGCCAACCCATTTCTTTATTGTAGACGAATTTCCAACACCATTTTTCTAGACGGGCTTTGTTGTGATGCTGTAGATTCACGAGGCCCAAACCACCTTCGGATTTGTTAGTTGTTACCTTATCCCAGTTAACATGACATTTGCCCTGGAGTTTATTTCCCTTGCCACCGGTCCATAAGAACCTTGTCTATTTTGCCTTTTGTCGATCTGCCTGACTACCCAAGCAGGAGCTCGAAAGATTGAAAAAATGTAAGCAACTTGGCTAGTGAGGACGTTGTTGATGAGAGTAATCATTGCAGTCCTAGAGAGTTGTGAGTCATGCCATCACGAGGCAAGAACCTTGTCGAATTTAGAGATGATTTGCACCCAATCTTCCTTGAGCGGACGCCTAGGCCTAAGGGGAAGCCCCAAATAATTAATGGGAAAGACGCTTGAGGAGCAATTCAAGATGTCCGCGGCTTCACGACCAAACTCCTTTGATCCAGTAGTATGAATGACTTTAGTTTTGTCTCTGTTCAGCTTTAGACCAGAGCATAATTCAAAGCATTTTAGTAAGAGTTTCAAGTGTTGAAGGTGATGTGTTGAGACACTACTAAAGATGATGAGGTCATCTGCAAAAGAAACGTGGATAATGCCTTTCGATAAAGTCGCCAACAGTGCGCCTTTGATAAGCCCTCTGCTGGCCGCCCTTTGTAGAAGCTTGGACAATGTATCAGTGACCAAATTGAAGATGAACGGAGAGAGTGTGTTACATTGTCTAAGGCCTCTTTTGTGTGAGAAATGACGACCCAAACCAATAATGAGAATCGAAGAAACCACACTATTAAGGAGGGATGAAACATAGTTGATCCATTTTGGGGGAAAACCCCGAGCAAGCAAAAGCTCAAATATAAAATTCTAATTCATTGTATCAAAAGCTTTTTCAAAATCCTCCTTAATGATGCATGTATTTTCTTGTATCTGATTGCAGGCCCAGATGGACTCAAAAACAGTCATATAATAGTCAATACTGCTGCGACCAGCAATGAATGCCCCTTGAGTGTGGTCCACCAACTTTGTTAGAAGTACGACTAGTCTGTTAACCAATAGCTCGAGAAGATATTGATGAGTATCGTTCTGAATTGAATTGATGTGTGGACCTTCAGCATTAGCAACCTTTCTCGCCTCGGCCTTTTAAAGAGTTGGTATGTAATCTTTGTTGAGTAAGCGCGAGCTTCGCCTGACCGAGGTGATGGTAGGTGGATTTTGTTTCTTCGCCATTGTAGAAGGTGAAACAACAATTGACAACATTCCTACAACAGAAACCTCAAGCGGATTTGAAGAATCATGCAGACAAGGTTCAACATCAGGAAAAGGAGAAGAATGTAGAACAGGATCACTATAGGGACATTTGGTGGGCCATTCATAATTGGGTCTTCATTAAATGGAAGCCCATCCTCCAACTGCATAACATTGGATAAGGCTGCCAAGGAGTTGCAAGCCCGACCAACATTAGGCCCATCCGGAAAGCCTGAACCCAGTTGATAACCCAAGCCAAACAAAGTGGCTTCGGTCGGCTCAAGCTCTATTGAACTGGTGGAGCCAGCACGAGTGCAATTTTTATGGGCAAGTTGTCCATAGAAAACCTATGAATGTGTGGATATGGGCTTTAAGAGACTAATATGAATAGAAAATAAATTGATATGAACATAGATAGAAAAGAAATGAATATGAGCATATCCATTCCTTTTCTATCCATGTTCAGTCGCTTAATATTCACTCGTTCATGGAGATTTATATGAGCAAGCTGCCCATATAATTTTTTTCTCAAAGATGAATAGAATGTCCATGCAATAGAAGACGAGAAAGGCGACTTAGAAGGAAACTCTGCAGCCAACTTTCCGAGGAGAAGCATAATACGGTCCTCCGAAACAAAACTCGCCAGAGGAGCAAACCCGACAGGCCCCGATCATGGCAAAGAGAAAAAAGTTGAAGCCGACACTGGCAGTGGGCAGGAGAGGACGAGCTAGGTCCGAAATGGGCGATTGAAGCTCTGCATCGGAGCCCGAAGGAAGAAGAGCCTTGACCACTTGGAAAAGGAAACAAGGAGAAGTTGGGCCCTTACGAAACAAAAAGGAAAGCACATAACGTGTTTCGTACAATTGGTCAATTGGTACTCTAATTCTAGTTCAGTTGATCCCGATACAAATTTGAGAAGTCCAATCCTCAATCCCTCAATTTTGTAGGTGAATTTTGTCTCCAATATTATCCTTAACTCCTGCCACATTGGCTGATTAGTGTATGTGAATCATATCATAGATCACTGTCATATATGTATTAATGTTTGATATATATTAAGTTTAATAATGAGACAACCTTTTTCTTAAATTCAATGATAAAAATAATGAACACATATAAATATGTATATTATAAAATGTACATAAGAAATATTTAATTATTATTATAGGACAAAAGATGATGGACCGACAAGGCGTGGAATTTGCCATTGGTGCCTCTAAGGAAATGTTTAATGACTATGGGCTATGGTCGTATTGTAAACAATGCATTAGACCTTTTTTCTTGTCTAGTTTGGAACACAAATCTTGTATTGCTTTTGATGAGATATGGGAAGCGGAAAAAATACAAGCTTATTCAAAAAGTTACGCTTATGTTGAAAAATATTGTACTTCTTTTACCCGTCTTTTAAAAGATTGGATTCATTTATTGCATATGTTTAATTGGTTCACCCAAAAAAATTGATTTCATTAAAAAAGTTGGATTTTCGGGAGAAAAAAGATTAGGGTATAATTTGCCCTAATCACTATTAATAATAGTGATCAAGAGTTTTACACAAAGACCCTATTATAATCACATATTACATATATGTCCAACAAATACCAAGACTCCCCCTCAAGATGGTGCATATATGTCATATGAACTCATCTTGCGAATACATGAAAGAAACAAACTACTGCTATTGTTACGCCCCGCCTAGGTTTATCCCTATATAAGGGACCTCACCTAGGAGAAGCACAACTAGCAACAGAACAACCAATAATTTATGGACAGAAATTTAAATTTACAATCAGATTCCAAACGAATGTCCAACCAGATAACAATAATAAGAGTCAAACAGTCCATTTAAGAACAAGTAATCCATAGACTAGCCAAAGAGTTAAAACAAATCCAAAGTTGATAGAATGAACATTTCAACTAATACATATGAAACTAAGATAAAAGCGTGGAAGACGTCTCCTCCTCCAAAACTCTAGCTACCCCATAAGGAAATGCCGTCATACTTGGGGATCTGAGGCAAAAACAACAACCATTAGCAGAAGGCTGAGTAGGATTCCAACAAGATGCTATGATGTCATGAATACAACGAATGATATTGTTCAACAATTTATTTGATGCACCTACACCAATCAACTATGTCAACTATTATCTACATGAGTATGTGATCATAGACTCAATTAAGAGAGTATTGGACATTGGGTATCCCCCGCACTCTCGCACCCCGAGAGTGGCACCTCAAGCCCGCTCAAGCTAGAGATGCGACTATCCATAAATGGTAGTCCGCCGACGTCTAACACCTCGACGCCGCACACGCACCCCGTGTGGTAAAAAGGTGATCACTGGTGTCACTTGCCCATACACCTAGCTCGGGCAATAAATCAATAGTGTCCAGGGCTATCGCCCAATAGTAGATCAACTATGCATCATGTCAACAACTCCTCTACTACAACTCAACTAATATAATGCTAGTAGTCATGTCATCATGTATGCATTAAATATATAAACAACAGCAAGAGACATGCAACGTCTATACTAGCATTCTCAACTAATATGCATATAGAAATATCATGCTAGCAACATGTATCAATAAAATATGCATAAAGAGTTTCAACAGTAGTAGATATCAATTTCAACGGAATAGAACAACAAGATATATTTCGATATAGGGTAACAATCGATCTAGGATGAGATTCACCTTGACAACAACTACAGCAATAGAACAACTCGATAGAAACCACAAAATGAATAAAATAATATTTTCCCGACTCAACACGCAAAACGAGATTAAAACGCATACTGCTTTCAACATCCGAAAGCCAAACGGTAAAACTGACCCCACCAATGAATTCGGGGCGTCGAGTAGGTCCAATTTCATATATAGTATGATTATTTTGACCCACTATAAAGCCTCAAAACAATATTTCAAATATCAACACTGTTTCAAAATAATAATAGTTAAATAGGATCCTGCTACAGTACTCGTAACAGTAAAATAATTCATAAATCACTGCTACCGCTGATATCAACTTTAAAACACAAAACCAACGTGTGTGTATATATATATATATATATATATTATTATCTATCTAAAATAGTTATCATATAATAATAATCTGATATATAATACTGCTACAAAGTATAACACCCTATATATATAAGAGTAACACAACTATACCTAAATGAATGAAGCAATGTTATAATCCAACCATCCATCTTCTCCCGTCTACTAGGCTCATGCGGCGCTTTCATCACCCACCGCCTCTACCAGCCGCCATCCCCGACCTCTCCTGCAGATCGGGTCGCCGAGGAAGCTCGACGCCAGCGCCGACGACACGTCGTCGCCAGCACGCGGCGGTGGCAGCCCACCCGCCTCGCACGATAGCCCTCAACGGCTATCGCGCCTGGCAGTGGCCGCCTGCGCGAGTGGCAACGACGCCTCGCCGGCCGCCGCTGCTCGCCATGGCACCTCACCGAGCGCTACAGCCCGCTGCAATCGAACCCCGACGAAGAACAACCGGGTGCCGTTGTTGGCCCGACGGAAGATTCTTCAAAACAATGCCGACTGGCACTGCTACCGACGGCCACGACTCGAGCGAAGAAGATGATACCAAAAACGACAAAGGAGCGACGCGATTCAACAACGGCTCGGGTTGCGAGTAATACGCCGGAAGATTCAACAAAAACATGAGATCGAGTAATGATGAACCAGATCCGAAATCTCGACAACTAAGAACACGCTAAAACTCGGGAAACCACGAAATAACCTCCGATCTACAAATTGACAACAAGAACCTTCGTGAATCTCATCCTACATCAAGATTACCCTACACGAACAGATAAAGGAGTAGGATAAGAATCCTACCGGCAAACTCCTCCGAACTCCGATTCAATGGAGTCTTCTCACCGCCGACGCCCTCCGCTGCTACCGCACGCCCTCCAACGGCCGTCGCACACCTTTTGCTGCTACAGGGATCAGGAGAGGAAAAGGATTAGAGAGGGGTTATGGCTTAATTAAATAGGATTAGCATTTTTACAAAAAAAGCCCCTCTAAGAAAAATATTTACAACTAGGTCCAAAAATTTTCAAGGTATAACATCCTCCCCACCTAAAAAAATTTGGTCCTCCAAATTTGAATACCTGACTTCAAGAGATGAGGGTAGAGCACTCGAATATCCTTCTCTCGCTCCCAAGTGGCCTCCGAATCAGAATGATGCTGCCACCCAACCTTGACGAGCGATATTACCTTGTTGCGAAGCTGATGCTCTTTCCTGTCAAGAATCCGAACAGGCTGCTCCTCAAAGCTAAAGTCAGGCTGAAGCTGAACTGACTGCTGCTCCAAAATGTGAGTAGGATCAGGCATATACTTCCTCAACATAGAAATATGGAAGACATCGTGCACATCAGCTAATGACGGAGGCAAGGCTAGACGATACGCTACCGCACCCACTCTCTCCAAAATCTCGAATGGGCCAATATAACGCGGTGCGAGCTTTCCTTTCTTGCCAAACCGCATAACACCTCTGGTAGGAGACACTCTAAGAAAAACATGATCCCCAACTGAGAACTCCAAGTCTCTCCTACGCCTATCAGCATAACTCTTCTGACGACTCTGGGCTGTCAGTAATCTCTGTCTGATCATCTGTACCAGCTCTATGTCCTGCTGAATCATCTCTGGTCCCAAAAGACGACGCTCACCTGCCTCATCCCAATGCACTGGTGATCTGCATCTCCGGCCATAAAGAGCCTCAAACGGTGCCATCTGAATAGCCGAGTGGTAGCTATTATTATATGAGAACTCTACCAGATGAAGATGATCCTCCCAGCTACCCCCGAAGTCCAACACACAAGCACGCAAAAGATCCTCCAGAGTCTGAATCATGCGCTCCGACTGGCCATCAGTCTGCGGGTGATAGGTGGTACTAAATTGAAGCTGCGTATCCAGAGTCTGCTGCAAACTCTCCCAAAAATGCGAAGTAAATCGCGGATCTCTATCTGAGATGATACTGGCGGGCACACCATGAAGTCGAACAATCTCTCTGCAATATAAGGCTGCCAATCGACTAAGAGGGAAAGTCTTCTTCATCGGCAAGAAGTGGGCAGACTTGGTAAGTCGATCAACAATAACCCAAATCGAGTCATGCCCTCTCTGCGATCTCGGAAGCCCTGTAACAAAATCCATCATAATATGCTCCCATTTCTACTCTGGAATAAGAATGTTCTTAAGCTTCCCTATGGGTCGCTGATGCTCTACCTTGATCTGCTGACAGATCAGGCACTTAGCCACAAACTCTGCCACATCCTTTTTCATTCCTCTCCACCAATATGACCGTTTTAGGTCCTGATACATCCGAGAACTTCCCGGATGCACCGCAAATCGAGATCTATGAGCTTCAGCCAACAATTCTTCCTTTACCGGATGCCCCTCAGGCATACATAACCTGCATCTAAATCTGATGATACCATTTGTACCCCTGCAGAAGTCGGGCTTCCGCCCTTGCTCTATCTCCTCAATCATAGCCTGAAGGTGACGATCCTCGATCTGACTCTCCTGAATCCGCTGAATAATCGACGAATGAGCAATGAGCTGAGCTAGCACCCCTCTCTCAGTAGGGCGAATCACATCCAAACTCAGCTCTAAAAACTGCCTAATTAGTTCGGACGCTGCAACTCTGAGGTAAGCCAACATCCCAACTGATTTTCTGCTTAAGGCATCTGCAACAACATTAGCCTTACCAGGATGATAGTTAATGGAGCAATCATAATCCTTCAGAAAATCCATCCATCTACGCTGCCTCATGTTTAGTTCCTTTTGAGTGAACAAATACTTCAGGCTCTTATGATCTGTGAAGATCTCAAAGGTCGCTCCATATAGGTAATGCCGCCAAATCTTCAACGCAAAGATGATCGCTGCTAGCTCTAAGTCATGCACTGGGTAGTTCTTCTCATGCTCCTTCAACTGACGAGAAGCATAAGCAACTACTCTCTTATGCTGCATCAACACAGCTCCATGACCCTGACTGGAGGCGTCTGTAAACAACACAAACCCATCACATCCAACTGGAACTACCAAAACAGGTGCAGTAGTGAGCCGCCTCTTGAGCTCATGAAAGCTCACCTCACACCGATCATCCCAAACAAATTTCATCCCTTTCTTTGTCAATCTAGTCAAGGGTGAGGCGATCTTTGAGAAACCTTCAACAAATCGCCGGTAATAGCATGCTAGTCCCAAGAAACTCCGTATCTCATGGACTGTCTTAGGCCTTTGCCACTCGATCACTGCATTAATCTTCTGGGGATCGACTGCAATGTCAGCACTAGAAATCACATGACCAAGGAAGCTAACTTCCTTTAACCAGAAAGCACACTTGCTGAACTTGACATACAACTGCTCTTTTCTCAGCACACCAAGCACCATCCTCAAGTGCTCTTCATGCTCTGCCTCACTGCGAGAGTACACCAAGATATCATCGATGAACACTACGACGAACCGATCAAGAAAGCCCATGAAAATGCGGTTCATCAATTCCATAAATGCCGCAGGTGCGTTAGTCAACCCAAACGGCATAACCAAGAATTCGTAGTGCCCATAGCGAGTCCTGAATGCAGTCTTTTGAACATCCTCATCTCTAACTCTGAGCTGATGGTAGCCTGATCTCAAATCAATCTTGGAGTACAAGCTCGTCCCCTGCAACTGATCAAACATATCATCGATCTTGGGAAGAGGGTATCTGTTCTTTATAGTCACTGAGTTCAGCTGTCTATAATCAATGTAAAGCCTCATAGAGCCATCCTTCTTCTTTACAAACAACACTGGAGCTCCCCAAGGTGAGACACTGGGTCGGATGAACCCTTTATCCAACAACTCCTGCAGCTGCTCTTTCAGCTCCTCCAACTCCTTAGGCGTCATTCTGTACGGTGCCTTCGAGATAGGAGCAGTACCAGGATGCAAATCAATGGTGAAGTCAGTCTGACGCACCGGAGGTAATCCTGGTAACTCCTCCGGGAATACATCTGGAAAATCACAGACCACAGGTAGATCCTCAAGCCGACTCTAACTGCTTTCGAAACTGCCCACTAATGAAGCAACAAAACCAAGGCACCCTTGAGCTAGCAGTCGTCAGGCCTGCAATACTGAGATTAAGGGAGTCATGGATTCTCTCACTCCCAAGAACTCAAATGAAGGCAATCCCGGAGGTGATATTGTCACAGCCTTCCCATGACAGTCAACTTTAGCATGGTTGGTAGAAAGCCAATCCATACCCAAAATAATATCAAACTCAGAGAAATCCAGCACCAATAAATCAGCTAGACAAACATGGCCGCCAAAATCGAGTCTACACCCACTCAACTGAAGCTCTGACACTAGCACATCCCCAGACGGTGTATGCACAGCTAGACTCGTCGCACTAGGTGTAGGCTCCATACTCAATTTTTCAATCATATGCAGAGCAATAAAAGAATGCGTAGAGCCAGTATCAAACAGCAACGATGCATGAATACTAAAAATCCGAATCATACCTCTCACAACTGTACTAGAAGTCTCCTGGGCCTGCTGCTGAGTCAGTGCGAACACTCTAGCAGACTGCTGGGTGCTCTGCTGCGGGCCTCTCTGCCGCTGCTGCTGAGAGCTCTGGCCCCCTGCCTGCTGCCTAGTCGGACACTCTCTACTGATGTTATCTGGCTGCTTACAACTAAAGCACAAACTCTGCGACTGTGGGCAATCCCTGACAGAGTGGGAAGCATCCCCACACTTAAAGCAGTGGAACTGACATCGGCTCGACTGACCTCCCGACTGATGAGTAGGTCGTGAAGATGCCTGCGACTGGGCTGGTGCAGATCTGGCCCTCTTGGCCTGCAGCTGCCCAAATCCTCTGCCACCATCTCTACGCCCTCTGTGTTGCCTGGAATGAGACTGTCCCGACTGTCTCTGTCCTCTGCCACCCTGACTCTGAGTTTGAGCTGGCTGGCTAGCCTCAGCCTGCTGACGATCCAGGAACATCTCAGCATGAGTCGCCTCCGCACGCAGAGCCCGCCTCAGAACTCGATCATAGCTCCCGAGCTCGTCACTAGCCATCAACCCCTTGATGGAGTTATTCAGTCCACCGAAGAAGAACTCTGCCCTCCTGCTATCAGTAGACACCAAGTCTGGGACGAACCTCGTGAGTGCATCAAACTCGCTGGCATACTCTACCACTCGCCTCGTCCCCTGACGCACCTGAAGGAACTCCTGCATCTTCTGTCTCGCATAGGTAGTTGGGTAATATTTCTTGAAGAATATCTTCAAGAATCTCTTCCAAGAGACCGTCTTCCCTCTCAGTAGTCTCTGCTGCATCTCCCACCAAACCAAGGCCTCCCCAGTAAAGCAGTAAGTCGCCAAACCGACCTGCTCCTCCTCAGGACAACCCAATACACCAAAGGCCCGCTCCACCTCGCTGACCCACGACTGAGCCACTGCAGGGTCGGTGGTCCCAGAGAAGCTGTCGAACTTGCCTCTACCCAGGCGCAGAAACTGATTCAGCCTGTTCATCTTCCGCCTCTCGAAGGACTCGATCTGCACCATGTCGTACTGAGCTACTGGATGCAGCTGCACCGGTGAATCCTCTGAAGGCTCTCCAGCAGACATCTCAGAAGGTGTGTCCATACTGCGAGCTGAGTCAGAATCAAACTCAGGCTGCGGCTCCATCTGCTCGGTCTGTCCTCCCACTCGGCCACCCCGAGTGCTACTCTGGTTGGGCCTACGGCTCGAGCATGCCCGGCGCTGAAACTGAGCCAAAGGAACATCATCTGCCAGGTCTGGCTCCACTCTGGTCGGAACTGGACTAACCCTCTGAGTCTGTGCAGCCTGCCTACCGCCTCGACCTCGGCCTCGGCCTCGACGTCCACCTCTGAAAGCAGTCCTGACGGCCGCGCTATCTCTAGCTTCCATATTTCCTAAAAGGAAAGAACGACTCAGGTTTCACATTCAACCAACTACCAACAACTTAAAAATCAACTTGTTATCTTACAATAAGGTGAAATCTCATCCTTAGACCTAAACACCCAACAATCCTATGGAGGAGGACGATCCTAAGCTCTGATACCAAATTGTTACGCCCCGCCTAGGTTTATCCCTATATAAGGGACCTCACCTAGGAGAAGCACAACTAGCAACAGAACAACCAATAATTTATGGACAGAAATTTAAATTTACAACCAGATTCCAAACGAATGCCCAACCAGATAACAATAATAAGAGTCCAACAGTCCATTTAAGAACAAGTAATCCATAGACTAGCCAAAGAGTTAAAACAAATCCGAAGTTGATAGAATGAACATTTCAACTAATACATATGAAACTAAGATAAAAGTGCGGAAGACGCCTCCTCCTCCAAAACTCTAGCTACCCCATAAGGAAATGCCGTCATACCTGGGGATCTGAGGCAAAAACAACAACCATCAACAGAAGGTTGAGTAGGATTGCAACAAGATGCTATGATGTCATGAATACAACGAATGATATTGTTCAACAATTTATTTGATGCACCTACACCAATCAACTATGTCAACTATTATCTACATGAGTATGTGATCATATACTCAATTAAGAGCGTATTGAACATTGGGTATCCCCCGCACTCTCGCACCCCGAGAGTGGCACCTCAAGCCCGCTCCAGCTAGAGATGCGACTATCCATAAATGGTAGTCTGCCGACGTCTAACACCTCGACGCCGCACACGCACCCCGTGTGGTAAAAAGGTGATCACCGGTGTCACTTGCCCATACACCTCGGGCAATAAATCAATAGTGTCCAGGGCTATCGCCCAACAGTAGATCAACTATGCATCATGTCAACAACTCCTCTACTACAACTCAACTAATATAATGCTAGTAGTCATGTCATCATGTATGCATTAAATATATAAACAACAGCAAGAGACATGCAACGTCTATACTAGCATTCTCAACTAATATGCATATAGAAATATCATGCTAGCAACATGTATCAACAAAATATGCATAAAGAGTTTCAACAGCAGTAGATATCAATTTCAACGGAATAGAACAACAAGATATATTTCGATATAGGGTAACAACCGATCTAGGATGAGATTCACCTTGACAACAACTACAGCAATAGAACAACTCGATAGAAACCACAAAATGAATAAAATAATATTTTCCCAACTCGACACGCAAAACGAGATTAAAACGCATACTGCTTTCAACATCCGAAAGCCAAACGGTAAAACTGACCCCACCAATGAATTCGGGGCGTCGAGTAGGTCCAATTTCATATATAGTATGATTATTTTGACCCACTATAAAGCCTCAAAACAATATTTCAAATATCAACACTGTTTCAAAATAATAATAGTTAAATAGGATCCTCCTACAGTACTCGTAACAGTAAAATAATTCATAAATCACTGCTACCGCTGATATCAACTTTAAAACACAGAACCAACATATACATATATATATATACAGTATTATCTATCTAAAATAGTTATCATATAATAATAATCTGATATATAATACTGCTACAAAGTATAACACCCGATATATATAAAAGTAACACAGCTATACCTAAATGAATGAAGCAATGTTATAATCCAACCATCCATCTTCTCCCGTCTACTAGGCTCATGCGGCGCTTTCATCACCCACCGCCTCTACCAGCCGCCATCCTCGACCTCTCCTGCAGATCGGGTCACCGAGGAAGCTCGACGCCAGCGCCGACGACACGTCGTCGCCAGCACGCGGCAGTGGCAGCCCACCCGCCTCGCACGACAGCCCTCAACGGCTGTCGCGCCTGGCAGTGGCCGCCTGCGCGAGTGGCAACGACGCCTCGCCGACCGCCGCTGCTCGCCATGGCACCTCACCGGGCGCTACAGCCCGCCGCAATCGAACCCCGACGAAGAACAACCGGGTGCCGTTGTTGGCCCGACGGAAGATTCTTCAAAACAATGCCGACCGGCACTGCTACCGACGGCCACGACTCGAGCGAAGAAGGTGATACCAAAAATGACAAAGGAGCGACGCGATTCAACAGCGGCTCGGGCTACGAGTAATCCGCCGGAAGATTCGACAAAAACATGAGATCGAGTAATGATGAACCAGATCCGAAATCTCGACAACTAAGAACACGCTAAAACTCGGGAAACCATGAAATAACCTCCGATCTACAAATTGACAGCAAGAACCTTCGCGAATCTCATCCTACATCAAGATTACCCTACACGAACAGATAAAGGAGTAGGATAAGAATCCTACCGGCAAACTCCTCTGAACTCCGATTCACCGGAGTCTTCTCACCGCCGATGCCCTCCGTTGCTACCGCACGCCCTCCGATGGCCATCGCACACCTTCTGCTGCTACAGGGATCGGGAGAGGAAAAGGATTAGAGAGGGGTTAGGGCTTAATTAAATAGGATTAGCATTTTTGCAAAAAAGCCCCTCTAAGAAAAATATTTACAACTAGGTCCAAAAATTTTCAAGGTATAACAGCTATGAACCTTAGTAAAAACATCAGCAAGTTGTTCTGATGATCGAACAAAAGGAATGCAAATTACTCCTTGCTCCAATTTTTCTTTGATGAAATGACGATCGAGTTCAATGCGTTTAGTTCTATCATGCTGAACTGGATTATTTGCAATTTCAATCGCGGCTTTGTTATCACAGAACAGCCGAATAGGTCCCTCTGGATATAAATGCAATTCAGATAGAAGATTTTTCAACCACAATACCTCACATACACCTTGAGCCATGGCACGATATTCTGCTTCAGCACTCGAACGAGCTACAACAGCTTGCTTTTACTTCTCCATGAAACTAAATTTCCACCAACAAAGGTACAATAACCCGATGTGGAACGACGATCTTCTACGTACTGATCATGCCCAATCAGCATCTGTATATCCATCGATTTTTAAGTTATCATGCTTAGAGAAAAGGAGGCCACGTCCAGGACAACTCTTGAGATATCTTAGAATCTGATACACAGCATCCATGTGATGTTCATGAGGATCATGCATATATCTACTCATCACGCTTACCGCAAACGCAATATTAGGTCTTGTGTGAGAGAGATAAATCAGTTTCCCCATTAGTTTTTGATTTCTTTCACGGTTAACTGAGGGACTATCGTCATTAGCAAAATGATGAATTTGATCAATAGGAGTTGCTATTGGTTTGCAACCAAACATTCCTGACTCAGTCAACAAGTCTAGGACATACTTTCGCTGAGACAAGAAAATGCCACGTGCTGAATATGCTACCTCAATCCTTAAGAAATATTGAAGTTCTCCTAGATCTTTCACTTCAAACATTTGTGCTAATTTGTCCTTTAAGCGTTTAGTCTCTTCTGTATCATCTCCTGTGACAATGATATCATCTACATAGACTATCAGAATGGCTACTTTCTCTTGATGATGCTTGAAAAATAAGGTATGATCAGCATTACTCTGAGTATAGCCCATTGATACCACAGCTTTGCGAAATCTGTCAAATCATGCTCTTGGTGATTGTTTTAATCCATACAAGGATCATCGCATATGACACATTATACCAGTTGTGTCAACACTTTGAAAACCAGATGGTATTTCCATGTACTCTTCTAGGAGAACACCATAAAGGAACGTATTCTTTACATCTAATTGATGAAGTTTCCATCCACAATTCACAGCACATGAGATAAGCATGCGAATAGAGTTCATCTTTGCCACGAGTGCAAACGTCTCATCATAATCAATACCATATGTTTGAGTATAGTCTTTTGCCACTAATCAACACCGGAGAAGAAGCGGGTGGTGAACTTGTGATCACGAGCTATACCTTTTTTAAAAAACAAAGATAGAAAGTACAATAGGATCATACTAGGAATCGAACCCGGTTGAAGTGACAACATCAATTACACCAAAATAAGATTCAAATGCTGTATGCATAAATTGGCCAAAGGTTGGCCATTCTGTTTCTGCCATATACAGACAGTAAACTTATTTGAGCCTTATACTGCTCATAACTATATATAATCCCATGACAGTTCTACCTTATTATATATATTAATTAATTGTGCCTGCTACATGCTTCATATATATATTTTCAAACACTCCACGGCTTAGCGACAAGATGAAGCCGTCCTTCACGTTGAGTTACTACTCCTGGAGCCTCGTCAACATGTAGTTCCTCCCTACTCACTCCATCAGGCAACTCCCAGTCAAAGTGATACACCAAGTTCGCCAGTGCAAGCTCCAACAAAGAGGCGGCAAACTGCATACCTGGGCAAATCCTCCGACCTGATCCAAAGGGAATAAAATGCATGTCATTTCCCTTCAAGTCCACTGCACTATCCATGAACCGGTCAGGCTTGAACTCCTCAGGTTTTTCCCAGTACTTGGGGTCTCGCATGATTGCCCATACATTCACAAAGGCTTGTGTTTCCTTGGCAATCTTGTAGCCTTGTATTTGGCAATCTTCCATAGATTGATGTGGAACCAAAGTTGGAACTGGTGGATGCAGCCGTAGCACTTCCTTGATGACAGCCTTCAAGTACATCATCCCCTTCAAATCCTGCTCTCTGACCATTTCTTTTGTGGTGAATTTGCCTCTCACTTCATTTTGTAGTATTTTCATCACTCTTGGGTTTCGGACCAGCTCTGCCAAGGCAAATTCTAAGGTCGCATATGTTGTATCTGTACCACCTATGAACATATTCTGCAAAAATTGAATAGGACAGAAATATTTATGAATATAGATATAAAACCAAGAACACTTGATATATTATCATCCAGAAAATCAATCTTTCAACTGTAATGCCAGTGGGTTTAATCCAGAATCTTACGATCAAAAGTGACTTGATATTTGAAGGAATAAGCACAGCGTCCATGCCTGGATCGTCCCGAAGAGAGAGCAAAACATCCACAAAATCCTTCTCGTCATCATCACCAGTCCCCGCCATCATTTTGTCTTCATGTTCCTTGATCACCTGGTCAAGCAAATCATGCCACCTCTTCTTGATCTTCTTGGCTGTTACCAGATTTCCGGAGAAGACATCGAGCCACCCCAGCCATGGAACCAAGTCCCCCACGTACAGCTTCCCCATTATCTCTATGCTCTCAAGTCTCATCGGTCAGCTTCCGAAACAGCGCGTTCCTTCCCTCCTTCCTGGAGAACTTCCCTGAAACAATTCGAAAAGTTATGTCATTTGTAAGAGCGTACAAGATCTCCGACATGTTGATGGCCGTTGTTGTTGGCGAAGCTGCCTCGGAGGAGATCCGCTGGATCATGAAAGCCACCTCCTCCTCCCTCATGCGCCAGTAAGACTGCACTCTCGTGGAACTCAAGAGGTGGACGGTGCAAATCTTCCGGAGCTGTCTCCATTGCTCGCCGTAAGACGAGAAGACCAAGTCGGTGCCCCCATTAAAGATGATTGTAGCGGGCTTTGGAACAAATCGTCCGCCGAAGACCTGGTCATGGGTGCGAAATATTTCTCTGGCGGCGTCCGGTGATGACACCACCAGAATTGGCACCTGACCGAAGTGGAGGAGCATGAGCGGCCCATGCTTCTGCGCCAAGTCATGGAATGAGCGGTGAAGGCGCAAGCCGAGCTGGTGGAGGTTGCCAATGAGGGGAATCTTGGAGGGGGAAGGGAGCACGCCATGGGGCTTTCCTTGTGTGCTAGTTTTAAATGATAATAGGAGAAGTAAAGAGAGAGAGACGATGGAGGTAATCAAGAGAGTAATTAGAAGAGGAGATTGCTCCTCCTGGTGAAGATCAGACATAATAGAAGACAGTGCCATGGTTGTATAATCTGCCAACTGTTGCTCCCCTTTTTTTAATGCTTAGTATGGCTATATGTCAGGGACCGACTGACCTGACGGTGCTTAACTACTGAGTACGTGAGCTGCTCCGGTGAACTGCATTCGCGTCTTCTCTTCCGGCGGATCTAGAACAGGGGAAGGAGAATGAGACCGAAATGAGAGATAAGAGATATTTCTTTTCTTACTAGTTGCAGTACCCACGGTGACCTGTAATTTTAAATTTTTAAAAAATTGAAAAAGAATTTTTATATTTTAATATATCATTATATAAATATAAATAGTCCATCAAAAAAAAAATCGGTATTTTTCATACTTCTTAACATAATTATAATTTAAAAATTATATAAATTTAAATTAATTATTAAACAAATTTAATTTAATTTTTAATTTTTAACCAATACTTTAATCGTAATTAATTTTTAAATTAAATTTAAACTATATTTTTGACATTACTAATAATTAAATATTTATATACCTAAATTTTTTAAAATAAATTATCATATTTTTAGTGTATTATAAAAGAATTATGTTTTTAAGAATAAAAACATTTAGTAAGATTAAAAATTATCAAGAAGTTTTATATTTATAGTTTTAAAAATAACGAACTCATCTAAAAATCTTATTTATCCAATTTATATAACTATTTAATAAATTTAAATTCAAATCTTATTCCTTTTTAACTCTTTATATTTTTTAATTTAAATTTTGATTATATTTTTTTATATTTAATATTCATATTATTAGTTTTCTAAAATTATTACAATTTTTAACAGGTTTTTTAACTTGTCATTAATTTGTATAAATTAATATATTTTATTTGTTTTTACTTTTGTAGGAATGTGGGACAAATACTTAATGTGATTCAAAATTTACACTAATGTAATTGGATCATATCCATATTTTTTATATAAAATTAATATATCGGAGATCATGTCCTAAAGAGTGATTAGATTAGAGATTTAAGAGACGTAAAGATAAGAAATAAAATTAAAAATGCAAGGATATAAGTGAAAGATTAAAGAGAAAAAATTTGATGAAAAAAATTGGGTGGGAAAATTTAGGCTGATAATTAGATTAGGGATTTAAGAGGGGATAAAGATAGGAAATAAAATTAAAAAGACAAGGATATAAGTAGAAGATAAAGACAAAAAATTTGAGCGAGAAAAATTTGGACGGGAAAATTTAGGCGGACTTGACAAGTTGCTTATATATATAATCTTTATTTACCAAATTACATACCCTTTTATACTTTCAGCAACTACTCTTTTATTTACATTTCATAATCCTTAAAGTGTTATGGAATTCTTCGTACACGCTACATTCGTCCACATGATTTCGCCATGTCACATCTAGTCGTTAAGGCATTCGACGCCACGTCACTCTATTTCTGGTTCGATCATGACATTACTCCCCGGGTCAATATGAACCTCGTCCTCGAGGTTTCTTACGATCTCCTCTGATTCCTTGACTTGCATATCATCGTTCTGACTTGAATCTTGATTAATTCCTTTAGTGGTATCCAGTAGAGGTAATGTCATCATTTGCATGACTAGTTTGCCTCTACAGAGCTTGAGCACGGACACATGAAACACATGATATAGTTTCGCTGTCTCTAATAAACTAAGCTTGTAAGCAACTTTTCCCACTCTCTTGAGGGCACGGGAAGGTCCAAAGTATCGCGGACTCAACTTCCGATGTCGTTGCAACAGTAATGAAAACTGCCAGTAGGGTTTCAACTTCACGAACACCCAATCACCTTCCTTGAATTACGTATCTCTTCTCTTCTTATCTGCTTGTATCTTTATTCGTTCTTGGGCTTTCAATAAATTGTTTTTCAGCTGCTTTAGCATCTGATCTCGGGTTGTCAACTCTTGGTTGACTGTCGAATTAGTCGTCCCTCCACTATATCTGATCAACTAAGGAGGATCACACCCATATAGTTCTTTAAATGGAGTCATTCCTAGTAACATTTGGTGTGAGGTGCTATACCAATACTCCGCTCATGCCAAGTAGTTTTCCCATCTTGTCAGTTCCTTATGGGCGAAACTTCGCAGATACATCTCTAGGCATCTGTTCAACGCCTCTATTTGTTCATCCGTTTGAGGGTGATAAGACGAACTGAAACCCAGCTCGGTTCCTTGCAAACAAAATAACTCTTTCCACAATTGACTAGCAAAGTGATTGTCTCAATTACTTGTGATTGAATGGGGTACGCCATGGAGTTTAACATTCCCTTTGAGAAATACCTAATCTGCAATTTTCTCAGTTGCATAATGCCCGGGTAATAAAAAAAATAGCCATACTTGGTAAGCCGATCCACCACTACCATGATCGTCGTCTAGTCGTTTGAGGGTGGAAGTCTGGTGATGAAACCTATGGTGATGTCTTCAAATACTTCATCTGGTATTGCTAGTGGTTGCAATAGTCCCGCGGGAGTCATTTGTTCCACTTTCATACGTTCACATACATGTCAATTCTCTATGTAATTGTGTATGTCCTTCATCATCGTTTTCCAATAGAAATTGTCGGCGAGTCGATGGTAAGTCCAACTAATTCTAGCATCTCCCCCCCCCCCCCCCCCCCCCCCCCGCGTCAACGAACTATGGAATTCTCTTAGCAGAATGGATTTAAGCGTTTGGTCATTCGGGATGACAATTCTATTTTGGAATAGTAGTATGTCGTCCCTCCGCTCATATTCTTCCCCGATCAACTCTAAGTCCAGTAATCCCTCACTCTCTTGATTTAATCGTCTGACTTCTTCAAGAATGCCACATATAGGTTATGACACCGCCATCACCGTGTAGAGAGGCTCCCTTGATAAAGCATCAGCAGCCACATTCAATCTTCTCGACCAGTATTGTATATCGAATACCCCATGAGCTTTACTAACCATTTTTGTTGTTCTAGCGTCTAAATAACTTGATTTGTCAACTCCTTCAATAAGCATTGATCTATGATGATGAGAAATTTCCTACCTAATAAGTATTGCCTCCATTTCCTCATGGCTTGCGTAATAGTGTACATCTTTCGTCGGTGCGACCTTAATAGTATGCCACTGGCCATCTTTCTTGGGTTAACATTGCTCTGATGCCCACGCCTGAGGCCTCGATCTCCAATACAAATGTCTTGTTGAAGTCAGGTAATGCCAATACGAGAGTGCTACTTAATGCGATTTTGAGATTGTCAAATGCTACCTGAGCCACTTCCAACGAAAAGGAAGGAGCTGCATGTTGAGCGAACCCCTTTATGAAGCGACGATAGTAACTGCTAAGGCTTAAGAACCACCTTAATCCTCTTACATCACAGGGTGGTGGCCAAGCTTGAATGGCAACGATCTTAGCTGGGTCCACTTTCAATCATTCTTGGGATATAGGGTGTCCCAAGTAGTCAATGGCAGCACACCCAAACGAACACTTTGAGTGCTTATCAACCAATCGGTTATCTCAGAGATACCTGTTGCAAGTGTTCTATATGCCCCTCCAAGTTCTGATTGTATATTAGGATATCATCGGAGAAAATCAACAAGAACTTGCGAAGGAATGGCTTGAATATTCCATTCATAGTGGCTTGGAAGGTGGACGGTGCATTGGTGATACAATTCATCACCATGAGTTAATAAGCTAAGACTTAGGCTCGACCTGCCCGTGATACGATTCATCGATGCTAATAATCTTTCTTTTTTTGCTACCCAAGCTACTATAAACTCAGCATCTCAGTACATGAAGACTTCATCCTCAACAGCCCAACTATTGGTACTGAACCCTATTGAAGTTGTGCCTTCAACACCTCCTTCCTCTTGTTCCAACAATTCAAGACCCTACACAACCTTTGATGCGATAATATTCGAAATGAATTCAAGACCCTACAAAAAATAATTAAATTAAATGCCCACAAAAATAGAAAATTATTATAAAAACTTTAGAGTCAAGAAGGTCCCAGGCCCATCAACTTCATAGGCCCCAAGTCATTGATCTAATTGAAATTCTTAAGTAGAAGTTGATAGTGGTAAACTCAAAGTCTTATTAATCAACACAACATCCAATATACTCTCAATATGGAACTAAACGAAGATATTACAATATGTTTATACTAAACGAAGATATTACAATATGTTTATACTAAATGAAGATATTACAATATGTTTATATATAATATACTTCATTAATACGTTGTCATTCATATAATTTCTCCTGCCAAGTTATATCAATATGAGAAGATTGATTTGCACGGAAGTAGTTCAACAAATTTTATAATTGAGATGACAACAATCTATGAATTATATAAATAAAAATGAAAAATAGTAGCATTTCTGTAAGTTCTTTCTTCTCCAAAATGCAAAAAACTGCTGATGGGATACAATAGAATGAATTGAAACTTTGAAGTTAAAAAAAAAAGGTTCGATTTTCTTTCCTCTTAATTATTTCCATCCTCCCTTACATAAGCCTAGCTCCTAGTTCGATCGCACAGCCTGAGCCCATTTGATCTCTTTTAAGTTTACTTGTTGCCTTGTTGGTGATGTTCTTAATAAAGCTGCTACGGGAAACAGAGTACAAGAAATAGAGCCATTTTGGTCAATTAACAATGAATAACATAACGCCAAAATATTATGGCCAACAAACAGTTCTTTATGAATTTATTGATCAAGTTGAAGGATATAAACCAGCATTGACACCTACGAATGATATTGTTGAAACTCATTCATTCTAATCTCATTCTGCATTGCCTCACAAGAGCTAATTTTCTTATGAATTGACAATGCATCAATTACACATAACAAAATGAAACTCCCCAAATGATATATTCACTATTGTCTCACCTGAGCTGGGGTTGAACTTGAACCTATGCTTTGATGGCCTAAAACATCTACAGTTTTTGTATAGAAAGAATGACGGTTTCTCTTGGTACAACAATAGTAAGTAGGGTGACTCTACTTCATGCAAAATGAATGGAGAAAGAATCCACTGCAATGAATCATGTCAACCGAAATGATTCTTGAGACCTAAGAGGAGTGCCTTCAGCAGAATATCCATCTTCATCAGCAAGTTTTGGGAGGCGCCCAGAGAGTGGTAAACCTGTCAGGTAAAGGACCATCAAGAACTCAGAATGCAGGGAATTATGGTCTAATGGAAAAATTTTGAGCAAGAGATGGAACTAACCATCAACGATGTCCTTAGTCTTGTGGAGGAGAAATGTCCCAGAAAGAATTGTGACAAAGCCACACATCTCTGTGACAATCTGTGTGGGATTCTGCCGATCCCAATCCTGCAGGAAAATTTAGAATTCAAAAGATTAGCAGATATCACAAAACATCCTCACAGACAGTGTGAACAATTTATGTTGATTAAGACAAATCTGTCATACATATTACTAAGCAATTTTTCAATATGTTATTCCAGTTGGTTTATCCTTTGTAACTTAAAGAAATTTGGCAGACAAAGCTAAATCCATGATGGGACCTCTCATCCAACATCACTTTACAGTGTAGAAATGTCATACTCGGGAATAAGCCTACACCAATCGTGTCCCTATTCAGTTGAGACCTTCCTGAAAGTTTGGTATAACTTGAGTTGCAGTTTGTCATTCATTAAACTTAGAATGAAATTTTCCATATTGACTTAAATAGTATCTGTTCTTCAACATCACGGTGGCAATCCCTTTATTATAACCTATTTCATTTTATTCAGCATTATAATCAGGTTCGTGGATGTACCCAAAAGCACAAGAAACTACAATAGTTGACATAAACAAGGATCAAATTAAGACATTATATTTTACAAATTTCATTGTTATCATGTAAAAGTTCCACACGTATTTAAGATAATGTTTCAGCCTTTGATGATTACTTAATTTTCCATCTCTTCCAATTACATAAAATCAACATTCAATGGTGACTGCAGTGACTCGTATGAGAAATACAAAAGCTATGATAAATTAAACAAGATTTTGATAACAGAATTTAGGACAAAATAATCATATAGGAGTAGGTACCTTGAACATAATTACACTAGCCAAAATGGTTAATGATGTAAACATCACATAGTATATGGGTGATACAACTGCTGTGTTGAATGTATCAAGAGCCTGAGAAGAAAGTTAAACAAGGGCTATAATGTTAGTAACTTTAAAGAAATTAATTAATTGACATCTTAAGATGAAAATTGTTCTATTAGAAACTGATGTTGCACCATATATTAAACAACTATTGCATGTATAATCCTTTCTACGTGCTACTTAGGGTGAAACAAATGAACTATTAAAAATTAGCTTAAACTGCAATTTGTAGATAACAGTATTTACATTTCAGCTGCTCACCTCATTTAAAATAACAAAAATTCCTTGGGAAATCCACACATAGAAGACTATCAATTGCGAAATCATGTATAATAGTTTACCCAATGCATAGTGAAGAATGACTTGCAATATTAAAGTACCATTAGAATGTCTAGAAGATTACTCGTTGAATAGAAAAAATCTCCAAAAATATATTTTAGGTACGAGGCTATGAAGCTTTACCACTTGTCTTTTAAAACATTGTCATAATACGTCAGTTTAAATATGTAGTTCTACTAGCCGAACAACCGCAAATGAAACACTGAAAAGGTATCTCCTAGTTTTTTAATCTATGATTTGTCTCACTCCGGAAGAAAGATGCCCAGGTGCTCAAATTGGAGTTAAATTTTAGAAGGAAAAAGATTGACAAAAGAAGAGGAGGCTCAAATCCATTTAAATAACTAACATCATATTTGGATTCATATGGTGAGGCCAGTAACTCCAAAGACTTGCAATATAGACTTGCAATATAGAAGTAAACCAAAAGATGATGTTGAAATTTGAGCAAAGATAATGAACCTGCATGCCAACATCAACAGCAGCAGCTTATGTGAAACATGCACATACTAGGAACTATGGGAGAGTTTGGTACATTACCACTTAAGATTACTGAGAATCTAGATTACCACCCAGATAGATTACCACTTTAAAAATTACCAGTAATGTTACATTACCATGTTTGGTATGTACTAGGAATCTCGCTAGCAAGGTTTAAAATCTCGGTACCGGTACCGGTTTCGGTCACCGGCCGGTACCGGTACCGGTTTCGGTCACCGGCCGGTACCGGTACCATACCGTACCGTACCGACACACGGTATGGTCCGGTACGGGGAATAGCATACCGGTTTTTTTTTTTTTTTTTTTAAAAAAAAAAAAAGAGTTAGATATAACTCTAAACAATACATAGTTGATGAATAAATGCTTAAAATCAATATTCCAATGTCAAATACATGAATATTAAAAGTCATTTGGTACTGTATTAGGATTTTTCACAGATACAAGAGAATTACATTAGAATTAATATAGGACGACATAAGCACACAGCCCAAAGGGTCTGAAAAAGCACTACGTCTTATGTTGCTCTACGCAGAGTCTTCGGCGGTCCCGCTAGCCGGTTAGTGGGCGGGGGTCAAGGGGGCAGCGCCCCCTGCCGGGGGTGTGGGGGCGGAGCCCCCTCCCGAAAAATTTTCAGACCCTTTGGGCTGTGTGCTTATGTCGCCCTATATTAATTCTAATGTAATTCTCTTGTACACACGGCACGGACCGGTATGAAAATGCATACCGGCCGGGTTTTTTTTTGTTTTTTTTTTTTTTCGTGACATAACACCATATACTGCCCATACCGGGCGGTATACCGGAATATACCGCCCATACCGGGCGGTATACCGGTATATACCGCCCATACCGGGCGGTATACACAATATACCCGGTTTTTTCAAAACCGGGTATATCGAATACCGGAAATCTCAAAAACCGGTATATACCGTTTCGGGCGGTATTTTAAACCTTACTCGCTAGTAATCCACATTACTTGTTTGGTATAAAAAAAAGATTACTAGGAAACTTATATCTTTAACTAAAATACCCTCAAATAAAAAATAAAGAATAAACTAAAAAGGAATATAAAAAATTAAAAATTAAAAAAATTAAAAAAAATAGGGATTACCAATTTATTATGAGATGAGGCAAATGAGATGAGACGATGATTTTTTTTCTATGTCAATAGAGGATATTTTAGTTGGGGGTATTTTTGTCAAAAATAAAAAAATAACATTACCACCTTACTGGTATTCCACATAGCCACCCCCTCCCTTGGTAATGTGGATTACCACTTGAGTGGTAATGTAGATTACCATGAGCATCCAGATTACCAGTAATATGTTTCAACCAAACGCAGTACTCTGATGAGCCCAGGTAATTTTAATTAAGATTATCAATAATCCATTTAGATTACCTCATACCAAACGCTCCCTATGTGCTATGCATCACTGGAAATCCATAGAGATGGCTTTTCCAGAAGGAGTCAAACAAAATACTTATAAATGATATTGTTGGATGGAAAATGAAGTCTATTATTTATAAGCCTGCAACATCTATTGGTCTCTATCCTCACTGAGATAAACCTACTGGCAGAACCAGAGACAAAGAACTTGCTGCTAGTCCATTCGATGATCAAATAATAACAAAGATATATAAGTTACCTACAGTGTGGAATTGTAGATGACAGCTTTAGAAATACAAGGATAGCCAAGTTAGTAACAGTTGGATGAGAAGATGAAAGGGAAAACTACAAGTAGAATATGGTTGGTCAACATAAGCTGATTTTCAGAGTAACCTTTAAGCTCTCCTTAGTTGTTCAAATAACAAAGTTAATTTCATAGTACAGTTGCGTGTTTAACTTCCCTTTTTCTCATTGTTAAATCAAATGTTGCTTGGAGCTAACAATAGTTTGTCTAAAAATAGCTAGTAAAAGAAAATATATGGATAGAACTACGGTAGACAGGAACAAATCTCAACTCTATCTTGTGTGGCAAGCCAACTAAAAGACTTACTAACTCAAACAATTAAAGCTACCTTAAAGTAGGTCCAGATAGAAACAAGATGAAGATTTAATAATCAGAACTTTGGTTTACGAAACAGAAAGGAGAGCACAGAACGTGTTTCGTAGGATTGGCCAATTGACTCTAATTCTAGTTCAGTTGATCCAGATACAGATTGGAGAAGTCCAATCCTCAATCCCTCAATTTTGTAGGTGAATTTTGTCTCCAACTAATATCCTTAACTCCTGTCACATTGGCTGATTAGTGACCAGCAAGTTAATATAGCTTGTTGTCACTAATTCCTACTTATTTCCAACTGGTCTAGTTGATAGTTGATGCCAATTATTTTCCAATCATTTAAAAACAAAAATCTTATTAGAAGACAACCAATTCTGTATCAACTGTATGAAAACAATGAATTCTGATCAATTAATTTCTAACGGGTATTCATTCCATTTTGGACCAAGTGTGCAAAGTATTAGAAGACAACACTGAGCACAGCACCCTGTGACATGTTCATCGTGCCAACTGTATGAAGCTGTAATAGTGTGGAATTGTGGATACTAACTTACTATACAAAAGAAAACTGTATACCGACCACAGGAAAGTACTCTCAACATACTACCTATAGTATAACTAGTTTCTCATGCTAGGAGAATGAGAGGAACAGATCAATAGTTAAAAAAATTATCACTTAGTTGTTTTAAGTCCACATTAAGAAAAACATCAAGCAACAGAATCATTTTCACAGGGACCAGATTTACTCTGAATTTAAGGCTACCTACAAACTTGGACCATACTCATATTTTTAAATTACTACGTAAGCATCTGTGCACAAGCATAAAATTGTGAATCTTTCAAGCATGACTAACATAAATCAATAAAGAACACATACATATTCAATAAAATAAAATCAGTACCTTGTTCAGATAGTTTATTTGTGTCAGGATACATGAAATCACAAAAATTGTGAATACCCAAGTTTGGGGATAAACCAACTGATTCATTCCTGAAAATGTCAACTTTAGAGCAATTCCAAGAGCTTGTACACTCATAACCTGCTCAATTAAGAACAAGGATGATATAAGTTCTTTCTTTCATAAACCAAAATATTAAATAATATAACATAAGAAAAATCTCATACCGAGAGAGACCCTACGAGAGAACAAACACCAATGTAGACCATAATATGTGTTTGCCCATATTGAGGAACGAAATAGAATACTAGTATAAAAGCTGCTACAAGTACAGTTGTCGCATATAGTAAAAAAGCTGCAGAAAAGATGAAACATAATTACTGACTGTTTCTTTCACATCAAAATTATAAAATGGACTCCGCATATTTTATGAAAATAAAAATTGTTAATTTCACATGGATTAGATGCCCTTTTTTTAATAGGTGGAAAGTGAGAAAGTACCTGGTTCAGTTGCCAGATCCCAGACTTCTGCCACAGACTCAATCTCACGTTCTTGGGGAGCATGGAGAACAATTGTTGTTGATCCCACAACACATAGAGCACAACCAAGAATGCCAAAAATATGTAACCTCTCTTGCAAAATTATATGTGCAAGTACAGCACTGCAGCACAAATGTATATTTATAGCAACTGGGCAAAAATAAAGCAACAGAATGCATAATGGTGATTAAGACCATACCTGATGATTATGCTTAGAGCACCAAGAGGAGTAACTAGAATGGCTGGAGCAAATGCATATGCGGCAAAATTAGCAACTTCCCCTACAATCACTGTTATATTAGAGAAAATTTTAGTTCTCACTCCTCTCCCTAAGAAAAAACACGTAGTGAATAATAACAAATATAACTTAATGTAAATTCCTTCTCGTCACCAGAAACCAATAATGGCACCTTGTTATACTAGAATACAAAGTACAAGCCTTAACTCAAGGGAAAGAAAGATAATTGAGCACAAGTAGTTGAAAGGAAATAGTGGTTGTCAGTATGGCATGAAAGTCAAATGCACTTTCAGATAGCCATTGAACTTACATACAAAAAGCTTGGTAAAAACGGTGACAGGATTTTCTGCTATCATTGGTTGCTTGTTAAAGCTATGTGAAACTGGTTATAGACCTCATAAATAATACTATAACTACCACTACTGTATGCAAATGTATATTGCACATTATACCTCGCACTGTGGACAAAACTAACAATGGAAAATAACTAAAAACCTAAACATCTAGGAAGCAGCAAGTTCTGCTAAATTATGATGGCCATGAATCCTGATAAGATGTGAGAAAGAAACCCCATTTAATTTCCAGAAAATTTCTTATGCATCTATAATTCTCAAGACCAACCATCAAGAGAAGAAAAAAATAATAGCCATTACCACTGAAAAGACTTCAAGAATTTAAAGTATCAATGCTGTGTACTCACTTGCTGTTATGCCTGCCCACCAAAGTGGTTCATATAAATAAGAATACCCACCAGCTCCTGTCATGAGGTCAAAAATAATTATTGAAAATGCTATCTAGTAAAATTAAGTAAGAAGGAACTGTGGAAGCAACCAATGCAAAAACTATCTAAAAAAATTAGGTAAAGACTGAAATGAAGCAAAATTGAAAATCAGTACCGTCATCAAGATGTTTGCAATCATACAAGAATTAGTGAATTCACATTTATCCATAACATTTCAATAAATGTGAAGATGTGATGAGAGAATTTCGTAGAAGAAAGGAAGTACTGCACCTGGCATTAGATTTATATGCAACCTAACATACCCATCTAATTACATGTTGCACAGGACTTGAATTGCAGTTCTCTAGTATGCTGGATTAATTCCTTAATCCTTTAATCATGGCATGATATAGAGAACACAAGAACCACTATCACTTCCATCCAGGTAGAAATATGTATGAAATGTTCCTCATTCAATCAATTATACTTACGTTCCTGTTACCTACAACTCGAATCATGGTTCTTTAGATAAATAAATTACATTACCTACCATTTTCATTTAGCTCTTCCAATCCATTATTCTGTTCCACTCTTAATCAACAAAGAAACCGTTCCTCCTTGATGTAGGAAGTGTACCAATCATACAAAACATAGAGCTGTTTAATCCTCTTTCTGAGAAGATATAAAGAATTCTTCTTATTTCCATGTCGTGCTTCAATTCCTTTTGAATTCAAACATTGTTAAAAAAAATTACATGTGCATTTAAGAGTACAAGTACATCACCACTTGCATGATTCTTCTCTTTTGGAAAAATTTGTGTCCAGATATCAAAAATGCGAGTGGAACTTGTCAAATAAAGAACTGAACAACTTCAGGGTAATTTCCATAAAGGAATGAAGTGATGCAATAAAACATAGCTAATTATTGCACTAGAAACAATCAGCAACTCACAGTTGGCATGATAGAGTGATGTCAGTATCATTTTCATTTGAGACTATATAACATTTAGACAGCGCAATTTTGAATGGTGAAGAAGTAGATCAAGTTTTGAAGGAAAAACTAGGAATGCAAATGTCAATGGAACCGAAAATTTTCAATTAGGAAAAAATATTTAACACCAAATTACCAAAACCTGACTCCATTAATTTCACAATTGTTACTTTTATTTCGAGGATTAACTTCACAGGTTTTGCCTCTTTCTTAAACATGATTGATCATTTGAAAACAAATCTATTTAATAAATTTCATATACTTGAACTAAATAATCATATGTTATTAGATCTATGATCCTCCTATCCTTCATTCTCTTCATTCTTCTTGGTTCTTCTTCTCTTCCTCTTGAAAATATACAACCGACTACATTTTGTGATGAAGAATTGAATAATGCATTTTCTTATATCACATGTACAAGCTGATTCCTACTGTTCATAGCATTAACTTCGGACTACTTGACTACCAAATAAAAGAACCTAGGAGATACGCATTATCGAATATGATTTCCATAGAACTTCCCAATCATTGTTCAGGCAGATTTACATCTTAGATCTAGATTCACAATGGCAATATGGTATACTTGCATCTAATTGGAAAAAAAAATAGAGCACTGACATCAATTTTTTTTAGAGACCAACATCTCCCCGGAATTTCACAGTTCATATTTCCAACAGTAGTGCAGGGAAGAGAGAAAAAAGAACAGGCAACAACACTAGAGAATGAAAAGAAAAAACATCAATGGATGAATGAAGTGTAACGGGAACAGCCCATTTAACTAACAATTCGGAGTTGCAATCATCAGATCGACCTACTCAAGAACCGAAGTAGCAAAGATTAGGAAGGGATGGGACGAAAAAAGGAAGATCATTGCTCACCTGCTCTAACTCCGGAAGCTCCGGCCTTCTTCAGCCCCTTCTTCTTGACGATAAAACTGGCGCCAATGAAGAAGCTAGAGGACAACGCGAGGACCAAACCCTTGATATTATCCGAGGACATGCTTGTGTACGACTCGACCCAGCTCCCCCCGGACGCCTCGGCGGCGGGCGCCATTGCAAGCCCGCCCGAAAGAAGAACAAAGAATCCTAGCTGCAAGCCCACCCTTCCAGCACTATCCCAGCATCCGCTCCATCAGTCGACGAGATCGGCCACGATGGCGGCTGCTCAGATCACCGGCCGGGTGGGGGCCCCCGCCGTCAGATCCGGGCGCGGGGGCGGGGGCGCATGCGGCGGGCAGCGGATGGAGGTCGGTCCCTGCTAGAGATCTGGCGGCAGTGGGCGGACTCGCGCAGAGAAAACTTGGACGCGAGAGAGACGCGTGAATTAGAAGAAGAGTCGTTGCGTCGAGGGAAGGAATGGAATCGTCGTTGCCTAAAAGACTTAAAACTAATTCATAAATAAATAAAAGAGAAATTAGTAAATGATAACAAGAAAGCGGTGGGCGGTGAAACTGACGAGTGCGCGTCGGTTGCGGTGGATAACGATTAAGATGGCTGGATTTGGTTACGGAATTGTTGTGGATTTGGGTTTGGACTCGGTATGTTTCGACCGTTGATTGACTTGTCATCAAGAGTCCAGCCAACAATGTAATCGATTCAATGGATAGGATTGGATTTTGTCTGACACAGCTCTGATTTTTTTTTACCCTTTTTGAATTACTTTTAAAGATTTTTACCGAAAGAACAGCCAATTTTAGTGTGCTTCCGGAATTTGACTCCTCAGTTATCAGAACAGCAGATTCTAAACCACGTCAACTTAGTCAGCAGATTCTACTGCAACTGAATTTATCTTCGGCTGTAATAAGAGCACCTTCAGTAAATAAACAAATTTGTCGTGCAATCTCCAACAATAAGACACTGCCTCGTTGTCATATTTATTGCAATATGATCCATCGATATTGATCCTTCAGCAAGGGGTTTGATCCAAGTAATGGGGCTAATGAATTATTCCAAAATCATGCCTAGCCCTAGCCGGCCCGATAAAAGTTCGGTCTCCGGATAATGCTTGCACAGTTGCGCTCATGTCCATCTGACTAGCTTTGGCAAATCCTTGGAGTGACAATCCGGTGTCCAACTGGGTATAATGAGCATTATCAGTCCCTAGATCCATACTGTCATAATTATGACACCCTAATAACATCTAAAAGCACATCTTCCATACTTACAAATTAGTATAAATTCTAAAGTTTCCAAAAGGGAGCGGGAATTACATTGTCAGTCCCTAGATCATATCCCAGTTGGCATAACGATGGCCCTGCACCAGCAATTCATCAGCAAATTGCAAACAGCTTGGCAAATCTCTGCAAAAGAGATGTGCCTCTTACGTAGCAAGTAGAAGTCTCTTGGCACAATGACCAAATTAACAGGTATTTACTCCAATATAATCACAAAAATAACAAGGTGCAAAGTCTCACTTATCTATAGAGGTAAATTCAGGATTTTATTCTATGTACATTTACAAATTCAGCTTGTCAGTTCGTCCTCTGCTTTCCAAGCATACTTTTTCTCCAGTAAATACATTCACATGTTAAACTACAAACCACTTATTTTTCAATTAAATCATGGTGCAGGTATCAGTTTAAGCTTACTTTATTTTCTTTTTGCTAGAGACAGATTTAAAAAACTCAAATCAGTATCTGTTGTAAGAGGGCTGAAAGGGAGTCGAGTAGTAGAGAGAGAGATTGCTGATCCTTCTTTTCCTGGCAGCTTGATCTTTTTGATGCAGTTCTTTGAACTCAGTTTGGCTAAAGGAAACAATATGGCTTAGAAGTCATAATGCACAATTGAGACTCCCACCACTGCAAAATTGTAGGGTCTAAGGATGGCCAATGTACAAAGCCTACGCCTGCCTACCTTTGCATAACAAAGAGGAAGTTTGAGATTGGACCATGGGAGGTGAAAAAATCCCTCAAACCACTGCTCTGAGAACAATAGTTGCTAAAGGATTATTTGCTTGTTATGGTGAGGAATCCCAATCAAATAAAAGATCATCAAAGTTGTCAACTAGTTCAGGTCGGCCCAAATGCTTGTTGCCCATGTCTTGATTCTGTTGGTGGTTCAGTGCAGAACCATCATGCGACAAATTGGTTACCTGAACCTGCGCATTCATAGCCATGGTATTAGCCATCCCTGCACTTGGTGTAACAGCAGTTTTACCAACCCCCAAACTGTTGGAATTTGCACTGCTAACCAGGCAGCTTCCTCCATTCAAAGCTGGTGTGATGCCATTAACACCCTTTAATTCATTGTTTATGGAACTAAATCCATGCAGCTGAGAGTTCATCATATTTTGCATGATTCTCTGAACAGTAATCTGGCTTTCTGTAGGGTCATTTTCATGAGACAGTGCAAGCGGTTGTTCCATAAGCAAAGTAGACATATTCACAGGTGAATGACCAGAGTTCAGGTGGCTAATTTGTGAGGTTGAAGTGGGGATGGTGTTCAATGTAGAGGATGATGATAAAAGTGGAGAAATATTAGGCTGCAGTGTGGGCAGTGAGTTAGATGACCTAGCTGATGGTAGCTGAATGGAGTTCCCAGCACAGGTTTCCGTTCCATTGCTTGTTTGGTTCTCCTGCCTTGAATTCATTGAGTTCTGATGGAGCACAAATGTAGATGAGGAGGTGGATGGCATATTGCTAAGAGAATTAGAAATATTTATCACCCCATTACTAACAGAAGAAACAGGCATTCCAGATAGATGAGCAGGTGTTTGATGGCTGCTGATTGTGTTTTGCAGAGTCGTTTTTTGATCCTCAGGTTGCAGGACTTGTGGAGAATGGAACTTGAAAGAAGCACATGTCCTCTTCGGGAAGTTCATCAAACTACCTGAATCAAAAGAGATGAAGAAGACAACGAGGTTTAATATGAATGAATAAGAACCAAAACCAGATTAAACAAAAAAAAAGTGATATGAACTTCAGAAATTCAGCATAATTAATCAATATAATAAGCACTTGCTAAAACACGCAATACAGTGTCTATTAAGTGGTACTATTAAAGAAGTTTACTGCCCTCATTTTCTCATGTCAAAAAGGTGGTATTTATCAAAGATTAGGACAAAAACAAAAAGGTATATAACAGTGTTTCTGCAGATTCTTGAAGCTTAGGCCCACTTTAGGTATAAGTTCTTTTCCCTTGTTTGGATACTAGGAAAGAAAGAGAAACAAATAGAAGGGTGCATTCATTTATTTGAAAATTAGAATAACAATAACTTAGGTTTTTTTATAAATTAGTTATTATTATGAATGAGAACATGGGCAACATTGTAAAAATGATTCTTTGAATTACTTATAACTTTTTTATTCTCTCCCTTTCCTCCTAAAGGAGAGGGAAGATTTTGCTAAGATGGAGAGAACTGAGTTCTCTTCATCCCTTCTCTTCTCTTTTTCTACACAAACAAGATAAATTTTAATTCCCTTCTCTAGAACTCCTATTCAAATAGGGGAAAGTGCACTCTGTCCATCCAAACAAGGTCGTAGTATTCGGCATCCTGTTCTTGTTGAGGCGTTGTTTTTTTACCTGAGCTGTTTCTTTACTTTTACTATTTGTATTTTGTTTCCTGAACCTTATATTTTTCCTCTACTCTCTCTCCTTTACCTGTAATTGTCTTTCATATCTCTTGAAATATATTACAGGATTCTCTTGCTCAAAAAAACAAGGTCGTAGTATTATGCACACCAGAATTACGTGTGAAGCAAGCTTAAATCTGTGGTCAATAAATAGTATAAGTGCAGAAATGTTTTCTCCAGTTATTTACAAGAAACTTAAAACGAAAAAAAAAGAAAACAGCATATGAATAAGCAAATTTTAATATGGTAAAATAACATAAGACACTATCTTCCATGAAAAATTCATATTAAAAGAGTTGTTTCAAAAAGTTTACCAATAGGACTAGTCCCTGTTTCTTTGCTGTAATCAATCAGATCCTTCATAATATGTACCACCTCTGAAATCTGTAGATTATTGAAAAAAAGATGCCAAAATTAGTGCCTTTTTACTTGTTCATTTAACATTTTACAAATTATTTGTTTAAAAAGTTTACACATTTAGTGTTTCACAATTTGTTTGCTTAGTAAGTAAATTATATTTAAACCATCTCACTACAAATTATGTATAAATCATGCATAAGATGACGGTACAACTAGGGGATCAAACCCTTGACCAAAAGGCTAAATGGCAGAATGTCCTAACTATCTAAGCAATTAGTAAACAACTTTTAGATATTAGAAAAGAGTTCCTTCTGTTCATAATCAGAGATAGCAATTTTTCCTCTCCACTCACTCAACGGGCAGGAATGGGATTAAAAATCACAAACCCACATAAAAACTGAACAAAAGTGGGAAAGAGTTCGCACATCTATATAATTCAACTAAATTAGTTGTAGGTCAACTATAATTATTCCTAGTTATAGTTAGGGAGCCAACTTTTCCATGCTACATAGGAAAAGAGTTGTAGGTCAAATATTTTCATGCATGCAATATACACATTAATTAAACTCATCAGTTTGTGTATTAAATTGCTTGTACTGACCACAATATATCTTACACATTGCATCTTCCGACTATAATTCTATAAATAGCATAAAAATTTATATTACATGACTATCACTATAGGGCGACTTCCCTTGAGTCCAATTTCTCACCAAAGCTGTCATTTATGCATTAGATTAGATCTGGTTTGCTAGGGCTGTATTAACAAATTGGAAATCTATGTATGATACAAACTACAAAGCATGAACTATGAGCTAAAACCGCAGAAAAACATTATCATGTTTATTCTTCATGTCTATTAAAAAAATGTGCCAAAAATAATAAAGGGGTTTTGGGAAAGTTCAGAAGAAAGAAGAAAATGCAAGGTGTGTTCAAATAAAAAGGAAAGGAAGCAGCTTTTGAATGGGAAGTTGTGAAGTTGATGATCGTAGAGGAAAAAAGACTATGCACCCAATGTTTATTAATGTAGTTATTGAGCAATTGAGTTCTTACATGAACTGCATGACTAAGATCCCAGGTGCAAACACATTATGGATGCTAGCAAACATACTTGGGTTCTAGAGAATTACCGCATTTTCCTCCAATTATTCTTTAGTTTATTATCTTTCATCCAGAAGCTATACAAGAACTCCAATCCATCTTTCTTATTCACAAGTATTATACCACTAAAATCAGGTATCATTAAGAAATAAGTATATCCATGATATATAGCCAATTAGCCATAAATATTTTTCCTCGGGTATGGATCAAGAAAATGCTATTGACGCAGCTTTAACGGTCATTAATCGCAGTACAGATCTAAAGATGGACAAATCAACAGAGTCACTCCAACTTGATGCTCCCAAATGCCACTAACAGCATATTTAGCATATGACAGTTAGCAAACCTGCTGTTACAATGAACCAACAAGTCAAGCAAGACTGTATAAATTACAATAGATACATAGGCCTAACGTATCAATGCATATGGCTTTAAAATTTGTGGTTAGTTCTTCTAGGTTGTGAACCAACAGCATATTTAGCATATGACAGTTAGCAAACCTGCTGTTACGGTGAACCAACTATTGGCTTAAGGTTTTCAACCTTAGTCGTAATCTCGGTTTTGATGATAACAAACATGGAACTAATGATGTTTCATTGAGAAATCTTTCAGGTTCCAAGTCGGTTAGCGCACGACGTCTTCGATCGGAAATATCGAAGAAATCGGAAAATCGGAAGGACGTTGGTCGACGCGCTCGAATTCTTCGGGAAGTTAGAGTTTAGATTTAGGATGTCTAGTTTATATTGTAAATCCTCTTTATGACGCAAAGAACCCTAAAATCTATCCCGAACCCCAAAACATGAAAAATCCGGAAACCGCCCTGAAACTCACTAAGCCTAGGGAGCTCCTTGGAGGGCTATATGACCTAGATAGTTTCTTGACATAAAAAATGACGATAATTGTTCCTTGGGTTAAAATTAGATAATGAGGTATTTTTAAGGATTTTTTAGAAGCCTTTAGCCTAACCATATTTGACCCAAAAGATTAGAAAATTTCCGTTTTTTGAAAATTTATACTATACCCCAAAAACTAGATTTTGATTCTTAAGGATTTTGATTTTTTAGATATTTTTATTGAATCCAAATGGGGGGTAATCTTTATATAACATTTATGTTTTAAAGTTATTAGACTTAGTGAAGACAGAACCAGAAAACGAACAAACAAAACCAAACTGCCCAGTCCAGTCCAGGTTCGATCGACCGAATGCTGCCAAAAACGGGCAGTAGGCAATTCAGTCGACCGGTCGGTCGACCGAAGTGTGCCAAAATTTGGCAGTGTGCGTCGGTCGATCGACCGAACAGCGCGATTAAGGCCAGCGGTCGATCGGTCGGTCGACCGACGATTGACCGGCAAGCGACCGAACGGCGGAAACAGCTAGTTTTCCGCCCATTGAGCAGTCGTTCTGTTGAGGGGTTATAAATACCCTTCACCTATCTTCTTTAAGCCCTCTCAACAATTGATCCAAGCCTCCTTTAAGCCAATTCTTGATCATTCTAAAGCTTTTCTTGAGCCATATTTTTGATAACCCTAGTTTCCAAGATACATCCTTCATCTTGCCTTCAAGCTTTGAACGATTCATCATTGAGGCATCAAGAGGAACTAGGATTCGTGTTTGGAGCTAAGTATTTGTTGTATTATTTATTTGCTTCATTACTTGTGTATTTTTGTGATTTATTTCATTGTATTTGAACATGTAAGAAGACCTAGTGTTAGGTCTAGTAATTGAGTGGTATCCTTGGTGTAGAAGGTGTAAAGCCACTTGTGTAAACGTAGTTTACTAGGACTAGTTCTTGTTGTCCTTAGGATTGAGGTGGGAGAGTGCTCTCGGTAGGAAGGCGGAGACTTCCGGGTTTGGAAGTGCCTTCAGTGTGAGAGCGGAGACTCTCCGGTGAAAACGTCCTCGTTGTAAAGGAAACAAGATAATCTAGTAAAGCTAGTTTGGAAATCCTAGGCGGGGGTGCTTATGTAGTGGAGTAGGCATTGGGGTCGAACTACTATAAATCATTGTGTTTGCCTTGATTTATTGGTTGTATTAATTGCTTTATTATTTATCGCTTCCACATTTAATTATTCAATCGTAAATTGCCTAAGTAGCTTAAGAAAATGATTAAAATCGGATTTAGGCAAAAAGATTAGTAAACACACTGTTCAAACCCCCCCCCCTCCTCTCTAGCGTAGCCATTTCACCCAACACCAACAAACCAAGCAAGACTATATAAATTGCAACAGATACATAGGCCTGTCGTATCTAAATAATCCATATTCTCGAACTATCTCTAAGATTCTTAAATTCATGATTTTTTTTATTGCTTATACCTTTATGTTTATGTTATTTGACAAATGACATCATCGAATTTGGAAATTGAAATGCAGTATTTAGTTCATATATAAATAAATAAAGCTATGTCCAAAATTCCCTGTTTAAACAATGAGAAGACAGAAACAACATCCAAATAAAAGAGTGCCCAGTGGATGATAGAGTATCTGAGATGAAATTGATGATTAAGCCACGTAGCAAATTAGGCAACTAATATTTAGCCAACAGAACAGTAACATTGTGGTACAAAAATGAATGAAAAACAGACTACCTGTAGGCAGCGAACAAATCCCTTTGTGTATCCCAAATCATTTAATAATGGCACCTCGAAAGACTTAGCCAATTGGCGAGCAGTTTCCATAACCCTATTTTTTTTCCAGAAAATCAAAAAAAATGTCAATTTCTTAAATAAATAGAAAATTAAGGCAAAGAGGAGTTAAGAAAATGAAATAAGTCAACAACCTTAAGATGATTATAGTTCCTTACATGATAAGATTGAATTAGAATGTTAATTCCTTTCACTACTTTCCCATAATTTAAATGTTCTAATAAATTGGTGAAGAGAATGATACTTCCATTGGTGAAGAGAATGATACTTCCGATTAAGTCAGACCAAAACTTCTTATAAAATATCATAAATACATTTCCACCATACATGTCAAGCTAACCTGAACCATCCAGCTGGTGAATCTTACCATAACGAGTTCACTCCCTCTTTTTTCACATACCATATAACTGAACATGCATAGTTAGCTAAGACAAAAATCTATCATTTCAATAAGACTCGTGCTTATAGATGACACATTTCCATTATAAAATAATACAAATAACTGATAGCATCAAAAAAATGTCCAGATATACTTCCTCCAAATTATGTAAATTAAATGCATGCCTAAAGCATACAAATTATTTAGGGAAAGAATCTAGCATAACTGAAGGCTGCTTATATGCTTAATAAACATTGAAAATAAAGCAACTCAAAAGTAGCATGTCTATGAAGAATAATACAGTGTGAAGCATCAACGTTGGTTACTTTCACCAATACACAAACACAAAAAACTAATGTATAGATATATACAGCACCACTTACGAATTACAGGTACTTTCCAAATCCTGATTAGATATGTTGGAAGGTGAATTTTGAGTAAAGTTCTGAAATTTCTGAACCATAGCTCCAAGTTGATTCACCTAAAGAGATGATTCCACACATTACACAGGTTCAAGACTAAATGGATGCTTACTAGCAGACTAAAGGGGAAAAGAACAAACAAAACCAAGCTACTAATAATTAAATGTATAAAGCATGACTCATTACCTTTGGCATTAATAAGTGCCGAGGAATAAGCTCCTCATGACGCCTAGCACAGAACTCCCAAGAACATATCTAACAAAGATCCATGAAACACATTTATCAGATAAAAATGCATAATGAACAAAGACATTCAAATAGAAAAAACAAGAAATGTATGATAACGTCCTAATTAAACTATAAAACACATGATGAACGAAGATATAAAAATATCAAAAGTTATGCAGCTGTAACTGCCTAATTAAAGAATACCTTCAGGTCAGGAGAGAAGACAATTCGTAATTGACCTTCACGTACAACTCTTGAATGCTCGAGTACACTCTCCTCAGTTGCTTTACTATAATCAAGAACAATCTGACCTGATGTATTTTGATACTCATGAGGCATATCAACATAGAGTAGTTCCTCCATAGTACCAGTAGCATACTTGTTCTGGAATAACCTAGGTAGAAACTCAACAGTTGTCTCTATAAAGACAAACCAAAAGGAAATAAAATATATGAGAATACATAATCTGAAATAATGGATCTGTCACCAAAAGCGGTATCAAGGAAAATAAACTAAACAGAAAATACATAAAGGAGTTGACATTCACAAAAACAAAACATACCAAACCCACGACCAGGCTTGTTATTACATATATCACAATGCCACTTATCCTGGAAATTTAAAGTAAGAAGTCATCAACTTGTTTGTCAATGTTTGAAATGCTTGTAAAGTGCATAAAAAGCAACCACTCCAATATCTGAAGTTATCTTGCTATTCAAGGCATGCAACAAAAAGGAAATACCTGAGTATAAACACCACCAGTTTGGCGTCCATTCCCATAGCAAGAAACACACCACCTCTTCTTGGCATTAGGAGAAAAGTACTCAGCAACAAATTTCTTCCAAAACTCAATATTGTTATCCTGTTACGCAAAAATAATGAGTACTCTGATGAAAGGAAAAAAAAATAACAGAGCATTTCCAACTAGACAGCTGATATGATCTAATCAATCCAGATTGAAGAGGAGAAATTTACATCTGGCCTGTTCTTCTGCCGGTACATATAGTGGGTCAGACGCTGAGCGCACATTCCTGGCTCATATAACATGGGTTTCACTTGAGGTTGGATAGAAGTACTCTGTTGAAGCTGCTGTTGCAGCTGGTTTTGCTGCTGCTGAGGTAGGTTCTTAAGCATCTGCTGCTGCAGCTGCAAAACCCTTTGCTGTTGCGAAAGACAAATCTGTGCAGATGCTGCCTGTGAAGGTGCTCTAGGCATTTGCAACAACTGCCGTTGCTGCTGTTGATGTAGTTGTGGTGACAGCTGCAGATGCTGCAGTAGTAGTGCTGAATCAGATTGTTGGCTCTCCAATTTAACAGGGCACAAGCCTCCAGCGGAATGCAGCTGCTGTTGCTCCAATTTTACAGAACCAATGCCAGACAAAGGTGACAGATGCTGTGGCAGACCACTTCCAACAGAAGAGCCCACCTGAGGCTCCAGCTTAACAAGGCCCAAGCCTCCAGTGGAAGGCAGCTGCTGTCGCTCCAATTTCACAGAACCAATGCCACACAAAGATGGCAAATGCTGCAACAAACCATTTTGATGGGAACCTGTAATAGTCTCATGTTTAAAAGGTGCAACACTGCCAATATTTCCTAACCCTTCCCTCAGCTGTGCTTGCTGCTGGTTATGAGGCATTGAGAACGACCTCCTAAATTTATGTATCCCATCAAACTTCTTCGACTGAGAATAATCCAAAGTCATCTGACTTGCAGATAAATTTGTGACCAGTTGTCTACGAGCTGAGACTGAGGGTGGAGCATTAGAAAGAGGATCAAGTTCTGCAGGGCCTAACATATCTACTGCACCAACACCATTTTGCTGTTGGTGATTAACCGAAGTGGCTGCAAGCCAACCACCTGACACAGGCCCTCTGCTTCCAAGTGAATGATTGAGCAAAGGTTGATTTGGAATATTACCGGACAAACTCATATTGTTAGTATTTAACTGGGAGAGAGGAGAAACCATGGAAGACAATGGCTGCTGAAGAGGGAGAGATCCAACTTGCATTCCAACTAGTATCCCAGAATCTGCTCTGAGGGGGGAAGGAACGGATTGGTTTCTGTTAACTGGGTTCGGATTGCCTGAAGGCAACATTCTTCAAGAAAGCGATGACTGATAGATCTAAGACTAATAAAGCTCAAGTCTTTGATGCATGGTTCGATACAGCATAGCACCGAGTTACTATGAGAAGTTGAACGCAAATACTCCGTGTGTTCAATAAATAGATAGAAAAAGAACGGAGCAAAGAAGGACGAGAAGTCCAAAGTTGACATCACATAGATTCCACGCCCTGTTTTAACAATGCCCCTTTTCCAAACTGCATAAAAAACAATACCAGTATCAAAGACACATCTATCCCCAAATAGCTTTCCAATGTCAAAAACCCAAACCTAATTAAATGCTAAAAGATCAGAAGCAAGGGAGATCAAAACGAGACCTTTTATTACCAGGAACAGGACCAAGCAACTTCACTACCTCAAAGTCAAAGGAACTGAAAATTCGATCTTTTCCCTCCACTGCGCTCGCTTTATCCTCAGATCACCGCGCCCGATCACCGGCTACGTGAAGAAACCCGACCAGAATCCAATTACTGGAAAGTAACAGAAGTTGAAAACGAGAACCGCTGCTGAACTGGAAAGGAAGCCAAACACAAAACGAGACGGCGATTATAATCCCAGGATCGATACCACTTACGCTCGATAGAGTTCGCAGCAGTGGCCTGCGTTTGTCTGACGCCGGCGACGAGGAGGATGGCAACAGCTTCTTCGACTATAATGTGATCGTCGCCTGTGCGATTACTCTCATAGGCTTAGGGTTCCTACTTCGGGATGCGATAAAAGATCGCTGCCTTGATCCTTTTATTACGTCTCCAAGGCCGTGGCTTTCTTCTTCTCCGCCCTTCTTTTCCTCCTAAATTTTTCCGCTGTTTCTTCTTCGGGAGTGTGTTTGGAAGCAGCGGACGTCAAAACATTATCAAACTTGATCGAATTCTTTTGATATTTATACGCTGTGGGATTTTGACTTCGCGTGCGTCGTTTTGTTTCGCCGAAATCCTACGAGGGGGCCAGTTGTACATTTGATTACTTTCTGCAGTAAACCGTATTTTCCACCACAATATTTACCCGCCCACGTAGAGCATCGTGGATAGTTGGTATAAAGTGGGTAAATGGTAAACGGGTCGTCAAACTCAACTCACCTGGGAATATGTCGGGTAAATAGGAAAGGTTTTAGATGCTCCGCTGTAATAGAATATTCTCCCGTTCGATATCCCATTAATTATTCCGATATAGGAATTATTTATGAGAAAATTGACAAAACCGGAAGTCGTCGCAGAAAATATTCCAAAAGCGAAATTATCCGATCAAAATCAAAATTCCCTTTCCTTAATTTTCTTAAATATCCTTTTATATTATTTTATCATTCTATTTTTATTAAAATAGTATTATTAAATTACGTAACAATATAATATATTTTAATTTAATTTATATTAATTTTTATACTTCATAATACTAACTAAATTAGTTTTTCATGTATTATATTAAACTAATTTGATATTTTTATCTATTATTTTAATTTACTGAAATAACATATGAAACTGCATATTGCATTATCTACAGTTTCTAATAATTCTTCATTTTATGACGGTAATTGGTATGATTTTTTCATGTTTTGCATATATTAATAATCTAAGTAATGATGAACCAAAAAATTTTGTTTGCGAGTTTACAAATTAAAAAATTATACATTATAATTGTGAAAGAAAAATATAATAATTAGATAATAAGTTTTTATAAAAATAGTAATTTTTTGTTTATTTTGTTAATTTTTAAAATTAATTTATAGAAATTTTTTAATTGATTTAATGTAGTTTTGTCTTGATTTGACTTTGATAATAAATTATTTATTTTGTACAGAATTTTTATGTTTATATTAAAAAAAAAACATTACACTTATTTTGATTGTTTCGTTAAAATAGAATAATTAATAATAAATAATAATTTTTATTGATTATACTTTATTAAAACAAAAGTATTAGGGTATTCAGGAAAATATGTAAAAGATGGTTCCAGTTTTGAGAGAATTATTGATGGAAAAAATTTTAATGCATTGTAGGAAAATTTTGATACCATAGTCATACTTAGGGCCGACAACGGATCGGATACAGTGCTGATACTAAATTATTCGTATCTGCATCGCATCCCATATTCGCACATCTGTATCCGCACCGTATTCGCTACGGATGTTAATATAGATATATTTGCACCGCTTCAAATGCGGATGTCTGCACCGCATTCGTATCCGCACTGTATTTAATAAAAAATATTTAAAAATATTTTAATTAAAAAAATCAATAAATTACCAATTTATTGATTCAAAATAAATATATAATATACTTCAAAATTTATCTTGACATGAAATTACCATAGAGCTCTTATATATATTAATAACTTATATGGGCAAAATAGTAATTCAGATACACGGATAGGCGATGCGGATACAGTGCGGATCCACAGTCATATTCGTATCCGCACCGTATCCGCACGGATATAAATTTTTTAAATTTGTATCTGTATTCATATCCATTTTTGCTTACGAATATGAATCAGATACGATGCAGATGCAATTTTTAATTAGCGGATACGAATAAAATTGCCACCCCTAGTCATACTATCCTTATTTTGGTCTAATTGGATAACCACCAGGATGCTATATAACGAAGGAATTAAATAAAATAAGAAATTTAGGAAAATTATAAAAAAAATCTCAAATTTATCAAAATCATAAATAGATTTAAAAAATTAGGAAAACTATATATAACACATTATTAGAAGAAAAAAACCTTCTACAACGACTAGTGCGATCGCACTACCATCGTCGTAGTGCTTCTGCGACGGTAAACAACAGTCATAATGTTCCGTCGTTGAAGCGAGCGTCGCAAATAATCAGCGATCGTTAATCTTGTCGTCGCAGCAACGATTGACTCCGCAACAGCAAGCCAGCATCGCAGTATCCGTCACGAGACCAACTGCGATAGCTTTTTAGTCATCGCACGATATTAATTTTGCAACAACTTATGAAATTTGAGAGGTGATTTGGAAACTTTATAAAGAATATTATGGTTTTCCTAATTTCTCATATCTATTTATGATTTTGACAAATATGAAAAAAAATGATTTCCCTAATTTTTCATATCTATTTATGGTTTTGATAAATATGAAAAAAAATATGATTTTCTCAAATTTTCTAATATATGTATATATATAATGATTAGATGAATTTTTTTATCTTGTATATGGTAAGTATAAAGTCAAACTTTATTCACCTCTAATTATATTCCTCTCTAATCCAAAATTTAATAAACAATTAACTAAAATTCACCTCTCGGTTTTTATTTTATTAAATAGACATGCTCTAGCGATTTTTTTTTTCCATGTTCATTTTCCTGGAAGACATAAATTTGTATCTTAATCCAAATTTCACCTCTCAAGTAGAATTTAATTCCAGCACAATGATAAAGATAAGGATGATAGCATGTAGCTCGATATTATCCCATTTTCCACTAACATTAATATATTATATATTAAAAAAAACTAAGAAAAAATATTGCTTTAAAATTACGAATGTACACAGCCTTGATTTACATTTTTATTAAAAAGAATGTTTCAGTTTTGATAAATTTTTTAAGTAATTTCGGTTTGGTAATTTTAAATTACTAAATTTTGATTTTGGTAAATCAATTATTGATGATTTATGTGAGCATCCAGAATGATTTTAAAAATTGATGCATTGTAGGAAAATTTTGATACTATTGTCATATTATCCTTATTTTGGTGTGATGGGATAAGAACAAGAATACAATATAAAGAAGGAATTAAATAGAATAAAAACATAAATTAATTGGATATATTTTTAATCTTATTTATGGTGAATATAATATCATCTTTATTCACCTCTAATTATATTCCTCTCCAATCCAAAATTTAATAAATAATGAATTAAAATTCACCATTTAGCAACCGGGAAATGCCGATGAAACAACGGTAGGTGAAAGATGGTGGGCGGCGCGCGTGAGAATATCAAGCAAGCTTACGTGTCTTGAACGGAGGCAGAGCCAAATGTTTATTCTCATTATTTGGCACCATCTGCTGTTATCGTCACATCATCCATTTCCATTTCCACCGCCCAATTCTTCTCACTTTGCACATCCAACCATAACCCTCGTTAGAATTTCCTACTGTTTTTGTTTTATTTTTTCCTATTCAAAATCCATATTAGATGCTACATAATTCGTTACTATTATTTTTTTAATAGGAGAAGTACAGTCTTATAAATTTTAATTTTTTTAAATTTTAATCCTATAAATTTTATTTCAATATTTTCAATCATATATATTTGGTACGTAGCACGAATTTAGTCATATCCGAGACGGTCCGTTAACTCTTCGTCCACGTGAATATAATGTCGTTCATACACGTTGACAAATTTGGTCCTATAAATTTTATTTCGAAAATTTCAGTCCTATATATTTGTTTCGTAGCATATATTTGATCATATTCGTGACGGTCCGTTAATTTTTTGTCCACGAAAAATAAATAATGTTATGTTCACGTTGACAAAGTTAACGGACCATTACAAATAGTCCAAATATGTGTTATGGAGTAAATATATAGGATGAAAAATATTGAAATAAAATTTATAGGACTGAAGTTTAAAAAAACTTAAAATTTATACAACTTTTATTGCACCTCTTCCCTTTTTTAATATTAAAATTCAAATTTATATCGTATCCTTGTTAAGGCATGGTCCATGTTAAAATTTTTAAAAGATATAATATCACATCAAATTTAATATATCAGCATAGTTTTGAAATAAACTTATAAATAAAAGTGGCCCGCCAATTAATGATATATAACAACCTATGGTTAAGATGATAATGATGTGGTTCAAATTGGTTTTGTGGGGTCGAGTCAAATTCGAATTGACTTTAGATTTAGTTCAACTAACTAAGTCGAATTGAATTGAGTTGCATTCAATTTGATGAAGACAATCTTGGTCTTATCTCACGTTGAGCCAAATCGAGTTAACACAGGATTATATTTGATTGGACCATTTCTAATCAACTTGACTTAAGGGGGTTAAAATTTTAATCTGCGCCTTGTTAAAATTTACACATCTATCTGGACCTTTAAATCTATGCCAACTTTTTTTTTTGCACCATTGGGGTCATCACTCGTACTAACCACATACTACGTTATTCTCGATTACATTATTCAATTCCTTAGATTGATTATAACAAAAGTTGCAAAAAAAACTTTGGCTTTGATAGTTATAGGCTCGCGCGAGGTACTACGATCCTCAACGCACAACAACGTAGCCAACATCTAAGTAATGATGTGGTTGAAAATAATGTACATTACTGAAAAAATGGGCATAGTAATGGCTAAAGTCGTTGCTGAAAACTATCAGTAACGAATTGCAACGGCCCAACCCATTGTAAAGTAGTCGTGGTAGAAAAACGTGTTGTTGATAATTTAGCAACGGTGCTGCAACGGCCGATCGGACCGTTGCTCGGCTTTGTCACGAACACCGTGCCGTTACTGATAACCTTATTAGCAACGACCCGTGAGGCCGTGGCAAGGCCGTTAGTGAAAGATCGTTAGTAAATCGTTGCTGATGTTATACAACAACGACTTACGATACACTTTTAGTAACGGCTTTCCCACGGACAACCGTGGGAAAGCCGTTGCTGATGACTAAAACCTGAAACAGAAAAAAAATTGAAATTCTAAATTTTTATTAATACATTGATACAATCTGATACATAACTCACACACTCATACACACATCCATACACACATCACAAATACATCCAGATATATATCAAAATAATTATATTTATATTTATAATTATTCACAATTGTATAAAAACTACTCAAATGCAAAATTGAAGTATCAATATTCAAACAAAACAAAAATATATATAGTATCGAAGTAACAAAGTCAATATAATAATATAAAAAAAAAATCTCACAATGGCGATGGAGGATGGTCTGGATCATATGGCGGAGTTTGGAGTGCCTGGGTGTACACCGCGCGTGGACTGACTCGATGACGATAGATCAGATGATGCTGCTCCGTGACGACTTGACAAGTTGCGTAGCATAACTTGCATATCTGTCATCATCTGATTCTGACGCTCTATCAAATCAGTCTGACGCGCGATCGTCTCCTCCAGTGTCCTTATCCTGCTACTATGATCATCTCTGGACCTGGAGGTCGACGGTCGTTCACTAGCATGCGAAGGGGTCGGTGCCCCAAGTGGCCCTAGCACGGCTCGTGCATGACCATTATCTGCAAAACCATACACGCGGTCGTGGTCCCAACCATCTGCAGCATCGACCCACGCTGCTGCGTCAAAGTCCTCGGGGTGCCTCCGCGCTGTATCACCGTCTAACTGTAAGTCTCCTACTCGAGTTTAATTTTTTATTTAATATTTTTCATAAAACTTAAATTATAAATATATAATGAATAATTTAAACAAATATACTTACCATAATAAATGCAGCACGATTGTCGACGTACTCCCCTGTCCCATGCACTCGACGGCATGTCCGCTCAAACACCGCCATCGGGGAGGGTCGCTGGACAGTCCCGTCGTCTATATTTACAAAATAAATACATTAATCAGTACACAGAGCAACAAATAAAATATAAAATTAAAATTAAGATATACTTACCATACGGTTCGCGTGCACAGCAAATGCAATAGAGCCGTTAGTGTGACGCGCTCCTCCCCCCGACATGCGGTTTCTAGCCGCAGTCCTAGAAACCTTCGGCTATCGATCTGTCGACCATAATGCCACGAGCTGGTCCCATATATCTGGAGTAATCCAATCGGGGCCGTATCCCCGAGTCTCTGCGATGTTAGTGGTCCCAGCTCGGGCCATCGCCTGGGACCGGGCCTGCCCCAGCTGCCCGTTGTACCTCGCATGGGAAATAGCCTCCTAGGCAGCGTAAATGAAGGGCCTCTGGTCCTCGGCCCATCTAAAGCGAGCCTGCAAAATAATAATATCAGTACCAATATTAATCATCATGCATTATAAAAAAAAATTAATACGTGCCTCAAATTCGCGCCATAGCATGTCGACGTGCTCACTGGGCACGTGAGACCACGTGGGTCATGCCCCGTGCATGTATCGTCGAATAGTAGAAGAAATGCTCCTTGGCACTTCTTCTTGCTCGAACCTGCACAACAAAAATAAAATTTAATATTATATTACGATATAATGAATTTATAATGATTCATAATTCATGATATATTATCTCTCCCCAATCACGCTAATGAATCTACGTGACTCTGTGGCTGGTGGAGGATGCCACCTGTTCGGCCCGCGTGGTCGTCTGCGTCTGGATGTACTAGCCTCAGCAGTTTCATCGACAGGAGGATCAGTAGTAGGAGGATCAGCAGTAGGAGGACCAGCAGCATGAGTAAGTGCTGGAGTCTCACCAATCGGAGACTCCGAAGCTCTCCTACGACGATAGCCACGACCAAACATATCTATCGAATAGTTATATTATTATATTATTATATATATATATATATTAGAGATATATTAAATATAATATATACTTTACAATTATTCCTCATCATCTGAGTAATAGTCTTCGAATTCTTCCTCTTCTTCATTTTCTTCACCTTCCTCATCTTCTTCATCTTCTTCATCAATTTCATGATCGTCATCATCAGTATATTCAATTTCTAATTGAATTGACGCTATGTCTGCATCCTCAAGTATTGGAATAATACGGTCTACAGCAGGAGGATCATCTTCTTGATAGAAACCATCTGTCACATTAGGTATCAGCTCATTTTCTCCTACTATCAGATCAATTTTTCCTCTACCTTTAGTCTTACAGACTACACGCCAATCTACTCTATCTTTATTTCGAGTCGGATACTTCGCGTAATATACTTGTTCGGTTTGTGATGCCAAAATAAAAGGCTCATTTGCTGCCAATTTGGATTTGTAATTAACCTCAACAAGTTTGTATTTTGGATGAACTTTCATGCCCCTTTATGTTGTATCGAACCAATGACATCTAAATACGATAATTGATTTCAAGCCGAAGTAGTGCAACTCTATCACTTCTTCCACCAATCCATAAAAATCCATATCACATTCAACATAGGTTGTCCCTTTCATGCAGACCCCGGCATTCATCGTCTTCTTTGTAAATGCATATTCCACCGTGTAAATGCATATAAAAGATCATCTACTTCTTTTACACGAACATACAACCCCTGAACGGATCTAAGTATTTGCTAAATCATATCCGACTCGTCGATGCGTACGTGAAACATATCAACTCGTCGGATGGATGATTATTTTCTAAATGTTTCGAGTCAGTTAGAGTCTATAATGGACAATTCTGACACGAGTCCAAATTTGACGATTCCGGCGGGAGTCCGAATTTGACGATTCCGGCGCGAGTCCGAAGTGGACGATTCTGGCGCGAGTCCACTGAGGACTATTTCGGACTAATTAATATTTTCACTAATTAATTAATATTAATCTACAATATTTTAACTAATTTAAATAATTAACCTATAATTATTAATCTAAAATATAATATTAATCTAACTAAATTAATATAAAAATTACTCTAAACTCTAACAATTAATCTAAAAATCATAATAATTAATATAAACCCTAAAAAATAATCTAACAAATTAAACAATTAATTAAACAATTAATTCAAACAATTAATTACAAATTTTATATATATATATATATATATATATATATATATATATATATATATATATATATATATATATATATATATATAATATTATATATAAGCATTTCCGGCGCCGACGTCTAGTGTCCGGACACTACATAAACCACCGGCCGCTGGCTGGTGGCCGTCGACCGCCAGCCGAAACCCTATTTTAAGGGTTTCAGCTAGCTCTAACATGGGGGCGGAGGTCGAATGGGAGGCGGCGAGAAATACCTCAAATGGAACAGGAGGCGGAGGTCGGAATCGGAGGTAGAGGACGGGGCGGCGGTAGCGGCAGCTCGGCGGCGGCGTCGGAAGAGAGCAGCGGCGACGGGCAGAGGAAGAGGAAGAAGGGGGCGGGCGCAATTGCGTGCCCTATATAAACTTATCAGCAACAGCTCACTTAGTCATTAGAAAGCTGTTGTTGATAGGTTAATCATCAGCAACGACTCACGTGTCCGTTAGAACGCCGTTGCTGATAATTTAATCATCAGCAACGGCTCACGTGTCCGTTACAACGCCGTTGCTGATAATGTACGTAGTTGGTCATCGGTGTGAGCATCAATGGTTATTGGTTCAAGCGACATAAACGAATAACAATGAGGGTGAGTGGTGACGATGTAGGGAAATGCATAATTATATTGAAAAATATTTTTTTTTAATATTTTGTGACAACAATTTATTTTTGTAAAATGTATTTAGATATATGTTGGTTTGACTTTCGACTCAAGCCAGCAATATCATTCAGCATTCTAATAATTAATATGAGAATTGAAACAAGTCAAAAAGTATGAAATTAATCCCTTTTGATGAAAATAAAAGGTACGGGATAGATTTGAAAAAATCACAAAATGCTAAGATAGATTCATTATTTTAACCCTTTAAAAAGGATTAATGATGTGATATTTTATTATTTTTATATGCACTTAGAGATATTAACGACCAAATTAATGATGCTAGTGGAACTTCTTACCCATGTTATTAATGCCGTGCTATATCACAAGGATCAAATTGATACGATATGACATAATCGGAGAAAAAAAAATAAAAATACACTCTCACTCTTGGTGCAAATAAAAGGTTAAGATATATTTGGAAAAAAAAATGAAAGATTGAGCTAGATTCATTAATTAGTCTTAATTTTTATCACATAAAATTTTAAAATGATAAACATATGTCTACCAAATTAAATTTTAAGGGGTTAATCTTTATCCTCCTTGGACCCTTTCCATTATTGTGATATTAAGTTAAGTCAACCTGCCAACAAGGTATCTATATATTGGAATTGGAAGATTAGACAAAAGCCCACACGGCACAAGTTTTACGTTCATATCTATAACTGTGTCATATATGTGGTTGTGCACTAAGCATCCTAGTTAATTTCTTCCAACATGGTGATCAAACGGGCACAAAATAAACCTAGTTCAAGGGCCAAATTGCAAATAGAGTAAAATTTCACAGTAAAATAAACAAAAATCCCCATTAATTGTGGTCACTGGTCAGGCCTGCAGGTGACGATGAGTTTGTACATCTATACGCATCTCTTCAGCATCCTTTTGGTTTCCTAACCAGCCAAACGAACCGGACGAAAACTCTCCTCGTCTCCACTGACTATTCTTCACACATGGGACAAGTTGACGGGGCCCATCAGTTCACGTGCCACCTCAAGACAACAAGTCCACCAAACATCATAAATCATAATCATACAACATTCTCGCTCTGAACCGGGGTTCACTCAGCTTAACTCGCATTCATTAATTAATCATGCCGCGAATCGAGTCAGTTGTGCGTAATTAGACCGAGTCAAACTCAATCAATTCTTTACTACGATCCGGACCAGGACCGGCTCAATACCGGTTCGGTTAAAAACAAATGTTATATATCAACGACTCTCGCAGAATAATGTCTATCTAAAACAATGGCTTCCACCGTCTGCATCTTCTTCCTCCTCATGTCCCTCTTTTCCCTTTCGCTTTGCAGGAGCAATCCGCCCGCTGCAGGAACTGGAAGCAGCGGTTCCGCCACGCCCGGCCTCGTGCAGAAGACATGCAATGAGACGACGTACTACGACTTCTGCGTCAACTCGCTCCGCTCCGACCCGCAGAGCCCCAAGGCTGTCGACGTCAAGGGCCTCTCCGCCATTGCCATCAACCTCGCCATCTCCAACGCCACCAACACCTCGGCCTTCGCCGCCTCCCTCGCCCAGGCCGCCCCCGCCGCGGCGGACGCCTCTCTCGGCGCCGCGCTCCGGTCCTGCGCCAAGAAGTACGCCGACGCCCGCCAGGCGCTGCAGTGGTCGCTCGACGCGCTCGCCGCCGAGTCCTACGACTACGCCTTCGTCCACGCGAGCGCCGCCGCCGAGTACCCCAACGTGTGCCGCGTCCTCTTCCGGCGGACCCCGCGGCTGACGTACCCGCCGGAGATGGCCCGGCGGGAGCAGGACTTGGAGCACCTGTGCACCATTGCGTTGGAGATCATATCGCTTCTTGGCTGACGCACGTGACCTAATTAGGGTTTTTTCTTCAATTAATTAGTCTGATGTTGATTAGATCCATTAATTCCTTTTGCTGCTAAATTAATGTTTGAATCATTAATTCTACATGCAAGTTGAAAGAAATGTTGCAGTACTTTTCATTTCAGCAACAGAAACATGATAAAATATGAGCAAATTATTTGACCCAACCCTAAATGATAGGAATCAATGGCTCAATAAGTAAGAATCTGGTCCAAATATTAAAAGCATGCATATATAATATATGCATATGGTTGAGTCTCTTTCTCTTTCTAAAAGTTAATTAAGGGCAAGCCACTTGCACTTTGCAGCTCTACCTAGCTAGTTAGATCTTTTAGGGTAATAAAGTTGCACTATTTTGGACATTTGATGCTAATTTGTAGCGACTTCTTTTTAGTTAAAGCGGAAAAAACTATTGGGCAACTTTAGCAGTACTATCTTATCTCATGTTAAAATTTTATAGTTCAATGTATATTATGTAAGATAAACTCAAATGTTGGTAAAAAAAAAGAAAAGATAAACTCAAATGATGTGGCATGATAAATTCAAGTTTGAATTAGTGGTTTTTAATAGGTCTGTAGTCTATATATACCGTCGAATGATATTTGGGTGCCGGTCTTGTAGTTTGGGTTGGCACGATTTCCTACTTAAGGTTGGGAAACATCGATTCACGATATTTCAGGATTAGAAAGTCACGTCAAATATTGTAACAATGAGTGGGCGACGCTTGCGATGCTATGGTGCTGGAGCCTATAGACAGTAAGAAATCATTCGATTTTCAATAACCATCAAGCAGAATGGAAAATGCAATGCGACCAGTGATGTCCTTTCGAAGTCGTCTCAATGGATGCAACATAATGGTAATTTGTCTTTTTGGGATTTTCTTTATTTTATTTTCCCCTTGTTTTGGGGCTCCTTGGATAACTACGGTTGGGAATAACTTCTCGCTCTAATCCGTGTAAATTTCAACTTTCATGAAATGGAACGTACAACTTCACGGCTCACTCCTTTTAAAAAAGATCGTTGATCTAGTTATTTGATAGACGAACAAGATCTAATGACCATTAAACTTTGAGTTGGTCATATCCTTGCATATATAAGAGGGAGACACATCAAGCCCCACACATCAAAAATTCTAGAGCTTCTAGATCATCTAATTAAGGCAGCATCTTCCAAGAAGAAAAGGAAATTGAGAGAAATAGACTTATGCCTCGTTTGGTTGACATAAGAAGTAATTAAATTTTCATGGAAAATTGTAATTCTCATAAATTAACTTTCTACCTATATTTATTGGGAAGTATCAAAAATATGTTTGGTTGATAAAAAAATTCTCAATAGAAAGTGTAACTTTCTATCCATAATATGTTTGGTTGATATGTGTACTCCATATGAAGTATCCATCAAATGACCAATATACCATTTTTTTTATAAATTAAAATATATGAAAAAATTAAAATTTATTTCTAAATTATTATTTTAACACATATGAAAAATATAATATAATATATATATAATTAATATAATATATAATTTATTGTATATAAAAAATTAATTTTTATTTGAAGTTAATATAAAAAAATTACATATTTTGTTCAAATATAAATTAAAATAAAATAAAATAGGTCAAAAATTTATGAATTATCTAATTTTATAACGTTGAAAACATAAATTAAGTTTATCATTAAATACAAATGTGATGATATAATTATTATTATTTTTTAAATGCAACACAGAAAGTGCAACTTACTTAGGTCCCCTAGGTAAGTTACTTCCTGCATTTTGCAGAAAGTGTGTCAACCAAACAAGACCAAAAAGTACAACTTCGTGAGAAATACAATTTTCTGTAAGAAGTTGTGTCAATCAAACGATACCTTAGTCCCAAGAATTACGAACTCTGCTAATCCGATAAAAATATAAAACGTATGTCTTACATGTTTTATAATTTTGGTAAAATATGAATTGTTAACATCTTCCGCTTATTATGATATTTGCTTAAACTATTACCTTCCTACAAAGTAAATATGGTTAAATTTCAGTTAGACCCTTGAAGTTTTAAGATTTTATTAATTTCATTTTTAGTTTTTTTTTTAAAAAATAAAATAAATGTAATTATTTGAAGTTTCGAATTTTGTTTTAACTTAATCGTTCAACCTTCAAAATACTCATGATATTTAAAAGTTTATTATTTTTCAACCATATGTAAAACACATGTTTGTTTAGGCATGAAAGTTATTAAACATTTATATTTTTTCTCAAGCAACAATCGTTAATCAAATTATTTATTCTGTGAGCTAAATTCTCAACAGTTTACTTTAAATGTTTATGAAAATACATAATTAAACTGGAACTAAAATAATAAATTATTTTTCAATTTCTAGTTATAGCAATATTATTACGCAATATTATTATTTTACAAGAATTGATTTATTAATAACATCCTTAAATTAGAAGAAGAAAAGAAGCATTATAAACAATCACACGATGGCTGGAAGTGCACTCTCCGGCACGCATCACACAATCAATTAAGCACGCTTATTGAAGAATCACACACATCCCTTTCGAAGCTCCGGCGACCACGTACCATGTCCGCCTTGCTGAGTGCTAACCATGGCGCCCGCCCCCATACGTCACGTAGGCGCCGGCTCCGTCGCCGGAACGAGCATTATTCACCGCCGCAGGCCCACTTCGTGATGCTTCACCGATCAACTCCCCCTTCTTGAACGTCTCGTGGACCTTGATATCCTCGTCGACCGAAAGCGCTACCAGCTGTTGTCCGTGGGGACCCGGCACGACGGTCTCGTGGACGTGCACGTGGTCCTCGACGTCCACCAACTCCTCCTTCGCGGCCATCTTCTTCTTCCTCTTCTCGAGGCAGCAGAACATGGCCGCTGCAAGGAATGCGAGGAAGAGGACGCCGCCGAGGGAGGCGAACACGACGATGATGACGGTGTGGTTTGGGCTCGGCGAAGGCGGCGGCGGCACCAGCGGTGCAACTGGAGCTGGGGGAGGCAGTGGCATTTTGGGCGGAGGAGGAGCGGGCGAGGAGGGTGGTGGGGGGCTGCGGCGAGGAGGCGGCGGGGGTACCAGTGGAGGAGGGGGTGGTGGGGGACTGCGGCGAGGCGGCGGCGGGGATGCCGTTGGAGGAGGCGGTGGTGGGCTGCGGCGAGGTGGCGGTGGAGATGGAAGTGGAGGTGATGGCGGTGGAGGGCTGCGGCGTTGTGGTGTCATTGGCGGCGGCGGGCGTGGTGTTGGGAATGGGTTCATCGTGGGAGGTGGTGGAGCACTAAAAGGGCGAGGACGTGGGAAGTTCATTGTGACTTACTCGTGATGGATCGATGTTGGAAGAGAAGGGGATGAAGAGGATGAGAGGACGTGGGAGTGTATTTATAGGAAGAATTAAGCTGATAATATTTGGGTTGCATCAAATATTTGATTTCTTGGCTTTCGTGCGAAGACTGTTATTGCTTCCAAACAATGTGTTGTGTTTAGGTTGAGGAGTGTTGTTGGCCAATGTGACTTTTTTATGTATTCTAAATTACTTGGAATTTCTTAAATTATACATTTCCATTATTTTATTTTATTACTTAATTGTTCGGGTTAATTTCAATCTTTAGCTGAAGTCAATTTCAAGCCATGTTGTCAATTTGACCACACAGCTTTAAAAATATTATCAAAAATTTCAAGTTCATATTCAACTAACCCTTTTGCCCTCAAAACGCTTGAGGTGTTTAGAATTATACTATTTTAATCGCAGAAAGCAGCACTTGTTAATTAGATGCCACTCAATTAGGTTAACATACCATGTCAATCTATTAATTGTGGTGCCCGTATGCAGTATTAAAATGATTTTTTCAATCTTTGCATACCGGCGCCACCTAACTAGTAGGATATGTAACTGTTGATTTCATTTTTAATTTTACAATATTTTGGCACCAATTTATATCCGCCCATTTTTATTAGATTTGTGGTAGTGTGGTCAACAATCTGGTCAAGCAAGATGAAGTGGCATATTGGTATTTAGACATGATGACATGGACGGTACTAACTAATTAAATTATAATTGTCTTTACGTAACAAGTGCGCTTTACGTAATGGTTAGCTTTTGACGGAATATATATTAATATAGGAATTGGCTCGATTAGAAAAGATATCAAGTACTAAAATAAAAATAGTGGTTATAGTTTAACCTTATTTCTTAGTACGTACTTTAACCTTATATCTTAATAATATAGAAATGATCAAGCAAATAAAAATTGATCCAAATATTTGGATGACGATGGAGTTTAATTTGTAAGAAGGGGTGTTGTCCTAAAATTTTGAGGCAGATAATTCTTTCAAGTATATATTACATGACTTTAACATAATTAAATTCTTGATATGTACTAATTAAATCCGAATAAAAAAATGAATTTATCATCTAACTATAATGTCCATGTGTCTGTCTTGCTAATAATTATGAGACCAATTTTGGATCAACAGCTGCAAAACTTACATACATGTGTTCATATATTATTTAGTCGAAGAAAAAGTGTCGGGATTAATTTAAATATTTATGATCATATATATTACAATTGAGATAAATTTTATTTCCAGTTCTCTATTTTTTTAAGACAATAACATGTGTTCCTCCTCAACTATAGGTAACCAAACCTAATTAATTATTTCAATAACAAATATGGACGGATAATCCATATATATATATATAATATCAATTTATACCTTTTAATATTGTCTAATAGGGAGTGCAATTTAATTCTATGAAACCCTAACATGGGGGAATTTAGTCTTATTAACATTGAACCTCTAATATAATTAAAACTAATTAAACCTAAAATAAAAGTAAATCTATGTTCAACTGAGTGAACCTAGCTCTTTCTTTTTAGGTTCATTCTTAGAAATACTAAGTTCAATCATACGTGGGACTCTATGGTAGTTATATTTTTTTTCAAAGAAGAAAAAAATTATTCAACTATCAGAGAGTTTTTTTTCAACGTGAATAAATCTTGAAGTTGAAAATTTTGAGAGTCAAATTAAAAAATTCAAAAAATAAAATGAAAACTTCATAAATGAATTTGACATTTTTTAAAAAAAGATTGAGGAGTTGATAATATCTTATATCTTCATGTCCGGAATTAGAAGTAAATCTTTACTTTTCTTGATATATTTGATAAACTTGGTTGTGGTTCTCTACTGACTTTTTGACATCAAACAAGAAACAACGAATGTCATCTTATCGTGTTATGTTGCAAACCGTTCCAACACCACAACTGCCACTAATTAGCTTATAACATATATATATTATCATTAATTATTCATACATGAATTGACTTAATTATTAACCAAATAATTCTATTAATACATAAAACAAATTGCAATGGAAGCACACAATGTTGGTTCTCCGGCACTCTAATATTCAAGCAAGCGCCCTTATTATGGAGTCGATCACACACATCCCTTTCAAAGCTCCGACGACACTGCCATGTCTGCACGCTAACCTTTGCGGTAAGCTGTTCCCCAAGTGCTGCGGTTGCCGGATCGAGCTTTCGTCCCCAATGCACGCCCACCGCGCGAAGCTTCGCCGAACATCTCCTCCTTCTTGAACGCCTCATGGACTTTAATATCCTCATCGACGGAAAACTCCGCCAGCTGTTGCCCGTGCGGCCCCGGAACGACGGTCTCATGGACGCGGATGTGGTCCTCGACGTCCACCATCTCCGCCTTGGCGGCCGTCTTCTTCTTCCTCTTCTTGAGGAAGCAAAACATGGCCGCTGCGAGGAATGCGAGAAAGAGGACGCCGCCGAGGGAGGCAACTACGACGATGATGACGGTGTGATTCGGGCCGGGTGAAGATGGCGGCGGCGGCGGCGCCAGCGGTGCAACCGGAGCAGGCGGCGGGCGGACAGGAGTTGGAGGAGGCAGTGGCATTTTGGGTGGAGGAGGAGGAGGAGAGGAGGGTGGTGGTGGGGGGCTGCGGCGAGGGGGCGGCGGTGGGGACACCATCGGAGGAGGCGGCGGGGGAACTGTTGGAGGTGGTGGCGGGGTGCGGCGAGGAGGAGGCGGCGGGGGAACCGTTGGAGGTGGTGGTGGGGTGCGGCGAGATGGCGGTGGTGGGGAAGGCAATGGTGGTGAAGGCGGTGGAGGGCTGCGGCTAGGTGGTGCAGGGGGAGCCCTTGGTGCTGGAGGCGGTGGGTTTACCCTGGGAGGTGGTGGAGCACGGAAGGATGGAGGAGTGCGGTTGGCCATGGTTGATTATGATACTACTTGAACTGTGGACTGAGGAAGGGGATGAATAGAGAAAAGGGAGTGAGAGAGTATTTATAGGTCACGCCTACACTTGATGCAATGCATGCATAGGGGAGAATGAAACTTGGTATTAATTAGGTAAGCAGCAAATGGTGACTTTGCTCTCAAACTAAGGCTACAGCTTTGTTTGCTTCCCAAGGTTCGAGGAATATTGTTGTTGAATGTGATACCTGCATATATTAATGAGCTAATGATTGTAAGGTCGAGCAAACCTTGATTCACTGTAGTATATGATAATACTTAATTGAAGGAAGTATAAGAATAAGGCTGCATCATTCAGTGACAGCAGTATCACATATTACCACATATTGTGTGGACCTTTTAATTCCATAATTCATGAGAATGCTTGTTGTCAAAGTTGCGCTATATATACATTGCAGTCTGCGTTGTCATCTTATGATGTGCTGTCTTTAATTTGATCGATTGTGCTCACTTCTACGTAAACATATGAATTGCTCTGAGACGTTGATCTCTTTCACGTTTTTTTCTTCTGCTTATTCATTCGGTTTTAGGATACATATATAGAAAAGATTATTATTAAAATTAAACATTGATATATATATATATATATATATATATCATTGTCAATAATCATAAAATCATAATATACGAATTTTAAAATTGAATAGATAATTAAAAATTAATTGAAAAGAAATTCTCGTATAAAACTCAGTTTGCTTATATATACTACATTATAATTAATATACCAAGTGATGAAAAGATACATCCATATATCTCCATTGGCCCTTGATTCTCACTTTTCTGTCATACGATGCTTTCTTGTTGAAAACAATATTACCTCTATCCATAATTAGTTGTATCATAAAGTCTAGAAGAACATGTGCCAACATAAATATACGTACAGTTTTAATTTTCAATGTCATGTTTAATTTAAATATGTTTTTGTAGTATAAACGTACGCTAATAAAAAATAATTCAATTGCTACTAATATCAGTGACGACCAACATGGCCGTCACTAACGGCGATGGCCTACCAACGATCCTCAAGACCATTGCTAATAATGTATCATCCCCCGACCACCATCCCTTTGCTTCTACCCACACTATCCCCCCTTCGCCAATCGCCATCGTCCCTTTGCCTCTGCCCATCATCCCCGCATTTAGCCACCATATATACATTCGCCTCCCGTCGCCAATCCAGGTCTGTTGATATCGGCACCGTCGACATCACAACGTAGACCACGAGAGCCTAACAATATTCTACCTTCGCCGGGCAAGGGGCAACCACGCAGATTGATTAGTGTTCGCACGAGAGATAATGTATTATTTTTTAATTGATGTTTAATTTTATAATTCAATACATCATAATATATAATTATACTTTATTTATGTTGTGCAAGTTCAAGCAGAAGGATGTCTCTCGCACTATAGCGGGGACGATTCAGATAAAACGTCAGCGACAACTTACCAACGGTTATCCGTCACAAAGCCATCGCTGAAAGCATATCGTAAATGACTGATAACATTCAACAACAGCTGATGCTCATTGATGAAAACATATCAACAACAGTTGTGTCAGTCATCGCTGATGAATAAATATATATCAGTGATAGCTGTAGCGCAACGACCAACGTGACCTTCACATGTTATTAGCAACGTCTATAGTCACGACGGCCTAGTTGCAAAGGTTTTTGATGTATGTGATAAGCATCATCGACGGTTTAACCATGATTTGAGCCGTCGGTGAAGTTTATATTCCTAGCTAGTAGTTGTAGTAAATAAAGCTTCATTTTTGCATCAATGACCGATGGCTTTAGTGCATTGAAACATTTTGCTTTTATTTTGCTTATTATTTTGTTTCCTTGATCATTTTTGCATCAATGGTTGATGGCTTTAATTAGTAAATATACAATTCGTTCATGCCATACTATTAATGTACTTGTTTTTTGCTTATTTTGTTTCCTTCATCATATCTATAATGATATTTTCTTGGAAAGTTGTTTAAAATTGTCTTCACTAATCTTTAATCAGAGACATTTTCTCTCTATGATATTGTTTGACTTAACTATATATTTTCACAATATATAAGGGTAATTAGTCATTCTTTATAGTTTTGCTGTTCTCATTTTAGTATTTTTTTTCTCATTTAAATTATGGATCATTTTTATACCTGAGCCAACTATTAGGAAATGAAAAAAAAATTGTATGCGAATCATATTGAAATAGCTTAACATAGTGTTATCAATATTATTTGGAAATGAATCAACTTATTAAAGAATCATAATTAAACATATACAGCAAACGGATGAATGAATGGAAGCGCGTTAAACACACAAATCACAACGCCAACTGTCACTGCACTCAATCACACAAGCAGCACCCTTATTAAGGAACCATGGACATCACTTTGAAAGCTCCGGCGATCGACTACCATAGATGTCCGCCTGTTAACCTTTGCGCTGCCCGATCCTCGAAGTTCCGGGGCCACCGGAACCCCAAGAACGAGCTTTCATCCCCACCACAGGCTCACCGCGCGAAGCTTCGCCGAACATCTCCCCCTTCTTGAACGCCTCATGGACTTTAATATCCTCATCGACGGAAAACTCCGCCAGCTGTTGCCCGTGCGGCCCCGGAACGACGGTCTCATGGACGCGGATGCGGTCCTCGAAGTCCACCAGCTCCGCCTTGGCGGCCGTCTTCTTCTTCCTCTTCTTGAGGAAGCAAAACATGGCCGCTGCGAGGAATGCGAGAAAGAGGATACCGCCAAGGGAGGCAACTACGACGATGATGACGGTGTGATTCGGGCTGGGCGAAGGCGGCGGCGGCACCAGCGGTGGCGGCGGGCGGACAGGAGCTGGAGGAGGCAGTGGCATTTTGGGTGGAGGAGGGGGAGAGGAGGGTGGCGGGGGGCTGCGGAGAGGGGGCGGGGGCGGGGACACCACCGGAGGTGGTGGCGGGGTACGACGAGGAGGCGGTGGCGGAGAAACCATTGGAGGTGGCGGCGGGGTGCGGCGAGGCGGCGGCGGCGGGGGAACCGTTGGAGGTGGTGGTGGGGTGCGGCGAGATGGCGGTGGTGGGGATGGCAATGGAGGTGAAGGCGGTGGAGGGCTGCGGCTAGGTGGTGTAGGGGGGGTCCTTGGTGCTGGAGGCGGTGGGTTTACACTGGGGGGGGGTGGAGCACGGAAGGACGGAGGAGTGCGGTTGGCCATCGTGGTTGATATATTCTGAGACTGCTTGAACTGTGGATTGAGGAAGGGATGAATATAGAAGATGGGGTGTGAGAGTATTTATAGTTTTTTCCTGTATTCCTACATGCAATGCATTATGCATGAATGTGAGGAGGACAAACTTGGTATCAGCAAATGATGACTTGTCTCTCATGCTAAGGCTAATAGTTTTGTGTGCAGTGCAAGGTTTGAGGAATATGACGTGGTTGAACATGTGATGTCTGCTGTGTCCTTTAATTAGACGATTAATGTTAATTAATTATGACGTGGAAGTACTTCAGCTTGCTATATATTTTACTAGTAAAATTAAATCTAAAAACACTTAATTAAGTGTAGCATATATATATATTTGAAATGGGGACAAGTGCATGCTTGTTATCAAAGTCGCAGTGCAATCTGCGTTGTCATCTTATGATGTGTCGTTCGTGATCAGATCGATCGATTGAGCTCACTTCTACGTAAAGATAAAAGGTTGATAGATATTTTGGAAAAAAATTATTATGGAGCCCGGCTTTTTTTATTATGAAGTCGGACTCCCATAATGAAACACGAATTTTAAAATAATTTTTATTCTACTTTAAAATATTTTTATGGACTCCATAATAATTTTCTTCTTATTTTGGCTTAGTTAAATTGCATTATATGTTGATAACTAAAGTCTAAAGGGAACGAGTACAAATGAACCCATATCGACATGGGAGACTTGTAATAAAATTGCAGCACTTGCTGTACAGAAAAAAATAATGGAATTATGTATTGGTTTGTTTGCTTTAATGAATATAATTAAATATGATAATATTAAATGAGTGAGTATTAAATAATTTTTTTAATTCAATATATATCAGATATAATATTAAATTTGTATTCTTCTAATTTTATTTTCTTTTAATTCATATATTAAATAAATAATAAATATTAATTTATCTTCTATCATATTTTTTTTCTTATCATATAAAATAAACATGTCCTGTAGATATAGAATAAGTAATTAGAGTATAAAAGGAAAAAAATGAAAGTACAAAATATCATATCTTCCATGGAAGCTGTACTGCTTATAGTGATAATACTAAACTTTTTCAAGATGAGATCTATAACCGAGAAAGATAAAAGAAATATTAAATAATTATCAAAAGTAAAGTGAACTAGGATATCAAATATAAATTTACTTTTAAGAATTCTTAGGATCATATCAACTATATAATTTTTTCTTTCGGCTTGTCTTCAAAATTTTCTTTATATAATTATTAGAACCAAGTTTTGAAAATTTTCTTTATATATATATATATATATTCCGAAAAGAAAAAATTATGCTCTAATATTTTTCTTTTCAGAAAAATATTTTATAGAAATGAAATTTTTAATACCCGATTATTATTCGAATTTCAAAATTTCATATTATTTTAACTAGTAAATTAAAATCCGATATATTTCTTGTAAACACATATTTATTTAATGTTTTGATATTCGAGCGAGGTGACGTGGTGCACGCTTATAGGGGCAAGCTGCCCATATAATTAAGTAGCACTCATTCCAACTCCTAATTTTTCAAGACTATAGCCTCATTGGTCAAAGCTGATAAACAACTTTGGGAAACAACTTCTATAGAGTCCCATGTATGAGTGAATCTAGTATTTTTAATATTGAACTTAGAATCATTAATATTGAATCTAAAAGGAAAATATTAGGTTCACTCTTACTTTATGTTCAGTCTGAATTATACTAAGTTTAATTTTAATAAAAGTAGGTTCATTTCTAAAGGGGCTCCATAAAAATTAATGTGGAGTCAGGCTTCATAGAAGTTTTTCCCCCCCAAAGTTGTACATTAGCTTCGACCATGAGGGAATGCTTTTTACTACCTTCGTCATCCATCCTTAATTTTGTTTTGGAACCATAACTCAAATTAGGGGTGGTAATCCGTATCGTGTTGTCTCTAAACGTGTCTCGTGTTGTAAAAGACTAAATCCGAACCCGACACTACTAGAATTGTGGTCATTAGCGACGGCTGATACCGTGGCCAAATCGTCGGTGATGAATATCACGGATGGCTTAAACTGTGGCAAACGACCGTCGCTGATGTGTTCGTCTCAGATGTGTTGTGACGACCACGCATGGCCGTCACACGTAATTGTCAGCGACAGCCTCGTGGACTGTCGCTGATTTAAAATCATCAGTGGCGGCTCTTGGAGCTGTCACTGATACCAACACATCAGCCTCGGCTTCGAGCTGTCGGTGATACTATTAGCAATCGTAATATTTGGTCCTGCTGAAGGGCATCAATCATTTATGATAGGCTTTCAGCCACGGCTTAGTGATGGTGAACCGTGGGTAAGTCGTGGCTAAAGGTGTATCCTGTAACTGAAAAAACTAAAAAAATTATAAATTCATGTATACAACGATATATCGACTACAAATAATTTTTAATCACATATTACAATCAGAAAACATCATACACATGCATTAGAAACCAAACATATAAATTTTACATAAATATCATCAATATCAGCCTCAAATCGGAAGCAAACAATTATCAAAATATCAACTCGTGCATCCAAGTTTCAAAATATATCCAAGTATCAAAATATCATCTATATCAAGTATCAAAATATAAACAAAATACAATTAATCAAAATCTCACGACGGCGGTGGCGGCGGTGGAGTCGACAACGATTGGGTCGGGAGCGTCGATTGGGTCGAGGAGGATGACGGCTGCGACAACATAGGTAGAAGGCCGGACTGAGACTCAATCTGAGTGAGAAGTGTCTGCATGTTCTGGATCGTCTGTCTCAACTCGTCATTCGACCGTCTCTGCTCCTGCATATGCTCCTCCATCGTCAGCCTCTGCTCCTGCATCCTCTCCTCCATCGAGTGCCTCTGCTCCTCCATCGCCTATCTCTGTTGGGTGAGCTCCAACTCCATGGCCGCTATCCGGCTCTGGTCCTGCGTTCGGGATGACGAGGGCCGCTCACCCGCAGTTGGAGGGGTCGGTGCCCCAAGTGGCCCGAGCACGGCGCTGTTGGCAAAATGGCCTACACTAGAGGGGGGTGAATAGTGTGTTTACTATATGATTCGCCTAATTTCACTTTTAATCATTTCTTAGATTAACTTAGGCGATTTGCAATTCGATGAATGAATGCGAAAGCGATATAAAGATAAAACAATTAACACAAAACAATAAGGCAATGCAAACGCACAGATTTATAGTGGTTCGGCCTCAATGCCTACTCCACTACCTAAGCACCCCACTTAGGATTTTCAAACTAAGTTTTACTAGATTAATTAGTTTCCCTTACAACAAGGATTTTTCACCAGAAAGACTCGCTCCCCAACCGAAGGCACTTCCACACCCGGAAGTATCCCGCCTTCCTACCGAGAGCTCTTTCCCACCTTAACCTAAGGGATAACTAGAATTAATCCTAGTAACAACTAAGTTTATACAAGTGGCTTTATTCTTGTACCAAGATACCATTTCACACACAGCAAGACCTAACACCCTAGGTTTTCACACAAATAAATCAAACAGTTAAAATAACAGTAAAATTATAATTGAAAAGAGCTAAAGGATAAACCAAGCATTAGTGCTCTTCTCAAGCCTTCAATGCCTCCAACTCGTCAAGACGAACTGCTCAATTTAATTCTCGAGTTGAGGAAGAACTTGCGCTTGAAGTGAAACTCGCTGGAGAAGCAGAGTGCACGCGATTACTCCTTGGAAGGCTTTAAATCTCCCTTAGAATGCTCAATGATCATTGTAAGATTGGGAGAAGAAAGATTAAATGAAGTATCAGAGGATGTATTTATACCCTCGTGAAGCAACGACTGTTCAACGGGTAGAAAACTATCTGTTACAGACCGCCGATCGAAGCATCGGTCGACCGATCATTCGACTGCTACAGCTTTCCCTGTGGTCGGTCGACCGGCGGGTCGACCGCTAGACGCAGATCGCGTGATCCGCGATCTTCGATCGACCCGTCGGTCGACCAACGCGGTATTACGTCGCGGCTCATATGCAGGTCAATCGATCGATTGGTCGACTGCCAGCCTCGGCCAGTTTCTTTCGTCATTCGATCGACCCGTCGATCGACCGACGCGATCTTGCATCAAGGGTATCAGCAGGTCGGTCGACCGCCCGAGCTACTGCCCATTTTGGGCTTCCATCGGCCGACTGAAGTAGCTCTGCTACTATTTTACCTTCGGTCGACCGAACCTAGGCTGAATGTTATTTCTTCAGCCTATTTCTTCCGCGCTTCGTTTTTGGGTTCCGGTTTTCAGCGAGCATCATCTTGGAGAGCTTTTGACTTGATCTTTGGACTCGTCCAAGCGACTTTGGTGCACTCGTCGATCTTCGATAAGTTTTGCGATGGGCTCGAGCGCGACGATCAATGTCCTTCCGATTATGTGATTTCTCTGATTCATCCGTTCGAGGACATCGAACGCTAGTCGATATGAAATCTGAAATATATTCTCAATGAAATAATTAGTTCTATGTTTGTTATCATCAAAACCATCAAGATCAAGATTAAGACTAAGGTTGAAAACCTAAAGCCAACAGGCGCGTGCATGGCCACTGTCTGCAAAGCCATAAACACGCCCGTGCTCCCAGCCACCAGCGGCCTCCACCCAAGCTCCTGCGTCAAACTCCTCCGGTGTCCCTCCACGCTCGATCACAGTCCTCAAATAAGTTTCCTATACGTGTTTATATTTTAAATATATATAAACTATAAAAGAAATTGTGTAAATCAAATAGACATATATAAATACTTACCATTATGATCGAGGCTCTGCTATCAACGTAGTCCTCTGTTCCTCATCGAGGATGATGGGTGCGCTCAAACACCTCCATCATCGACGGACGTTGGACGGTGTCATCCTCCGTCACGCGCGTCTTACATTAGAAAACAAATACATTAGTATTATTATACACAATATATAATTTAATTAAAAGTAAGAAAATTATACATACCATACGACGCTCATGCACCGCAAAAGACACCGAGCCACCAATGTGGCATGCCCCCGTGCCGTCCCCCTCAGACATGTGATTTCTCGACGCAGTCTGGGAGACCTTCTGCCACTCTGGAGTGTCCCATCGCTCAACGAGCTGGTCCCACACGAGGCCAGGAATCCACTCGGGGGCGTGTCCCCGAGTCTGTCCTATCTGTGTGGCCTCCTGCCGTCTCATCACGGTCTGACGGGCCTGCTGAAGCAGCCCGTTATAGCGAGCGCGGGCAACACGCTCCCATGCAGCCTCCACAAAAGTGGTTTGGTCCTCCGTCCATGTATAATGACCCTGCAATTTTTTTTTATTATTATCGATGAATATTTAACATTAATATTAATTTAATAAATATACTTACCATGAACTCTCGTCACAATAAATCCATATGCTCACGGGGCACGTGAGACCATGTAGGCCATGCCCCGTGAATAAAATTTTGGATCGTCCCCGCTATCGTGCGGGGGACGTCCTCCTGCTCAAATCTGTACCAAATATAAATCCATATTATGATATTTTGAATTATAAATAAATTATAAGAAATAATTAATGCATATACTTATCTTCTTCCGCGCATAGTAACTGCTCTGCGCAGTTGTCCCTCGGGTGGCGGAGGGAGAATTCTTTTAGGCCCTCGTGGCCTACGTCTCGATGTCGACGGGCCTGGATCGGCTGAAGGGATGGTGGCTGGAGGTGGGGGGATGGTGACCATATCAGTTGGGGGAATGGTGGATGGATCAGGTGGTGGAATGGTGGTCGGACCAGGTGGGGGGATGGTGGTGGAAGATGAATGGTCAGTGGGTACAGGTGGGGCGGGTGGTAATCGTCGAGGGGTCCTACGAGGAATGCCTCCTCGAGAACTGATATCTCGAACCATAGCTGTAAAAATTTAATATAATTAGATTATATATAATAAATTAATAGATATATTTAATAATTGAATATATACTTCACATTTACAATTATTCATCATCATATCGTCATTATCATCATCCGTGTAATACTCTTCTTCTTGTTCTTCTGTATCTGAATCTTGAAATTCTTCTTCGTCTCCCTCATCTTCATTTTGTCCTTCCTCAACTTCATTATCGTCCTCATCAACATATTTTATTTCCAATTGAACTAACTCTGTGTCATCATTCTCGAGTATTGGACTAACTCGTTCCACTTCGGAAGGATCTTCTTCTTGATAGAAGTCATATGTTGGCTCATTATCTCCAACTATCGGGTCAATTTTTTCTCTAGCTTTAGTCTTATAGACTACACGCCAATCTGCCTTGTCTTTCTTTCGAGACGAATATTGCATATAATATACTTATTCAGCTTGAGATGCCAATATAAATGGCTCATTTGAAGCCAATTTTGATTTGTAATTGACCTTGACCAACTGTTTATACTTTGGAATTACTCTCATGCCCCTATCACTTGTATCAAACCAATGACATTTAAAAAGGGCAACTAATTTACATCCGAAAAATTGTAATTCAATGACTTCTTCCAATAGTCCGTAAAAGTCAACATCACATTCAGCATACGTTGTTCCTTTGACGCAGACCTATTTATAGTCTTTTTTGTAGATGAATATTCAAGTGTGTAAAATTTATATCCATTGACAAAATAACCATTATAACACTGCACAAGTCGTGCCGGCCCGCTAGCAAACTCAAAGATTTGGTTATCTATTTCGCATCTGTGTTATGTGCTGTAAGCTTGAAACCAATTAGGGAACTCACGATTCCGTAATTTTTCTAATTCCTCATCGCTGTAAATTGAGTATTTTATCACCATCTCAATGTCAAATATTTCAATGAACTTCTCAATCTCTGGACAGTTTAGTAAAACGTATAAGTAGGCCAAATGATACTCTTCATCGTTTAAGAATCGAGATGAATGAGAACCCAAAGTACGACCGGGGTAACAAAAGATATTTAAACAACCATCTGATGGTCCAGCTCTCCCGTCTGATGGTGGAGCTCTCCCGTCGTCGTTCCGTGGAAGTCGATTAAGTCTTGTCTTGCTGGTTGATTCAAAATAAAATGAGCAGAAAGTTAAAATTTCTTGAATATATATGCTTTTGATATGGAACATTCAACTGCGGCGGTGTTCTTTACTTTTTTTTTCAAACGATTCATGTATCTTTCAAATAAGTACATCCACCGGTACATTGACCTCGACCAGTTGTTTATACTTTAGATGAACTCTCATGCCCCTATCATTTGTATCGAACCAATGCCATTTAAAAATGACAACTGATTTACATCCGAAAAATTATAATTCAATGACTTCTTCCAATAGTCCGTAAAAGTCAACATCACATTCAGTATACGTTGTCCCTTTGACGCAGACTTCAGCATTCATAGTCTTTTTTGTAGATGAATATTCAAGTGTGTAAAATTTATATCCATTGACAAAATAACCATTATAACACTGTACAAGTCGTGCCGGCCTGCTAGCAAACTCAAAGATTTGGTTATCTATTTCGCCTCTGTGTTATGTGCTGTAAGCTTGAAACCAATTAGGGAACTCACGATTCTATAATTTTTTTAATTTCTCATCGCTGTAAATTGAGTATTTTGTCATCATCTCAATGTCAAATATTTCAATGAACTTCTCAATCTCTGGATAGTTTAGTAAAACATACAAGTAGGCCAAATGACACTCTTCATCGTTTAAGAATCGAGATGAACGAGAACCCAAAGCACGATCGCGGTAACAAAAGATATTTAAACAACCATTTGATGGTCGAGCTCCCCCGTCGTCGTTCCGTGGAAGACGATTAAGTCTTGTCTTGATGGTTGATTCAAAATAAAATGAGCAGAAAGTTGAAATTTCTTGAAATATATATGCTTTTGATATGGAACCTTCAACTGTGACGGTGTTCTTTACTTTTTTTTCAGACGATTCATGTATTTTTCAAATAAGTACATCCACCAGTATTGAACGAGGCCACCAACTCGTGCCTCGTATGCTAAATGTATCGGTAGATGCTCCATCGAGTCAAAAAATATAGGAAGGAAAAATTGCTCCAACTTGCATATGATTTCAACAATATTATTTTTAAGTGTTGTCATATCTTCGACTCGAAGTACATTTGCACAAATGTTTCTGAAAAACATACTTAACTCTGTCAACGGACCCCAAATCTTATCATGTAGATGATCTCGAAACGCAATCGTAAGCCGTCTCTGCATGAATACATGACAATCGTGGCTCTTCATCCCCAATATTTTGCATTCATCAACGTTTACACATCGAGGTAAGTTTGAGGCATTTCTATCGGGTAATCTGAGTTCTTTGATCCATTGATACACATCTTTTATCTGTTGTTTATTTAACACATACGACGCTCTTGGCTTATGAAATCGTCCGTTGACCTCTTGCAACTCTAACTCAGGCCTCTTACAAAGTATTTTTACATCATGTCGGGCCTTCACATTATCTTTAGTTTTGTCAGAAATATCCATCATTGTGTTAAAAATATTATCAAACATATTTTTTTCAATGTGCATGACGTCTAAATTATGTCGAATCAGTAATGAACTCCAATACGGTAATTCCCAAAAGATACTTTTCTTCACACAGTTATGTGTTTGACCAAAGCTTGAGATTCTTATATTTCGACCAAAAGTAATATCTGGAAGCAATTGAACACGTGCTAACATCTGTTCACCAGACAACATCGGTGGTGGCTCATCTCTTTCGACTCTACCTTTCATAAATTTGTCACGATTCCTTCGATACTGATGGTTAGACGGTAGGAATCGACGATGACAATCAAAGTAGGAAATTTTTCGACCATTCTCAAGACTGAAGGATTTTGAGTGTTCCATGCAATACGGGCAAGAGAATCGACCATACATGCTCCAACCAGACAACATGCCATAGGCTGAGAAATCATTGATTGTCCATAATATAGCAGCTCGTAAAGTGAAGTTTTGCTTCCGGTAACAATCATAAGTGACAACTCCCTCAACCCACAATGTTTTGAGTTCATCAGTTAGGGGACGGAGAAATATGTCAATTTCTTTGCGAGGACCCCTAGGACCCGGAATAATCATCGAAAGATAGATAAATTCATCTTTCACACACATTGAGGGCGTCAAATTATAAACTGTTAACAACACTGGCCATACCGAATACAGAGTTGCCGAATTACCAAATGGATTAAAATCATATGTGCACAATCCCAACCTGATATTTCTAGTCTCCCCAGCAAATGATGGATAACACTGATCCAAATGTTTCCATGCTTCACTATCGGATGGATGAGTCATTACTGTATCATCACGACTTCTTGCATGCCAACTCATATAGGGGGCAATCTTTTTCGACATGAATAACCTTTGAAGCCTCGGTGTCAGTAGAAAATACCGAAGCACCTTAAAGGGAATATTTTTTTGTCGGACCGATTTCTTCTCCTTGTAACGAGGTTGTTCACATACCAGGCATTGTTCTAACTGTGCATTTTCTTTATAATATAAAATACAGTTACTTGGGCACGCATGTATATTTTCGTACCCAAGCCCTAATTTTCTCATCAACTTTTTTATCTTATAAAAGGTTGGCTCAAACTTGTTATTTGGAGGTAGCATACCACTGATAAAGCTTGCAATCCGATCAAACGCAATCCCGCTGATATTACAATCGGACTTGATGTTCAGGAGTTGTGTCATTGCCGAAAATCTTGTATAATTAGGACAAATCTCATACAAAGGTTCATCGGCAGCTATCAACATCTCGTATAATTCTGCAGCCTCCTTATTCGGCAATTCAATCTGTATCTCAGGTTGTTCTTCAGTGACTTCAATTGTCATAGTATCTGATGGCACTACCATCTCAGTAACTGACTCAATATTATCATTTAAATGGAATTGTCCTCCAAGACTATCCAGAATCATTATTCTATAAGGATTAGGTGGATTGGAAGAAGAAACATCAGCAGAAGAAAATTCACCATGAGTTTGGACAACATGATTGCTCGACGTCCTGACTTGACGTGACTCCCCGTGACAATTCGATACAAAATATCTTGGTGTGGATTCTTTTGTATACAGATGCAGTGTGACAGTTTCTCGGTCCAAAAATCTTATGTTCGAACATTTTCGGCATGGACATTGGATTTTATCACCACTAATGAATTTTTCATTTGAGTAGGCGAAATTTAAGAAGTAAGTTACGTCTACTCGAAATTCGTCCGTTATAGATCCACGATGAATTCGTGGGTACATCCAACTTCGATCGTCTGACATGTTCTGTCAAAAAGTTTGCAATATCTTTAGGTAATATTTTTAGGTGGGATGGTTCTATTCCATTCGGGATTCATGTTATTCATATTGAACTTAGTATTTTTTTTAGTCACTAACTCCATTCTAAATTTCGGCAGCATCTCCCTATAGTTCTCTGAATACGCATATCATCTGGGTGCGTATCGAAGAACAAGGGAGATACAAGCCAAAATTTAAAAATGAAGTTAATGACTAAAAAAAATAAACTAAGTGCAATATAAATAACTATGCTCCCAAATTATCCAATTATGGACAATTCAAGGGTTGTACGTCGTATAAAAGATCATTAACTTCGTTTACACGAACATACAACCCCCTAACAGATCTAAGGTTTTGCAAAATTAAAACTTGACTCGTCGATCGTACGTGAAATGTATCAACTCGTCTTGATTTTTTTCTAACTTTATGGATGTCGGTGCGAGTCCGTAGTGGATGATTCCGCGCGAGTCCATAGTGGATGATTCCAGCACAAGTCCATCCATTATGGATGATTCCGGCACGCGTGAGTCCTTAGTGGATGATTCCAGCACAAGTCCTTAGTGGACGATTCCGCGCGACTAATTAATTAATATTAAACTAATAATTAACCCAATTAACAATTAATTTCTAATTATTAATTTCTAAAAATTAATAATAAATAATTAAAAAATTTAATCAAACTGTGATTAGGGTTATTAAACCCTAATCCCAATTTGATTAGGGGTTAATTAACCTAATTAAGTAATTGATTAGGGTAATTAAACCCTAATCAAGCAGTAGTCAGCATCACTGCCGGCTACTGCTCGTCGTCATCACTGTCGGCTACTGCTCGTCGGCATTGGGGCCGATTACCATCGGCCCCAATGCGACACCGGCCGGGTTGACGCCGGCGCTGAGATCAACGCCGGCACGGAGAGGCAGCGCGGGCGGAAAGGGCGGGTGGTGGGGATTTAACGGATGAGGAGAGGAAGCGAGCATACCGGAAGGTTCATCGGCGGCGATTGACGGCGGCGACAACACACAACGACTTCCCGATAACTCGGCAGCGATGGATGACGGCGACAGCGGCGAGTAGAGAAGGAAGAGGAAGAAAGCGAAAGAGTCAGACGCGAACACAAATAAAAATAATTTTCATCGATGGCGAACTAGCTGTCGAAAAACCGTTGATCTATAACTTTATTATCACCGATGATTAGAAGAACCGTCGGTTAAGAGAGTTATATATTCGTGCTGCGTTCGTGGCATTAAATAATAAGCGACAGCCGCAGCTAGCCGTGGCTAATGACTTACGCATATCATCGACGGCGTAGCGTAGCCGTCGCTACTAACCTATTTTATTTCGCGCGCCCAGTTACTCTCATCACCAACGGCTACGACGCCCCCGCTAAACTGTGGCTACTAACCCATTTTAATTCGCGCCACGACGCGCCATGATCTTTGAGCGACGGCTTTGTGCGGCCGTATGTGAGCCGCGACTGACACTACTAGAAATTGAGTCTTCAGCAACGGCTATCAGCAACGGCCGCTCAAGCCGTTGCTATTTGCAACGACATTCTTACGGCCGCTCGAGTCATTGCAGATATGTTGTATCTGCAACGACTTTCTAACGGACATGCGAGCCGTTGCTGATAATATTAATTATCAGCAACGGCTTTTTAACGGACAAGTGAGCCGTTGCGGATGATAACTTATTAGCAACGGCTTGCTAACGGACAAGTGAGCTGTTGCTGATGATAACTTATTAGCAACGGCTTTCTAACGGGCGAGTGAGCCGTTGCTGATAAGTTTATATAGGGCACGCGGTCGCGCTCGACCCTTCTTCCTCCCGCTGCTGCCGCCGCCGCTTCTGCTCCCGCCTGTCGCCGCCGCTGCCGACGCCGACGCCGACGCTTCCTCCTCTCGCCGACGACGCCGACGACGCCGACGACGTCGATATTTTCAGGTATACCTAACCGGTCGGTCGTCTCTTCCCGTTGCGGCCGGCGGAAAATCCTACCAAAACCCTAAAAATAGGGTTTCGGTCGGCGGCGGTCGGCCGATGGCCGCCGCCGGACCTTGTACAGTGGTCGGACAGTGTGTCCGACCACTGTACGCCGGCGTCGGAGTCCACCTGACTCTGGCGCCGGAATTTGTAGATTAATATATAATTTTTTATTGTTTTTTAATTGTTAATTAATTGTTAATTAATTGTTAATTAATTATTTAATTAATTGTTTAATTTGTTAGATTAATTAGTAGGGTTTAGATTAATTTCGGAATTGTCCACTTCGGACGCGGGCCGGAATCATCCACTTCGGACGCGCGCCGGAATCGTCCACTTCGGACCCGCTATTTCCCGTGCGACGTACAACGGGCAGCTGGGCCAGGCTCGGTCCCAGGCGATGACCCGAGCTGGGACCACTAACATCGCGGAGACTCAGGGATACGACCCCGATTGGATTACTCCGGATATATGAGACCAGCTCGTGGGAATATGGTCGACGGATCGATGGCAGGAGGTTTCTCGAAATGCGGCTAGAAACCGCATGTCGAGGGGAGCAGTGCGTCACACCGGCGGCTCTGTTGCATTTGCAGTGCACGCGAACCGTATGGTAAGTATATCTTTTAATTATATATTTTATTTATTACTATGTGTACTAATTAATGTATTTGTTTTGTAAATATAGACGACGGTGTCGGATGACGGGACTGTCCAGCGACCCTCTCCGATGGCGGTGTTTGAGCGAACTCACCGTCGAGCACATGGGACGGGGGAGTACATCGACAACCGCGCTGCATACATTATGGTAACTATATATTTGTTTAAATTATTCATTATGTATTTATAATTTAAGTTTTATGATAAATATTAAACAAAAAATCAAACTCGAGTAGGAGACCTACAGCCAGACGGTGGTGCAGCGCGGGGGTACCCCCGAGGACTTTGACGTAGCAACGTGGGTTGAGGCCGCAGGTGGCTGGGACCATGGCCGCGTATATGGCTTCGCAGATAGTGGTCATGCGCGAGCCGTACTAGGGCCACTTGGGGCACCGACCCCTCCAGTCGCTGGTGAGCGGTCGTCCACCTCTAGATCCAGTTATGATCATAGTAGCAAAATAAGGACTCTAGAGGACACGGTCGCGCGTCAGACTGAGATAATGGAGCGCTAGAGTCAGATGATGGCAGATATACAAGCTATGCTACGCAACATGTCAGGTCATTCCGAAGCAGGCATCTCTTCGGCATCATCTAATCCATCATCCTCGAGTCAGTCCACGCCGGTGTACACTCAAGCACTCCAGACCCCGCCATATGATCCAGGCCATCCTCCATCGTCATCGTGAGATTTTGTTTATATTGACTTTGTTACTGAGATATTGAACTTGTTTAATTTATATTGACTTTGTTACTGAGATATTGATACTTCAATTTTGTATTTGAATTGTTTTTATACTATCGTGGATAATTATCAATATAAATATAATTGTTTTGATGTATATCTTGGTGTATTTGTGATGTGTGAATGAATGTGTGTATGAGTGTATGGGTGTGTGAGTTATGTATCAGATAATGTATCAATGTATCAATGGAAATTTGGAATTTTAAATTTTTTCGTTACCAGGTTCACATCATCAGCAACGGTTTTCCCACGGTCGTCCGTGGGAAAGCCATTGCTAAAAGTGTATCGAAAGTCGTTGCTGATGACCTACAGCAACGGCTTAGCGACGGGATTTTACTAACGGCGTTGCTACGGACTCAACGGCCGTTGCTATTAATGTTATCAGCAACGGCTCCGGGTCCGTGGCAAAAACATTGCTGATAATATTTTTAGCAACGGCCCGAGCGGCCGTTGCGGAGCCGTTGCTAAGTTATCAGCAACACGACTTTCTGCCACGACTCCATTGCAACGGCTCAGCAACGGCATCAGCCGTTGCTGATGCCCATTTTTCTAGTAGTGTGATTTAGTTACATCAGCCACGACCAATGGGACCGACGCAAAACCATGACTGATTCTGACGGCTCTGGCAGCCGTCGCTGATCCCCGTTGCTGATGTGGTATATTCTAGTAGTGCGACTTGTTTATTAAACGTGTCCAAATATGCAAATTCGAACCCCTCTCTTTTATTCCTGAGTTGACACGACACGACACACTTAACCCGTTTAAGTAAACGTGTCTAAACGTGTACATGTGTATACCTACGCGATACTACACGATAAATACAAATTTAATAGTGAACAAAATAAAAATTACTGAAATTAAAAATTAAACACAGTAGAAAGACTATTAATAACAAGACATACCCAATATCCGTAATTTTTTACTTATTATTATTATTATTATTATTATTATTATTATTATTATATATATATATTCAATAACACGATTAAACACGTTTAGTTAAATGAGTTTAATTGTGTTTATACGAGTTACACGAGTTCAACCTGGATTAATAAAATTATTTAATCATATTAATTTGGGTTAAACCCGTTTAATCAAATTACATATTTAGTTAATTAAATTCGGACTCACTTAAATTTTAAGTCGTCTTGTCGTGTTAGAAATTGACCGCAATAACTCAAATTAATGCTACCGCTACCTATATAATTTCTATAAACAATCGTGCATGCATGTGATCGCAGAAAAAAAAAAAAGGATTCCGATTAAATTTGTTCATGGGGATGCCCGAAAAGTTTCAACTAATCCACTCTAATCCGGAAACTGGAAATGTTGTTTACTTACAACATTCAACATTCCTACCTGTCTCTATCTGCCCACTAAATTGAATGCTTATAATATATCATTAATCAACCAAAACCACCTCACTTCTTCACTGCACAAATACCCGAAGCTCCTCCGCCCTCACAACTTGCACTATCCTCCACAATGAACTTCTTTTCATCACCATCTCTCATGTTTCCCTTCCTCCTCTTCCTTCTCTCTCCATCCCTCGCAGATGACGCCGCCCCCAACCTAGGCCGACAGACGCAAACCCACCTCCACTTCTTCTTCCACGACATCGTCGCCGGCACGAAGCCCACTGCGCAGCGCGTCGCGGCGGCCTCCACCACGAACACGTCGCCGTCGGGGTTCGGCGCCCTGGTGATGATGGACGACCCACTGACGGAAGGGCCGGACGTCGGGTCGAAGCTGGTGGGGCGCGCGCAGGGCATGTACGGGCTGGCGTCGGAGGAAGAGACCGGTCACCTACTGATGGCTATGAACCTGGCGTTCGTCGACGGGGAGTTCAACGGCAGCACGCTCGCCGTGCTTGGGCGGAACTCCGTGTTCGCCGCGGTGCGGGAGATGCCAGTCGTCGGGGGAAGCGGCCGCTTTCGGATGGCCCGCGGCTACGCCCTGGCGAAGACCCACACCTTCGAGCTCACCACCGGGAACGCGGTGGTGGAGTACGACGTCTATGTGTTGCACCATTGAGAGCTATACATACATATATATATATGTGTAAAAGTATTTCTTGTCCATTCTATTCCTCCTTTATTCGATCAGTCATATAGGTCCCTAATATGACATAACATACAAATCAAGGGAAATGATTTAAGAAAGTCTAGACATCTAAATAATCAAGGGAAACAATACTTCTGTGTACACAGTAAAAAGTAAATATTTGTATATTCAAAAATAAAAATTTCCAATTCTTATAGTTATTTGAGAATTGCTCTTATATATATTGTCATTGTGATTTTTAAATACGACATATATATAATATATGCATAGTTAAATAAGTATGCCGTACTTATAATCTTAAATATTAGATAATTTTTAAATATGATGAAAAAATGGAGGAAAAAAACAATTTTTTAGTGTAAGTTAATGACTGGAAATGAATGGGTTGAGAAAACCAATATAATCAACTAACAAGTTATAAAAATATACACACTTAAAGAGGATTGCCCTATATCATCAAATTAATAAAGCAGCTTCTGTATTGATGTGTAATCATATATAATATATATATATATGATTAGTCCAACCATGAGTAGCATAATTGATGATAACATATAGTAAGTTGTCTTAAAATTTAGGATTCGATCATTAATATAATCACATATTATGACTTCATATCTATGTAAAAAAAATAATCATATATATGCTTAGACATTGCGTTTAACTAAAGAGTAATTGGTGGCTATAAGAAGTTAAAATAAAAATAAAAAATAGACAAAAATATTTGCGACCACAGTGGGAGTAAAAAAAAAATTATATGAGCAGCATGTCCATATAAGTTTCTATGGACTGAATGGATATAGGTTTCAAACGACTGAACATAAATAGAAAGAAAATGAATATATTCAGTTGCTTGAAGTCTATATCTATTCGTTCATAAGTTTTCTATGAGCAGACTGTCCATAAAAGTTGCACTCGTGAGAGTCGAACACATGAGGTTTTGGTCTGCAGGCAGACTCGATAATCCACTGCACTATGTGCGATACTTTTTATGGTTAAAAACAACTAATTTGTATTAGTCGATTACCAAACGCTAATTACACCCCATATCAGCTTTTGAGGTAAAAATTGACATGCATAACAAATACACAATTAGCTTATAAAAAGATCAAAACATATTAACACCCCTTATATTCTTCTTTTTAGTCTCCCTCCTTATTTTTGCAACCTTCATTAATCTATCTCGTATAATTTTCACTCTTCTTTTTACCAACCAGATGATCAAACAAATATTGTCTTATTTGATAAATTATTATTGTTACTTTGATCTTTACAATAAAATTTTCATTGACTTTAGCACACTTCATGTCAATGTAAATATGTTTTTTTTCGTCAATATCAATGTCATATGAACTAGTCTAAATTTACTAAACAGCCCACAAAGAGGTCAAGAAACCCAAAAAGCTAACGTCGACAGCAGGATTCGAACCTGCGCAGGCAAAGTCCAACAGATTTCGAGTCTGTCTCCTTAACCACTCGGACATATCGACGCAATTAATATGAGCTAGTCTAAATTTTTTAAAATGTTAACAAAGAGGTCAAGTAATAAAAAAACCAACGTCGACAGCAGGATTCGAACCTGCGCAGGCTAAGCCCAACAGATTTCGAGTCTGTCTCCTTAACCACTCGGACATATCGACACAATTGATACGAGTTAGTCTAAATTTTTAAAATGTATACAAAGAGGTCAAGTAATAAAAAAAACCAACGTCGACAGCAGGATCAGAACCTGCGCAGACAAAGCCCAACAGATTTCGAATCTATCTCCTTAACCACTCGGACATATTGACGCAGTTGTTTTTTGTTAATTTTTGTTTACTAAGTAATAAGTCTACATTATAAAAAAAATGTTAATTTAAGCTTTGGAGACAGATATGCCAGGGAATACGTAATCGCCGACGTAATTGCTCCTTCCAACTAGGACTATACTTATCCATTCGCTTGCTCACTCGACCCGGTGACTGTACCCAACTCTCACCTTGATCACAACGCATCCACTAACGGCTTCGTCCTCCAATAATAAACCAGCGTCGCCATATTCTGCACAAAATCCAGAGGGTCCCGTCACCTCCCGTCACGTTACTTGCAGTCTGCTTTTTTTTTTTTTTTCCAACTTGTAGTCTGCTTCAACTTGAAGTTCTTGACTACATAATATATAAAGCGGCACCCCTGGCCCCACTTAAGCCAAAATCCGGCGTCACCCTGTCTATCTTGACTATATAACGCGGCACTCTCCGACTCGCCCCGGTTAAGGCTCTCCCTCGCCGCCGCTCAGCCCGTCTTGTAAGAATTAAGATGGCCTTCTTCGTGGCCTCTCGATCTCTTCTCCGACGATCTTCAAGGCCCTACTTCTCCTCCCGGAGATGGTTCTCCAGCGGCGTGGACGGGATCGCGGCCGCTGGGTACAACGTCGCCGGCGGGCCCTCCTTTATGCGGGGTACTGTCTTCTGGGAGCCCAATCGCCCCCTCACCATCGAGGAGTTTCACATGCCCCGCCCGAAGTCCGGCGAGATCCTCATCAAGACCAAAGGTCGAGGATCCTTTTCTTACCTTCAGTCTTTTCTTTTCTTCCCGTTTCCCCCTTAAATTCTGTTACTTCAATGTCTCAGATTGGTTATTTTGGTATGATCTTCTTCAATAAGTGAATCAGGAGCCCTTCATAATTTATTTTAATAGTACAATCATGTTAGCCTGTGAGGAATATTGAGATTTAATTTTCTTATTCGGAACATTTGTTCCTTCTTCGATCTTTCTCAAATAGGTTGACATCCGAAAATTATAATTTTATTTTTCTTATTATTGTTCTGATACTGTTAGCCATTTTATTTCACAAAAGGCTGTACGTTTTATTCTTTTGCTATTTGAGCTATGCCTATTTGGGCCTCTGAATTCTCGTTTGATACCTTAGATGTATCATTTATTGACTAAGTTCCACAAGAAAAGTTAAAACTGCTTTTTTCCATCAGTTGATTACAAGGAGCTGCAGTTTGATTTAATATCTCATGTAACATAGCAATGGACGTTTACAATCCCTTAGATTTCCTGTAATCTTAGGGATATTGTCTGGGTACCACAAAACCTTCTCAAAGTCTATATGTCATCACAAGATGTAATGCTATCATGTGCACGCATAGGGGTGTAAATGAGCCGAATCCATCTCGAGTACAAACAAGCTCAACTCGGCTCGTGCTCAAACTGGAGTTTCAATCTCCAGGCTTGAGCTACACTCAAGCAACTCTAGCTTGACTCGTTAGACTTGTTTCTTTTTTCGAGCTTGAGCGAGCTCATGAATAGGAGAGCTTCCATAGAGAAGCGTGAATGCGATGTAGATCCAGAAGGACGTTAAGGTCCTTGACGACGATGGATGGAGAGAATCGAGAGATTAATAATTAGGGCATGCATGTGCTAAGAATATAAATATATAGATTGGTCTCTTTCCTAACGGCTTAAGCTTTTAGGAAAGTTGGTCATCCAATCAAATTTAATATGTATGCGAGCGGAGGTCCCGAGTTTGAGTCCTCCTAGCGTCAATAAAAAAAATAATCTCTCACCTCAATTAAGACGATCCACTTGTGGGCTTGGGTCAGTTTCCTCAAGTTCACCCACCCACAAGTGAGGGGGAGTGTTTAAGAATATATATGCATAGATTGGTCTCTTTCCTAACAACTGAAGTTTTTAGGAAAGTTGGTCAACCAATCAAATTTAATAGAAATATATCTATAGCTCGATTGAGCTCCTAGCTACTCGAGTCGAGTATTGATGAGCTTAAGCTCGGCACACTCACATGTATAGCTCGGTTCAAGCTAAGCTTGAGTTCGACAAGTTCGAGTTATCATCGAGTCGATCCTGCGTAGCTCGCAAGCAGCTCGGCTCACTTGCACCCCTATTCATGCATATATTTCTTATTGTGGGCTTCCTAGTGAGCCCCTTGAAAATTTGTTGCATCTTTCATTCAATGAAAAGGGAGAGATCAATGAAGACATTAGTCATAAAATACAACTTGGATGGTTAAAATCAAGATATTTATGTGTTTGTGTTCCCTTCATCTGCCCCTTAGACTATATATATATCTTCGAAGATCAGCTATGTTTTTTGAATCATAATGTTGGACAAATAAGAAATAGTATGCACAAGTCAGTGCAGCAGATATGAGAATGTTGAGATTAATGTATGGTGTGACTACGGAGGAAAAATTAAAAATGTTATCATTTAATACCTAAGTGATCAATTAGGTATACCTCTAGGGTCTAGATAAATTAGAGGTAATGGATTAAAATAGACATTATGGAATAAACATATTCAAATAGATGGGGTGAATTGAATAGGATAAAATGATAGTAGTGTGAGGATGGGTAGATGGAGAAACTTACCTAAAATAATGAAGTGCTTCAATTGTAAGTCAGAGCCAGCACCATATGAGATCAGAATGTGTTTCAGTTCCATGGAAATATGGTTACATACCCTGTAATTTACATTCAGCATGTAAAATAATCAGATTCTCACTGCACAAGTTTCATACTGACAGGGTCTAGGGAGTGTCAAGGCAGCCTTACGATTGAGTGAAAGAGGCTTATTGTAGCCAAATTCTTTGAATATGGTGGGACTTTTTATTTTGGTTATGTATAGTATCGTTTTTGGAAGTATATGATATGCACCATAAGCCTTGGCATTTTTTTCACACGTGTATTTACTTTTTCATTTTGTTATCTTTTTTACTTAAATTTATTATTTAATGCTTCTGTTTGCAGCTTGTGGAGTCTGTCACTCTGATCTTCATGTCCTGAAAGGTGAACTTCCTTTCTCAAGTCCTTGTGTTATTGGTCATGAAATAACTGGAGAGGTAGTTGAGCATGGTGCACATACTGACAATGGGATAATAAAGAGGTAAATGATTTACATGGAGAGAACCTTCTTGCTGATAATGCACTTCACTTTTCTTGATTCATTCATGGAGTTAAAATCTGTCACTTGTGGTAAGCTTTTCAGGTTTCCAATTGGAAGCCATGTAGTTGGTGCTTTTATAATGCCTTGTGGAAATTGCTTCCAATGTGTAAAGGTAAGAAATTTAGAATTGTAGTCTCTATCTTTCTGTGGGATGATTTTCTAAATATTATTCCACAAGTTGGGTTTGTCGAACCCCTTATGAAGATTACTCTTGTGTTGTTATGATTTTGAATGTGATATCAGGGTCAGGAAGATCTTTGTGACGCATTCTTTGCGTACAACCGTGCAAAAGGGACACTTTATGATGGTGAAACACGTCTGTATCTGCGTAGCAATGGTACTCTTGGACATTTAGTGTTACTTTCCCGTGTTGCCTTATTGTTAACTTTACCTATACATCTCAACAAGGCTGTGTTCGTTAATTATTCTTCACATTTTCTTGAGCACATTTGTTCTTTTATATCTTATCAAATTATGCTAGTGCACAATACAGTGATGTTTAGATATAAAAATTTACCTGTTACGTCTGAATCTTTCTGCTCTCTCTTTTTTTTTTTCAGGAAAACCAGTGTACATGTACAGTATGGGTGGAATGGCTGAATATTGTGTTGTCCCTGCCAATGGATTGGCTTTACTTCCAAACTCACTTCCATACACAGAGTCGGCAATTTTGGGCTGTGCTGTCTTTACAGCCTATGGTGCAATGAGGCATGCAGCTGATATGCGAGCGGGTGATTCAGTTGCAGTTATTGGAGTTGGTGGTGTTGGATCCAGGTGATTAGTCATAGTTGATATATCTGCTATCTATGTGGATTGTGGTCCATGCATTATTAAGCGGAGATCATTATACAAAGCTTGTGTGAATCTGAGATCTTAGGGTTTTGTTACTTCCAATACTAAAAGCATACATTACTTTTTTCACCTATCCCAATGATTCATCGAGTTACAATTATTATGGAAGAAACTAGAAGAAGTGTTTCTAATTTTAACTTTTTAAATATAAATCTGTATGAATGTGTGGACTTTGTACTACCTTCTATTAATCCTAAACTAAAAAATTATTATAAAAAAAAGAAAAATATTAAGAATATAAATGGCTGGTTACTCCTACCCTGCATCTTTAGTTATATAATTATTATGTTGTGGTGAGAATTTGTATCTTTGTCAAGAGAAGCAATAATCAATTAATTGCTCTTCAGCAAACAATGCTCATCAATGATATTCAGATGATAGTATCTCTGATTCAATTTGCTGCTTAAGTAGTGTAATAGTCGCAGGGTATGGTATGATAAGTAGAATTCCGAGAGCTTTCTTTGGTGGTTTCATCATTTTGATTAAGTTATCTGCTTCAGTTGTTTGCAGATAGCAAAAGCATTTGGAGCTAGTGAGATTATTGCAGTAGACGTTCAAGATGACAAACTTCAGAATGCCAAAATGCTTGGTGCAACTCACACTATTAATGGATTGAAAGAAGATGTTGTTGGCAAGATCAAGGTATGGATAATGGATTTGAAGCTTGTATTACAACTACAAAGATGCATATTGAAATGAATAGTTGTTTTGATCTTCAAGATGAATGAATAGCACATTTTGAATAAATTGTTGTCTATCCCTGTGCTTGACTGTGAAAACCGATATAAGAAATTTTTCTGAAAAAAATATTTCTGAGCCTAGATTGATGAAATAAATTCAAGAGTGTAATGATATAAGTTCATCCCTTATTAGCATTTTGGTTTTTCTATAAAGTTTGATTTCAATTCTTGGAAATTAATGACAACAGTTAGAGGGTGAAGTAAGATTTAATTGTTCAAACCATAGCACTTGATGATGTTATGCTCTTAGAACTTGTAGGTAGTGGATATGTCTTGTCATCTTTGCTTGAAAGCTGTTGAACTTAAAAGATTGAATGGACAATGTGGCTTGCTATTTTATTTACTACTAGTCTACTAATATGTATAGCACCTAACCTTGTACATTTGCTTAGTGTTTCCATTGACTTTGATTTCTGGTAGGAAATAACTGGAAGGGGTGTCGATGTGGCTGTAGAGGCACTGGGAAAACCACTGACCTTCATGCAATGTGCTAAAAGTGTAAGAGATGGAGGGAAAGCTGTAATGATAGGTCTTGCTTCCACCAATGCAATAGGGGAGGTAGACATAACTCATCTTGTCCGTAGACAGGTAAATTCTTCTCTGAGTTGTATTTATTGGCAATTTTATTTCTTGGAACAAAAATTTTTTCCTCCTTCAACTGAAACCTTAGTATATAAGTTTCTCCAAGCTGAGAAGTATGTCTAAAAAAATCATGATATATACCAATTTCATCAAGTGCAATTAGTACTTTTCCAGTGTTTATTGCAGAAAAAATTATATTAGTATCTTTGTTGCATGACTTCAAAAACAAGTGAGATAATGTTGTGCACTATATGCAAACTCATTGAAAGCACAAGTTCCTTAACCATTACAAATGGCAAGTGCATGTGCATGGTAAATTTCAAATTTCTAGGTCTTCAATTGAAGGCACAAGATTTTGCTTCATGTCCATCAAGTGATTGCATCCACCTGTATGATACTCGAAAATACACAATATAACAATGATCCCAAAAATCCCAATACCCTCTTATTTTTGCTGAGCCATGGGTCATTCTTTTCTTATTGCCCCTCCAAACAATGATCCCTTAAGTGAAGATCAGCCCAAATTTGGGATTCTCTACATCCTATATATATTGGAAATTGGATTGTTGACTGCACTGTAAGGTTTTCTTAGTTCTGCACTCTCTCTATTAAACATTCCGAGTTTCAGTTTTAGAACAAAGCGTGATCTTTATTCTAATCATGCATTTTGCTAATATATTCATTTAGCATTCCGACCTCTATTCAGTATGGATTTGAAACTTGGTAGCAGTAAACCGTGAAAAACTTTGTCTTTTGGTATTATCACAAGCTTGCATACCTTTGTTTATATAGAAGCATGGGCATAAATTAGCTAAATCTAATGATTAATTATTTATTAATCTATAGTTTTATTTGCCTGGACTAAACTTGCGTTATGCTGTTATTTGACACCCTTAGACAAAAAATTATTTTTTGGGAACAGATAAAAATAATTGGCTCATATGGTGCAAGAGCGAGACAAGATCTTCCCCAAGTAGTTAAGCTTGCAGAAACTGGTATCTTCAATCTCCAGAATGCAGTCACAAGGAAATGTAAGTTTGAAGAAGCCAACAATGCATTTGATGATCTGAACCATGGGAAGATCGTAGGCCGAGCTGTTGTCGAGATTATGTAGTTTGATAAATCTATGGATTTTTTCCTTTTCAATAAGAAAAGCCAGCATTTCTGACCTGCAATCAGCATATCACTTGTAGCCAACTCAAAATAGTTGGTACGTCACTACTTGTTAGTGGTTGTAATCAGCATATTCTGTCTCAATTGCAATAAGTTATATTATCTGTTCTGTCCCTGAATTCATACATAGGGTCGTTCGTTTCGCATAATTTTAAGGTACAGCACTAGACAACACAAGTTGTTCCATGTTCGTTTGCGAAAACGTACCATGGACAGGATAAGAATGATGTTTCGGGATAGTACATCGGGTCCATTTTCTTGTTACTTTGGTTAAAGGTTGAAAATGACAACAATAACCTAGTTTATAATTTCAATATATGTAATTTTTTTTCAAAAATGTTCAATTTTGCAAAAATGAATATATTTATATTTAAAGATAATATATTTGGATTAAAAGAGAGTATATTTTGATAAAAATGAGTATATATATATATATAAAGAGAGTATATTTGAATCAAAAGAAAGTATATTTAGACTCAAAATAAAATATATTTGATAGAAATTGAGTATATATCTATATTTAGAGAAAGTATATTTGGACTCAAATATAGTATAATTTGGTAGAAACCGAGTATATATTCATGTTTAGATTAAATATTTGGATTAAAAGAGAGTATATTTAGTCTCAAAGAGATTATATTTTGATAGAAGTTGAGAATGTATCTATATTTATGAAGAGTATATTTGGATTAAAATATAATATATTCAAATGAGATATATATATATCTCAATTTATCGAGAGTATATTTGGATCGAAAATCGATAATATTATGATCAGGTATACTTTCTTTGCAGTCAGGTGTACTCACTATATTAACATGTATACTCAGTATGGGAGGCGGTGTGGCTGCGTCATCGACGACGCTGATGCCTCCATGTCGCAACATGTTAGTTAATTAATCTACTTGTGATATAATTGTAATAAAGCATATTAATTAGATTTATAATCGTTGCGTTAATTAAAATGAATATTTTATTATAACAATATATAATATTGTCTAGTATATTTTATATGATGAAATGAAAAAGAAATAGTACAAAGGGTGTTTTTATCAAATTGTATTATCATGTGGTGTGATAATACAAAGCGAACGTAAGATAGTACTAAATTTGATATCCAATACCGTGCGAAACGAACATAAGACTATTTGTTATGATGTCATGTACAACCTTATACAGTGGCGGATCCACTGCAGGCCCAGTGGGGGCCGTGGCCCCCACTGAGATTTTTTTTTAAAAAAAAAATTACTTGCCCTCACTCACAAAATCATGCACAGGCTCACAACTACAAATGACACAGTAGTTACTGGTTTGACTCACATCTCCACATACGCACGCCGACCGCCGCAGTGTACCGACGAAATCTGAATAAATCTTAGCATTTATTGTTGCGTGTTTACCTTTGGTAAACAAACGACACAAATGCACAATTAATCATTACTTAATACCTATTAACCCGACTAAAATTTCATTCCTCCTGCCTTCTCTCTCGCTCGTCACTATCGATCTCTCTGACTCTCTCTCAAATCTCAATCGCTCACCTCACCTGCTGCTTGTCGTCGGGCTGCCCCTGCCGCTGGGCTTCCGCCTATCGCTGGTCGGGTTTCCGCCTACGGCCTACCTCCTACTGCTTGCCAACTGCTGTCATCAGACTGCAGGCTGCAGCGCCTGCCGCAGTGCCGCTGACCGTCGAGCGTCGAGCACTCGAGCTGCCAGCCTGCCACCAGCCGTCCTGCCGCCTGCCGGCTTCCATCAAGCACTTGAGCTGCCACTGCACCGTGTGACTGCAGCGGTGCAGCCTGCCGCCCGCCACCTTCACAGTGCTTCCGTCGCCCGCCGCCCGCCGGACTGCTCGGCTGGTCGCTGACTCGCTGTTGTTGCCACCTGCCGCCCTGCCGGGATTGCTCGCTGCCGCTGTTGATCCCGCTCCCGCTCAACGGCAGTCGCTGCCGCTGCCGATCCCGCTCCCGCTCAACGGCAGTCGCTGCCGCTGCCGATCCCGCTCCCGCTCAACGGCAATCGCTGCCGCTCCCGCTCAACGACAGTCGCTGTCGCTGCCACTAACTCGCTGCTGCTGCAGCTAGCTTGCTGCCGCTGCCGCTAAGGCGCTAACTCGCTATCGCTGTCGCTAGCTCGCTGTCGCTGCCGCTAGCTCGCTGTCGCTGCCGCTAGCTCGCTACCGCTGCCGCTGCCTCTAGGTCGTTGCCGCTGCCGCTGCCCCGCTGCCACTCAACGCTTGCTGCAATTGTCGCTTGTCGGATCACCTTTAATCTTCGCCGACTGTCGAGCTACCGGCATCATACGGTATTTTTAGTTTATTAATTTTTTACTTTCTTCGGGTGGTAAGACCGATATTTTTATTACAATATTATTAATTTTTATTTCAGCATTGTTAATTTTTATATTTTTAGCATTATTAATTATTTCAATATTTAGTTTTTGTTTACTTGCTAATTAAATTGATTGACAAAATTATGGAAAAATTTATGGAAAGATTTTTAAAAAGAAAATCAATAGATAATGATTCTAGTTCTGAAAATAAAACACAACCTCAATATAAAAAAGAATACTTAGAAATTAACTTAGAAAATCTTCCCACCGATCCGGCTAAACGAATGAAAATATCTGAGTATCATCCTAATCAAAGGGATGAAATTCGACGAGCTTATCTTCAAAAGGGTCCGTGTCAGCCCAAAGAGCATGACTTTCCAAAAAGAAAATTTGAAAATTCATTTAGACGTTTTAATTTTGTATGGTTTAATGAGTTTGGTAATTGGTTAGAGTATAGTATATCTAAGGATGCAGCCTTTTATTTATGTTGTTATCTTATGGCACCTGAAGCTGGAGAGCAGGGTAGTGGTGATGCATTTATCGTAGAAGATTTTACAAATTGGAAAAAGAAAGAAAGATTAGGAGTTCACGTTGGAATTGGTCCTAATAGTGCTCATAATCAAGCATGGAAAAATTGTGAGGCATTAATGAACCAAAAACAACATATAGAAGTTGTCATTTGTAAGCAATCTGATCAAATGGATAAGGACTATCGAATTCATTTGACAACAGTGGTTGATTATATTCGATTTATCTTACGTCAGGGATTGGCATTTCGAGGACATGATGAGTCAAAAGATTCAAATAATCAAGGAAATTTTCTTGAACTTGTTAAATTTCTTGCAAATCATAATGAAGAATTTGATCAAGTGTTAAAAAATGCTCGTGGGAATTTAAAATTAATAGCACCCGATATACAAAAAGAAATAGTCAATTGTGCTGCTAGTGAGACAACTAAAGCGATAATTGATGATCTTCATGGTGATTTTTTTGCTATTTTAATTGATGAATCGCGTGACATTTCAATTAAGGAGCAAATGTCAGTTGTTTTACTCTATGTTAACAAAAAAGGAGATGTAGTTGAGCGTTTTTTAAGTCTTGTTCATATATCTAGTACCACCGCAATATCAATGAAAAATGCATTAAAATCTTTATTTGCAAAATATCAATTAAGTATATCAAAAATACGTGGACAAGGCTACGATGGTGCTAGTAATATGCAAGGTGAATTTCATGGTCTTAAAAGTCTAATATTGAAAGAAAATGAATGTGCCTTTTATATTCATTATTTTGCTCATCAATTACAATTGGCACTTGTAGCTGTTGCAAAAAAACAAATTGAGGTTTCTTGTCTTTTCACTTTGGTTGCAAATTTAACAAATATGGTTGGAGTTTCACCTAAGCGACAAGAAATTCTTCGGGATAGTCAAACAAAAAAACTCATAGAAGGTTTAGAAAATGGTGAAATATCTACTGGGCGTGGATTAAATCAAGAAACAACACTTAAAAGAGCAGGAGATACTCGTTGGGGATCATACTATTTTTCATTGTTAAGTTTGATTAATATATTTTCTTCTGCTATGGATGTTCTTGAGATTATTGAAACTGATGGTACCAATTTAGATCAAAGAGGTCAAGCACGTAATTTGTTAAGTGCAATGCAATCTTTTGAATTTGTTTTCACTTTGCACTTGATGAAAAATATTTTAGGAATTACTAATGATTTATCTCAAGCGCTATAAAGAAAAGATCAAGACATTGAGAACGCAATATCATTAGTAAAGATATCTAAACGAAGATTGCAATTAATGAGAGATGAAGGATGAAATACTTTATTGGATGAAGTTTCTATCTTTTGTAACAAATATGAGATAATCATCTTAAATATGAATGATGTTTTTGTACTTCCTGGACGACCAAGACGAAAATTAGAAAAAACCTCGAACTTACATCATTATCAGGTTGAGTTATTTTACCAAGTGATTGACAGACAACTCCAGGAACTCAACAATAGGTTCACAGAGATAAATACAGAATTACTTCTTTCAGTGGCATGCTTAAGTCCAAAAGATTATTTTATTTCATTTGACAAACAAAAATTGATTCAGCTTGCAAAATTTTATCCGACTGAATTTTCCACTCTAGATCTTATGATTTTAGATGATCAACTTGAGAATTATATTTTAGATGTCCGCTCAAATGATAAATTTTTAAATTTAAACACGATCGTTGACCTTTCTATAAAGTTAGTTGAGACAAAAAAACATATAGTCTACCCATTGATTTATTTACTTTTGAAGTTAGTATTGATTCTTCCTGTGACAACAGCAAGTGTTGAAAGAACTTTTTCTATAATGAATTTTATAAAAAATAAACTACGTAATCGGATGGGAGATGAATGGTTAAATGATTGTTTGATTACATACATTGAGAAAGAGGTATTTGACAACATTGATAATGAAAAAAATTTACAGCGTTTTCAAAACATGAAGACTCGTCGAGATCGACTATCAAAATTAGTTTGCCCCCACTAATAAAATTTTCTGGATCCGTCACTGACCTTATACAATACTGACTAGTATATTTTATACTAAATTATTTGCGAAATGAACAGATCCTTAGACTTATAATATGAAAGTTAGTGGTTGTAATCAGCATATTCTGTCTCAATTGCTCCACGCCCTCACCATTTTCCTTTTATTTGAGAATTATATGAAAGTTAAATTTTCTTTGATTGATTTATTGGGCTCATAATTTTAACTATTAATATCTAGATTTATCCTAAAAGCTTATAATTTTTATTTAATCTATGTTTTTCATATTCATCTTTTTTCAAAAAAATTACTGAAGATTTAGAGTTTTACTTGAAATTTATGGCAATTAGATCTTTACTATAAGTTTCTCAAATGGTTATACCTAAGCAACCACAAATTTTCATACCATGTTTATTTATATGGATAAAATGCTATTAGATCCCGCAAAGATTCTTATGAAGCATTTTGCATGAGATAATCTATTAGATTATCAAATATTTTACTTATGGTAATATGAAAAATCATACTAGGTTGTAAAATATAATTATAAAGTCAGTCTTCTCTCTTTATATGCACTGCCCCCAAATATTATATTTTTCATCAAATTTGAAGAAAAAAAACTTTGCATGTTATTTTGAAAAAGAAAAAGATAATTCACTAAATTAATATTAAAATTCTTAATAATCATGTTATCATACCAAACATAATAATGGGCATTCTTAATAATTTTGCAATAAGATTACAGAGCGTACCAAATATTACAATATAGGATTTTCAGCAGTCTTTTAATTGATAATTTAACTCCAATGTGTAATCTAGGTTACCTCGTACATAAGGTCATTGGTAGTGCACCAAATGGCCTTCTATATCGCATGTGTATTCACAAATACAAAACTCATAGTAAGAATTCAACATAACACAGATAAGGAGGAAAATATTTATACCATTGGCAACTGCTTTCATAGCTCAGTTGGTTAGAGCACCCGTTTAGTAAGCGGGAGGTCTTGAGTTCAACTCTCAATGAAAGCATTTTTTGATACTCAATGCTATTTTAAAGTATTTTTTATTGGTTGTAATGTTCTATGTTATTATTATTTTTTAAATCAAATCACATTGCATGAAACTTCACAAAATAAACCAACTGCTCCAATATTTCGACTAAATACTTTTAAGCTTGTAACGTTGTTTTCCCCAAATCAAATCATAAAAAGTAAGTGTTAGTGTGACATATTTTGACAAAAAATAATAATTTACTTAAATATTTAACTTCCACTGTAATTATTGATAAATTATAATTTAAATTATGTGAATTATATCAAATAATATGATTTGCTAGATGGTTGTATTATTCCAGAATTATTTTTATTTGTCGTAGTGTTTTCTATTATATATATATAGCTATAAATGTTATTTAATAAATATGTGTTTCGATGCGTAAACAAATCATCTGATTGCTCGAGGAAGTCGCTAACAAACTTAATTCGATGTAACCAGATGTGTGTAATTATTAATTTTTACAGCATCAATTATCCACCTCATCTTTTCAAAGATTAGATGAAAAGAAAAAAAAGGAAATCAATTCTTACCTTTCATATTCACAAACCCATTCCATCTCTTTGTTTGATTGCTTCTCTTTCTCCCCTATGATTGAGCTATTCAATTCTGCAGAGAAAATAAGAGGAAAAAAAACTCTGCAGGGAAAAGAAGAACCAGTGGTACAGAGATATGTTGCTTTCAATTGTACCTTTTGCTTTTGAAGGCATATTGACCTTGTTTATTTATTTTTAGCTCACTATTTACATGTAGGAATAGTTCAGAAGTCAAAACATTTATGTGAATCAAAAATGCTTTTGTTTTTGTTTTTCTTTGCGATGAATGGAATAATATATACTCAACTCAGATTACATAATATTTTCATCCTCTGGTCAGAGCTAGTTATTGTCTTCCTTCGTCTCCCCGTCAATCATACTAGTAGCTTATTGTTCTTGTAATATTCTAATTTAATTTCACATCGAGAGTATATGAATATTATATTAGTTTATAAAATTTGATAGACGTTCACGGTTCACCTATGACTTCAAATTAAATATTTTAATTAGACTAATAATTTAAGCATACGAAATTGATGAGCTAATTATTTTATTAAGCGGATCGCAATAATTCTTTAAAGCCTCGCACCCGAATGAATAATTGGGAAACTTACTTGCCAACATCATCATTTTAATTAATTTCAATTAGTGTGTACAAACCAATTAAAAAATAATTATTTAATAAAAAAATATAATATCAGAGCATAATAAGGCTGCGTTGGAATTTGAGAGGGACACAAGTTTTTGAAAACTAAAAATGATGAGATATGTATTTAGTGGAGTGATACGTCTACTTTTTTCTTTAATTTAAATTAATCATAATACAATATGGCTTTCAATAATTAATTTAAAACAAGTAAGCATATAAAAATTATTAAACATAAAAAATACCCCATTAACATTTTTCTTATTTTATCTTTTACTCTACTTTTTCTTAATTATCTAAAAAGCTCCTATTATATATTGTTGATTTTATTTTTATACTAAAACCTTTTATTTTCATCCAAACAAAAGTACCTATCTAGTAACAAAGTAATTGAAGATGCAGCAGCTTTAATATTCTTTAATGGTATGATTGCTTTGATGAATAGAAAAGAATTAGATTGAATAATAAATGAAAAATTATTGGATATAATTTTTTAAAATTTAATGTACATCGAATATAAATAATTTTTTATTTATTTTTTTTCTAATCCACGCGCTAAAAAAATAATAGACATTAATCCATTCCTTATTTTATATATCTTTTCTTATTCTACGAAGCAAACATGTCATAATAATAAAATTTTAAGTAATTGGTGGAAGGTGAGAAATGAAATGTCTTAGTATTTTAGTATATAGAGAGTGAGATTAATATTAATGATATGTCAACATTATACTTAACTAGTGAAGATTAACTATAGGGGTACAATTGGTCTTTTAATTTTTAATAGGAAACCTAAAATTATGTGTTCAGATCAAATTTAGAGCAATATATGTCGATCAAGAAAATTATCCTAAATCATAACCTAGATTAGGAAAATTCTTGAATCCATGATAAGGATTCTAAAATTTTTAGATTCATATTTTTTTTCTTAAAATTTCCGAAATGTCCTCGAGTTTGGTTTGATATTCAGTTCCAAACTTTTACAAAAATCTACAAAAATATAAAACATACTAATTCTACACTTTTAATTTTTTTAAAAATTTATTATATTCTCAAAATGTTGTAAATGTTATCAACAATATACTAAATAAATTCATAAAAAAAAATATTTTATATATTATTATCATTGTTATAGTTATCAAATAAATCATGAACTAATTTTACTTATTTTAATTTTATACTTTTGAAAAATTTATACGATTTAAGATAATTGCTCGAACTAATTTAACTCAGTAACCTACTGAATATGAGTTGAATATCTTGAGGATAGCATCTATTGGTCCACCGGCCACCCCTATTATCGTTATCAGCAAATATAAGTATAAATATAATGATTGCCTTAGCTCCTCGGCTTTGATGCTCTTTATGTTTTTGGCTTTTTCTTGCCATGTGCACCTGAGTTATTGAGTCTTTTTAGGCGATCATCAGTTCCTTTCTTCTCATGAATCATAATGGTACCTCTACCGATGCACTTCTTCGATATCTCTCACCTTAGATTCTCCATCTCCTTGGGTTCACTCTATTTGCTACTGTGTTTCTTCTTTTTCAAACTCTAGAGCATCATCATCCAATGTGTACTGCTAATTTCATACCATGCTTGCAGCCTTTCACCTGTGTTAATTCCTTTTTATCTGGCATTGCAGCTTTTCTTTTCAGAATCGTTGGTGGAAGTATATAACATGCCACCTCCATTGCTCTTTATATTTCTTGGAGTGTGACAATGGCTTTTGAAATGGCCAATGAATCCTTGTGAGTAGTCCCCTCTCAGTTCCAGGAACAAAGCCCCGGTTTGTCTCGAGAGGAAAGAAGTTTGTCTTGAGGCTGGAGAGCATCAAAGGGGACCGAAGCCAGCCAAATGCCTTCTTTTATAGCCCATTGTGGAAATTGTTGAGCTCACTTTGGTTTGCATTTATCACCAAGTCGAGCTTTCTGATCCTTGTAGAACTACTGCTCCCCAAATTGTTTGAGTTTGATTCCCCTGAGAAAGTTAGTTTCTTCTACTTTTCCTTGTTACTTCTTGTTCATTTCCTTGTTTGTGCTTCATGATATATATCAAGCTATTAAAATGATCATTCTTGTGTATTACTAGCAGCTTCCTCGATCACACACTGAAACTTTCTTCATTATATAGCAATTTGGTTCATAAACTTCCATTTGCTGTTACACAGAGGCAACCACCATGAATGGCTTTGAAGACAGGCCAAGGTCATGGAACGAAGACTCCATCACTCCATCAGAGCTTGCTTACGGCAGGGACGGCACTTGGAAGGACTTGGGCACATCCATGAGCGCCATCTCATTTGGTTTAGCTGCCACTGCCATCTTGATCTCCATGTTCCTCGTCATGGCGTTTTTTGAGCATGTAATCAAACCGCGGACTTCTTTTCTTCGCCCACGGAGCAGCACGGAAGGATCGCCGGAGCAGGGCCATCCGCAGATTCACTCTCAAGAGAAGTATCAGACTTCAGTACCAGTAAGTTCTTTCTCGAGCAAATCAGTAATAGTTTTAGATACCTGCATTCGAGCTGATCGAGGATCTAATCATGTCTTGCATACATATTGCTTGGTGATGGCAGGTTAGAGCGCAGTGCACATCTGATCTGTCCGTGTTAATGCCAGGACAGCAGTATCCTACTTTCATTGCCCAACCTGCGCCTCTTCTTCCTTGCCCGAGAGAGGGGATATATTGGCCCTCCCATGATCAGTCTCATCTCCCCTACCTGTAAATGATTTGATCTGCTACCACTCTTGTAGAAATTAATCTAATCATTCTGTTCATACAAATATATCTTTTGCTGTTCATCGAGTCTATTTATTGTTTTTAAGACTTTGAGATAACACACACACGGTCTGCTTATTAAATCGTCTTACTCTCATCACAAAATTAAGGCATAGAAATAGAAGTATCTCAAACAGTGAAACAGATGTTCTATTAAATCGATTCAGCGGAGGTGATAATTGCACTACAGACTCAGTGATACTACCAGATTGTCTGCTAGACTGCTACTCTGCTCAACCCTCCATAATGTGCAAATTTAATTTAATTTTAATATTTATGTATATATTACATTAATGATAATGCTTTAATTTAATAATTTTGTGATATGATTATATAAAAAAGATACATATATAAATTAGCACATGTGCATTTCATTTCAAAATTTAATCAAACTCAAATCTATCTCAAAATTTAAATAAATCTGAACTTGAATATGACTTAGCACTCTACAATTGTGCTTTAAATTAATGAATACATGTTAATAAATAATCTCCATGTCTTTACGTAGGAGAGTAGAAATTTTCTCCAACATCCTAAGTGATGATAATACTAATCTTAGCTCAATATATGCATCTATATATGATAAGAATTTTATATATGTTCGTTTTTTCTAACATTCGATGTAAGGATCAAAAGTCTGAACTCAATAATATCAAATATGCATTCATATGTGATAAACATATTCTATATTCTAATTTTCTCAGAAAAGATGTTAAAATGTATTATTAGCTTAAGTTGTTAAGTGTGTTATTGAATTCTACTAACAACTAAATAAGTTGCGCATGAAGTATATTATTTAGAAACATAATATTTGTATATTTATCTCATATGGATAATAATATTTAATATTTTTTTTTAAAAAAAAATGCGTCTATCATATACAAAATTGATTTTGAATACTTTTTTTAAAATAGCATTTTGACTAATTGACCCAGTTAGTCCAATCAATGAACTAGAGTTTGACTAGATCAATTATAAAAAATATTTATATTTAGACTTTAATCAAATTAAAATATATTTTATAAAGAGTAATTTTTCAAAACCATAACATGGATCGGGAAAATTTCCGGATCCATAATCGGGATATGAAAATTCCCAGATTCATATTTTTTTTTTAAATTCTCAAAATACCCTCGACTTCGGTTTGGTACTCGGTTCCAAACTTTTGTAAAAGTCTAGAAAATAATAAGTTCCAATTTTTTCAAAAGTGTGGAACTGAAACAAGTAATATAAATTCATCATTAATTTTTTGATAATTATAATAATGATTACGAAATATATAATATTTTTAATGAGTTTATTTTGTATATTGTTGTTAACATCTAGAAATTCTTGAGAATATAATAGGTTTCAAATATTTTTTTAAGGTGTGAAACTAGTATGTTTCAAATTTTCTTAAAAGTGTGGAACTAATAAACAGAATACCAGAATGAACTCTAGGGTATTTTAGAGATTTTGAGAAAAAAAGTTATGGATCTGAAAATTTTCGAACCCTTATTACGGATCCCAAAATTTTTCTGATCCATATTATGATTTAGAATAATTGCTCTTTTATATATAAAAAAGCATTTATTATTTAAAAATGTTAGAATAATCAATATATTATCCGCATATTATAAATAGTCAAGTATGCGGTATGCCAGCATCAGTACAGAGAGGACTGGGTCAAGAATAAGGTCTCGTTTGGTTGACACAGCTTCATACATGAAGTTGTACTTCACATGAAGTAGCCAAAATAGCTCATATTTGATTGACACACTCCCTACATTTCGCAGGAAGTACAACTTTCTCAGCAAATGCAACTTTCTGCAAAACACAGAAAGTAACTTACCTAGGGGACCTAGGTAAGTTGCACTTCATGCATTGTAATTATAATTGAAAGAAAAAGTTAATATTAGCCCCACATTTGCATTTAATGCAAAATTTGTAATTTATATTGTCAATATTATGAGATTAAATAATCGTTGAATTCTCCACATATTTATTTTATTTTAATTTATTTTTAGTAAAATATGTAATTTTACATATTAACTATAAATAACAATTATTTGTTCTATATAATAAAATCTATATTATATTAATTATATATGAAAATATTATATTATATTTTACCTATATACGTTATAATATTTATTTATAAATAAAATCTATTTTTTTATATATACTAACACATATAAATTAAAATATTAATTTATATATAAAAAATATATTGGTCATTTCATATGTACTTGTTAGGAAGTACTCATGTCAACCAAATATATTATAGGTGAGAAGTTACACTTTTTATGAATTAATTTTTTGTCAATTAAATATTTTTTGAGTACTTCTCGAAAATTACACGCAAAAAATTAATTCATAAAAAATATAATTTTAAGTAGAAAATTACTTCTCATCTCAATTAAATGAGACCTAAAAGTAGTTGTTGAACAATGACCAGAGTGCATGCCAGATGCAAAATGTTTCAAAGCCTCATTAATTATTTTCACCCCTATGATTTAATTAGAAGGTGTCTTGAAATTTCTCCTAATTCCGCATAAGTCACCATTTATATGTTCTCTGGGCGAATGGCGATGACAAAGTCAACAAAAGAACCGCCAACCAAGAACATCATTAATGTCAATTTCTATCTTTCTGGGGAAATGCATCGTGTTTTATTATATGAAATATTTTAATTTTCCAAGCTCATATATGTCAAATATGCCAGCTAAGAATAAATTAAAGTTAGCAATAATTAGTCTAAACAGCAATCATTAAACTGAAGAGTAATGCTATATTATCTTAATAATATATTTAATAATCCTACTAACACTCACGATGACATGGAATTATTAGACACGTCAATTAGCATCAACGAGGAGAATTAGGAGGATATAGCCTTTTCTTCCAGAAAATAGCCAAAAGTTCACGGTTGCTGGTTAGTTTTATCACAAAGCATATAAACAAATTGTATAAATAGCTGGAGTTTTGCTCCACCAATAATATCACACAGTGGAACCTACAGAAGTAGCCAAAAGAAAATTAGGTATTAAGTCGGGTGGCTTTAGAATGGGTATATTGTAAGGTTTGCTCCTCTCTTTCCTCGTTGATTCCTTCGGCCGAGCCGAAGACCGTTTCGACTCTTCAAAGAGCCCCACTTGTTTCTCTCTTCTCTCTCTCGGTCGATCGCGTAGCGAGGGAGTCCAAATTTGAGGTCTCTTTACGGCTTCCACGCGCTAATTGGGTGGCTATAAGTCGCATCTCTTCTCCTCCTCTCTCTTGAGAGATCATTGGGTCTGCTGCTTCCGGGAACCCTAGATTTGCGCTGGAGGTCGACGAAGCGAGGGGGATCGAGGGAGGGGCGGGCGACGAATTGAGCGGGACGCGATTGTCGTGCGTCTTTAGTCGTTCGAGTTTTTTTTTTCTGTGTTGAAATTGTTGGAAAATTTTGATTTTGTTTGGGGGCGCTTATTTCAGAATTCATTTGGCATTGTCGTTGGTAGAGCTGGAGATTAGGAATTGCAAGGTTGCCGGAGTCCCATTTGCATCACTTCATCAGTTTTTGACTTGCATTTGTTGTGCTTTCTCGCAAATCCTCGGAAAAATTACATCTTTGGGGGGCTTGGGAACATTGTAATTCGCAATAGATTAGAGTCTGGATATGTGGAAAGGAATGAAGCTGAGGGCCAAGTCAGACGAAGAGGCGGTAGATTACTTCCCTCCAAGCCCGAGGAAGGATTGGTCGATCGGGCTGATGAAGTTAGTATCCGTACTGGTTATTTTCATGGGAGGGATTGTCTTGGGCTTGTCCTTGAGCGCCAATTTTACTCGGTATTACAATTCGCAAACCGAGCTCTTCTTCCCAACAAAATTGTACGTGTCGAATTGTGATAAGGACTCCTCTAGCATTAGGAGCTTTATCGAGCAAACTCATTTGATGCACGGTATGACGGACGAGGAGCTCTTTTGGCGGGCATCATTGGTACCTAAGATGGAAGAGTACCCCTTTGAAAGGGTGCCAAAGGTGGCCTTTTTGTTCTTGACAAGGGGGCCTTTGCCATTTGCACCTCTTTGGGAGAGGTTCTTTAGAGGCCACAAAGGGTTATATTCGATATACGTTCACGCACTTCCAGATTACAAGCTCGATGTCACAGAGAATTCTGTGTTCTATGGTCGGCAGATCCCAAGCGAGGTAAGATTTGCAATTTATTCAAATTTATGAATTTAGTCACTGTTCATGTTCATTGGATGGTTATTTGGACAAGGCATTTTCTTCCATTACCTCTTCTTCTTGACTGACTTGATAATTATTTAGTCAAACCAGTACTGAGCTGAGGTCTTTTATGAAGAAAAAATTCATTATTTTGTTCAGTAGTTTCTGACATTGATTAGATAAGAACAGGTAGCTGTTCGCAAGAATTAGTTTTATCGCCCTCAATCTTTGAGAAAAGTGCATTATTTGTTGAGGAATAAGATGAATGCAGCCCGTGAAATTGCAATCCTAATCAAATTTTGGTGTTTTTTTATAGTTGCAACAACTTGACCCTCCCTGATGTTATTATTTGAACAATTATTGCTTTACAAAATATGCAGGAGAGTTAAATATATTGCAAATTTAAGTTTAAAAGTGAGGATATCACATTCAATCTTATACTATTAGGGATTTAGCTCAAGATAAAAGGTAGAGATCCAAGTGCTGAATAAAATGCATGCACTTCATTGTAAAGTTGTAAACAGTATGAAGCATTACTCAATAAACCAGTGCCAATATCATTGAACTAATGTGCTAATCTTTTATCATTTACAGGAGGTTTCATGGGGTTCTGTTACATTGGTTGATGCTGAGAAGCGTCTGTTGGCAAATGCTTTGTTAGATTTCTCCAATGAACGCTTTGTTCTACTCTCTGAAAGCTGCATACCCGTGTATAATTTCCCCACTGTCTATGAGTACCTACTGAACTCTGCTCACAGCTTTGTTGAGTCCTACGATGAGGATTCACCACAGGGACGTGGTCGTTACAGCCAACACATGGCTCCACTGATACAGCACTACCAGTGGAGGAAAGGCTCAGAGTGGTTTGAGCTCAACCGAGAATTGGCAGTGACTATAATTGCAGATTACAAGTACTACTCCATGTTCAGCAAATACTGCAGGCCTTCTTGCTATCCGGATGAGCACTACATCCCAACTTACTTGTATATGTTCTACGGAGGTTTAAATGCTAACCGAAGTGTGACCTGGGTTGATTGGTCAAGGGGAGGCCCTCATCCGGCTAGATATGGTGATCCAAACATCACAGTGGATTTTATCCAGTCCATTAGAAACAATGGAGCTTTCTGCATGTACAACTCAAAGCCGACTTCCATTTGTTTCCTCTTTGCAAGGAAATTTGCTCCCAGTGCCTTGAGTTCCCTGCTCAACATGTCGGTCGCAGTAATGGGCTTCTGAAGTCTACTTCCTGACTTGAGGCTGCCTCATCACATCATTGCCTTCTATCTGTGATAGCTCATGTGTGATCTTATCTGCTAAGTAAAACCCCATGCCAACTTATGAGTTGCTTGAGATGGGAAGGTTCCAGCTGTGGATGTTCTTATTCAACCTCCCTTTTCTAAGGGCTTGAAAATAGTTTGCTACACAAAGTTATATAGATAGTAGTTGTGTGAATACAAATTTATTATTCATTACTCATTATTTTATTATTTATTGTTTGTAAGAGTATGAAACCATAATCGGATTAGTAGACATTATTTATGGCAAGCAGGAGATGATAGATAGGATTTGTAATTAGAAAATGAGATGTGCTTTTGACAGACATATAATTTGAAATATGGTCTCATGCACCTTGCAAAGTTGGTGAACAAAATTCCAGTTATTATTTATTATTGCTAGCCTGAGTACAGTTCACCTTGAACTTTCAATTTGAATGATATTGCTCAGTTTAGCTAGATATGCATAATGCAGTGACTGCCAACAGAGGATTATATATTTCTTTTTCAGTCATTTCCCAAAATCGAATTTTGGGAATGAAAAATTCCCATATTCGAATTTTGGGAATTAAAAATTTCAAAATCAGAACCTAGTGGATTGGATACGCGTTTTACCCATAGTTAAAGTCTCTAACTGATTAAAGAGATTAGAGATGGTCAAAAATTATATATATATATATAAAATAATTTAAATTTATAAAATATTTTTATGATAAAAATGAGATATTAGAGTATAAAAAGTATATTTTCAAACTCTCTAATGTATTAAAGACTTTTGCACAAAGTCTATAAATTTAAATTTAAATTAAAAACTTTAAAATATTTAGATGTAAAATATTTTTTTGGATCATAGTACATATTTTGTATCATTAAAAAATAATTTTATAAATTCATTTTTTTTAAAAAATATATGAAACTATTATAGACTTTGCATAAAAGTCTCTGATGAGTTAGAAACTTTTATTTATAATAATTTTTTAATTATAAAAAGTAAAATTTAATTCACAAAAAATATATATGTGATATAAAAGATGTGTCGAAATCTATGGAAATATGTTGGACAAAAAATATTTCAATATTTTTATTTTAAATTTATAGACTTTGGGTGAAAATCTCTAATGTATTAGAGACTTTTGCCCAAAGTTTATAATAACTTTATAATTAAAAAGCAATAATTTTAATTAATGAAATATCTTTTTTAAAATACAAAAGACGTATTGTGATTAAAAAAATATTTTTCATTAAAATATTTCATAATTTTTAATTTAAATTTAGTTTTATACACTTTTGCAAAAATCTCTAATGAATTAAAGAGTTTGAAAATATATTTTTTAGACTTTAACACCTTAATTTTATTATAATTTTTTATATAAATTAAAATTATTTTTTAATATTTTTTAATATTTTTTAATATTTTTTAATATTTTTAATCAAAATCTCTAATATTTTGATTAGAGACTTTGCCCAGGGGTAAAATGGGTATTTGATCCACTCAATTCTGGTTTTGAGAATTTTGAAATTTCAAATCCGATTTTGAGAAATTTGAAATTTCAAATCCGATTTTATATTTTTTTTAATATGAATTTTTTAAATTCGATGTAATGCAAATATATCAATTTTATTATTTTTTTATTCTTATTTTTTAAATTCATGCACTAAATAAATATAAATAAGAATATTAATCCATCACTTACCTACGTAGCAAACATGCCCTAAAAAAAAATTGAAAACATTGGCTTCGTTCACTGTACCATTATTGATGAAGAATGAACTTATTCATCATATGTTTGAAATGACTTGTGGAGTTGTGGAGGCAGCAATGATCTGATTGGATTGCAATTGACTTCATACCCAAAATTTACAAATAATTCAGTTCTTATTTTAATTCAATTCGATTTTTAGATATTGCCAGTCAGAATCAAATCCAACTGTATCTAATAGAAAAACATTAACATATCCCTAAAATCACTTTTAGGATAACTCAATCCATAAGATCACAAAAATACCATAATTATTAATTATTTGAAATACATAAAAGATAGTAAGGTTATACAAATGATCACCATACAACAGATAGCCGTAGATTCGTTCATACGCTTAATATTAAGTAAGATAGATCAGGTAAGATGCAAAAGTCACCTTAAAAGTACCAGCACTACTACAAGGCAGACCCTCACATTTAACACCAGAGAATAATCTATTCAAATAGTAAATATCTTCGATAACAAAGCTGAAGAATCTTAGTGTAAGTCCCTCCGACACAAAAATTCCGCAATTCAAAGCTAATTCTCCTTTGAGCAAGAAGACTACTCTGAATTCTACAGAAATAATAACTAGTTCAAACTGCTACCTGTTGTGTTTGTGTGGCATTGCCTGAATAACCAGCAAGTAGCCCTTCTAACTCGTGGCTTCTTCCTGCTTTGCCAAAAGCATCAAATAGAACTGCACTAAATTCAGGGGAGGCATTTATACGGTTTCTTAGCATCTGCTCCAACAAATCCCGCCCAAGATGAAGGTTTCCTTCGTTGCACAGTGCAGTAATCAAGACCTCATAGCTTGTCAGGTCTGGTTTGACTCCCCTCTCAGACATCTTCCCAAAGATTTCCATTGCTTGATCCATCCTTCCTGCCTTCACCAATCCATCAAACATTAAGTTGTAGAATCCCACGTCAACCCTGAAGCCAGGGCTTTCGGTGCTGCTTTTAATCATCTTCTCAAAGTACTCCATGGCATCATCTATCCTCCCATCTCTGAAACATGCATCGACCAGAAACCTATAAGTTGATGCATCAGGATTAACCGACTTCTGAGGCATTTCTTCGAACAGTTTCTCTGCCTCAGAAAGTAGCCCATTCTCACAGAGCTTCCCAATGATATTATTGAAGCAACCGACATCCATTATGCACGGCTTCTGGGGCTGCCGGTGGAATACGTCGATAGCCTCCATGAATTTCCCTTCCTTGAACCGCTGGTTCACCATCAGGTTATAGGTGTCGGTGTTGATGGCCGTGAAGCTGGGCGGACTGTGGTTGTTTAGCATATTCTCAAACATCTTCTCTGCCTCAGCCAGCTTGTCGTGCTTCAGTAAAGTCTCTATGAGGGCGTTGCAGGTGACGGGGGTCATCTTGAACTGCCGGTCAAGCAACGACTGGTACGACTCCATTGCCTCTTTGTCCTTCCCCTGTTTCCAGTACGCCTCCATCAGGGTCGCATGCACTACACCATCGTAGACCAAGCAGCGCTCGCGGAGCTCATCAAAGAGCTCAAGAGCCTTCTCCATGTTGCCCCGGTCGATGAAGCCAGCCATGAGCGTGTTGTAGACGATGGAATCGGCGCCGTGGCCGCGGTTAAGCATCTCGCGGAGAAGGTCGATGGCCTCCTGGATGCGGTCAGCGTCGACGAGGCCTTTGGTGAGATGGCGGTATGTGACATAAGACGGGGAGAAGGGTGCGTTGTCAAGGATGTGGCGGTAGACGTCAAGGGCGACATCGACGCGTCCGGCATTACAGTGAGCGTTAATCAGGATGTTGTACGAGACAACGTTGGGGACGATGTTGGATTGGTTGAAAAAGAAGGTGAAGAGGGCGACGACGTCGTCGAGGCGGCCGGCGCGGAGCATGGAGGCCGTGACGGCGTTGCAGGTGAAGACGGTGGGTCGGACGGATGAGAAGACGGCGTGGCGGGCGGTTGCAGAGGCGGAGTCGAGGTCTCCGCCGCGGATGAGGGACTGGACGCGGTTGTGGAGGTTGAGGCGGGGGCCGACGAGGGCAGAGGTGGAGTCCGGGAGGCGGGGGGCATTAGGATCGCGCTGGGGTCGGGGAGCGTTGGGGTCGCGGCGGAGAGCGTGGAGCGGGGGCTCGATGCGGAGGCGGCGCTTGCGGCGGCGACGCTCAGCGGCAGCCTCCTCGGCGGAGGAGAAGGCGAAGGGGCGGGAGGGGCAGGAGAGGGCGGCGAGCAGCAGGGGACGGCAGCGATCGGGGGCGGTGCTGCCGCGGAGGGAACGGAGGAGGAGGAGGTGGCGGTAGAAGGACATGGTGATAGGCGAGAGAGACGAAGGTGCAAAATTAAGGTTGTGGAGGGACGACGACTCGACGAGTCGCAAAGGACAGAGAAACCAAACCCTAGCGGCGGGTTTGTTTTATGTTGGAATGGTTTGCATATGGACCCTTGTAAAGTATGGAAATAGCTAATTTATCCTTGCAATTCCTTTTGTTATTAGTTATGCAGTCTGAATAAAAGAATTTTTTTACGCAAAGACCCTTAACCTTGTATCAATATTTTGCAGCATTTGAAAAGAGGTTGCTCGCAAGCGTAAGTGTTACGATTCTAATTATAGTATTTAGATAATAAATTTATTTGATTAACTGTAAAATTATTTTATAATATTTACTAATTGTAACTTATATTTTTAATATTATTTACAGTATTTATAATCTAGTTTTTTTTTTTAAATCTGGCATTTCCAAATCTAAAACTGATGTCACTTCAAGTTCAAGTACAAGCAGTAGAGTATATGGTTCGATGCATTTTCTTCAGCGTGAGTTTTAGATTTAAATTTTATATTGCATGTTTTAGGCCAGTGTCATGTCTGAATATTTGCTCATAGTGTTTGAGACTAGAATCACATACAAAGCATCTCATGGCATCCGAAGGAAATAATGTATAATATAATTTACAATATATAATTAAAGATTAATTACAATATATATATAAAAATAAAAAATATTACCGAAAATATGTAAGGAATAGCTATTCCTTGACATGAGACGATGAATAATAGATGAGGAATAAAAATTTGGTGAGAGAGTAAAGAAAGTGTGCTTTTGCTTTTGTATCTCTATGTTTTCTAGTAATATCAAGTAAGGGCACCTTTTTGTGTGTAAGCTCGGACTCTCGGAGGTCAAGCCAAATCGCGTAAATTGAATTTTTTAATTGTGTTATGCTTGTGTATGTTTTTTGTTTTCAATTTTTGGTATCCATTTATTGCATTTAGGGGTATTGAGAATTAATTAGAAAAAAAGAAGATAAAAGATAAATCCAATTTAAAACACAACATATTTATTATATTAAATACACATTATTACAAATATTATTTTATAATTATAATATTATCTAATGGGTGTCCAATGTTCTTTTTTTATGAAATCGACAAAAAGGCAACACAGAATATTTTTGTCAATTAAACTTATCTTGTTATGATAACGCAGAATAAACGTAGGATAATACTATTTTTGTAATGGAATGCTATGCGATCGAATAAAAGATAAATATATTTTGTTCAGTTCATTTCTGTCATGTCCTATTTAATATAGTATGTCTAATTATATTCAGTCCAATTCAGTTCCATCATTTTTCTATCCAATTATGTTTAATTCATTTTTGTTGTGATCAATTTGTGAAACAAACCAGCCTCAATAAGAAATCCCAGACTGCTCTCATCAACCGTTCAATGTCCATCGGACGGTCAAAGCATATCTTTACACGAATTGATGCCGGCTCGGAAACCCATTCTAAGGGGCACAGTAGTAATTATAAAGCTAGCTTTCCATGAAAAGCCGAAAAATGCAAGCAGTACAAGAAAGAGCACTGAAGAACTCGAAGGTCATAGCACGCACGTTCGGGAGATTCAGGCGAAGATTTCGTCATTGTTTCTTCGAATTGGTGCGTGCATCCTCTCCTCCCATCTCTCTCCATTCGATGCGCTGCATGAGCACCCTTCCCCCCCTAATTTGCCGTTTAATAGGTTCTGCTTGATCTCGGAAGTCGGAATCGATGCGATTTTTGTTTTTGTAGTTTTGGAGAGGAAAGATGGGTTCTCCGGAAGCAAATGTGGCTTTGGTTCTTGCACGAGGGGGAAGAACGAGAGGCTATTAGCGCGACGATTACTGGTTCCGTCGTCTCTGGGTTTTCCGGAGGGGGTTTTTTGGTTTGAAGTTTCTGTCTTGGGTTTTCTGCGGGTTACGGTGAAGGAGAGGCCATAATAATATGAAGAAGAAGAAGAGTATAGTGAATAAGGAGTTATGGGAGGACTACTGCTTCGTCTGTAAGGATGGAGGACATGTGCGGGCGTGTGATTTCAAGTGAGCTCATTTAGCTTTTTTTTTCGTCCTTATATATTATCATTTATGATAGTTTACATAAACATGTCGACCTTTTTGTGCTAATCATCGTGTTCTTCTTTCCGTTATCCATTTTTTAATGTTGCAATATACTATCAGTTATCACTTATCACAATATCTTGGAATGCTTATTTATGATCTAGCTTACGTAGTTATTGTGATTAATCTATAGGCTGTCCATGAGAAATTAATCTATTACTAATATGTGAAGTGTTTTTCTACCTAAAACTTATAATTATTAGTGTGACATAAAAAGTTTAGTCGGAGCAAAGAGTCTACTAGGAGAGTAGGATTGGTCCGAGTGGATCCTCATTTTGAAATGACCGTTTTTTATTTTTATGTGATTAAACTGTAATTTGTCTGATTAATTACTTAAACTTTTGGCACTGCCCGTTTGTACAGTTTTTTCTTGGTTGCATGAAAGAATGGTTTGTGCATTATCAAATATAATCATGTGCATAGTTTGAAAAATTGGCCAATTCATGACTTTCAGTGGGATCCGCTGTTGCCTATCTGATTTTCACAAAAAATTGGCTTTTCGTTGAAGACCTGATGTAAAGCATCCAAAATTAGTAGAAATAGGTTGGAACTCGGCAGGAGTTGGGCAGAACTCAATAAAAAATGATGAGATTGGGCAATTTTGAAAAAAATCGACCAACCCCACCAATACTAGTACAACAAAAAGACGAACATGAGATTGATGGACAAGAGAACGAAAAAGAAGAAAAGAAAAGGAGAAGAAAAAGAAAGATAAGTATGGCCTTCTTCCACCAGAAACCATAGTTGCACATCTAGGGATGTGTCCTCCTGCCAGAAACCATATCTGCACATCCTCTCACAAATGCTCACCTTCTTCCTCAGCGCATCTGCTTGCTGCATATTGTTTTTTTTTAAAAAAAGTCAAGTGTGGTGTTATTTTTCTAGAAGCCAAAGTTTCATGTCCTATTGCCACTGCTCACCTTATTCTGTAGCACATCCTATTGCTCTATATTGTATTTTTATTTTCTGCATCATGAACCATAAGTAGTTTAAGTCAAACAAAATAAAAGTGTATACTGATTACTGACAAGAAAAGGGGGTGTACTGGGTACAGTTATCTTTTCAAATGCAATCAAAAGTTGGTAAGGTATTATAATTTATTGTTTTACATAATAATTAATTTTGCTATCATTTATAGTATTTTATTATGTATTATTATATTAATTTGTGATCTATACTTATCTTATTGACTGGTTTTGATATGCTGCCCTGTTCAACTGATATCTCATTTTTTCAATTTCTTATCTCAATTCAGATTTAGTGACCTATAGTTCTATGATCTGTTTGCTGTTGAATCAATAATTGTTCTTTAGCTGGAAGTTTAGGTTGGGCTTTTGATATGTTGTAAATATAAAGAAAAGAACAGATATTTTAAAAATGAAATAATTGTCAGTTGCCATGAGTAGTGATCTTATTTTTGCGCCATTAGGTAAATGTAACCATTTTCATATTGTATAAGACATTTTGTTAAATTTTTTAAAAAAACTTGTAATCTTATTGCTGTCAAGTTAGTATATATATGCTTAGCTCTTTCGTGTGAATAACTATGTAATTCATGCATAAAAAAGAATTGCATGCTAATGGTAACAAATTGAATTTGAATTATGATAATATTTTTGGCTAATAAGAAGCTCAGCAAAGTCATAATCCATTTGTAGACTTCATACTCCCATTATCTTATATTTAACTTTCTTGACTAGGTTCCAGTGGTCTAGTCAAGGGATTGATGATTTGTGCTTTGTTTTTCATCAAAACTTATGTTGTTACTTGTTTTACATCCATTTGAGAGAACTCAAGTCTTCAGTCTACATTATCAACAGTAGTCTTAATTAAAGGCTAGGAGATATATTTTGCTCTATATAATGCTAAATAACGCTATTCTTCTTCTAGGAATTGTCTTAAAGCTTATCATCCTGAATGCGTGGGTAAGGATCCCTCATTCTTGGAGACCAATGAAAGTTGGACATGTGGTAAATGTCAAAACCTTCCTATGTCTAATTGTTATATTAATAATTATCATGACAGCATAGTTATCTTCTCTAGAAAGTCGAATGGAATATTGGTTGTGATACCCACCATTTTATATAATTCTTAAGAAGTTACATTTGTAAAAGCAATATGACAGGATGACAAGGTTATCACCTATCATTGTCACCAATCCTGCGTAACCTCATAGGTGATAGACAATAGAATCAGCTTTATAGAGGTGAACAAAACTTATGCTAGAATATGGGAATTAAGAAGTTTATAATACTCGATCTATTTTACAGGTTGGCATTCTTGCTCTATCTGCGAAAAGAAAGCAACTGTTCAATGCTACTGCTGTCCACACTCTGTATGCCGCTCATGCTTACAGGAAGCTGAATTTGTGCAAGTTAAGAAAAAGACAAAGGGATTCTGCAGTCATTGCTTAAAGCTAGTTACTTTAATAGAAGAGAATATTGATGTTGATTCAGATGGGGTATGTTGTTTAAACTATTGACGGTGATTGACTTGTCATTTACCATTAAACTTTGGACACCATTAATAAGTTCATGTTTTTGTTTCCAGGAAAAGGTTGATTTCAGAGACATTGATACTTATGAATTTTTGTTTATGGAATATTGGGAAATAATAAAAGATAGGGACAAAATGGCATTGATTGATTTTCAAAAAACAAATGCTTCTCTTAAAAGAGGTGCATTTACTATGTCCGGATCAGATTCAGATGGACTTTCTGAAGTGGATGCTGGATCTGAATTTGACAAGTCGGAAGATAATTGGGATGATGAAGTATCATGCCATAAGGATTTGAAAGGGAAATATTGCAGAACAAGAAAACCAAAAAGAAATTTTAGGTCAAAGAAAATTGTCTTCACTGGTTGGGGTTCAGCAGAGCTCATAGACTTCCTTGCATCTATTGGTAAAGACACAAAAGAACCACTTGAATTGTTGGATGTATGTGAAATCATAAAGAATTACATACACGAAAACAACCTCTATGATCCAGACAACAAAAGGAAAAAAAATGTAATATGTGACCAGAGCTTGTATGCTTTGTTTAGGAAAAAGGTAGTGAAGTTGTATAAACTATACAACTTATTGGAGAGCCATTTTGCTGCTAATGCTGAGTCAGATGATGTGTACTCTTTTAGCTCAGAAGAAGGTCATGACATTCCAAGACAAAAGAAGCAAAAGATAGCATCTGATGATAAGAACCATAAATTGCATCCAAAGAACTGTAATGAAAATACTATTGCACCCCCTAAAAGTTGTTATGCCTCCATAGTTGGGAAGAACATAAGTTCAGTCTATTTGAAAAAATCTTTAGTCATAGAACTTCTTGCAAGTCCTGATGCTTTTGAAGGAAAAGTTGTTGGATGCTTTGTAAGGGTTAAGCTTGATCGAGAAGATTTCTACTTCCCACCAGAAAAGATATACAAGCTTGGGCAAGTCATAGGTTTGTCATTTTTTTCCTCTTCTAACTTTAAACGGTTATTTGTATTTTGTAATTAAGTTCAAGTTGTTTTTCAGTATTACAAAACCTCATGTTTTGCTGCCTTATCTTGAAAATAAATAGGGAAAGTGATTACTCTTGTGGAAACTTATCATTCAATTATTAGAACAGGTATTAAAAAGGTTTTACAGACATACAAGATAGGCAAAACATCCACAGACATAGTCTTATGTGTTTCTGATATTCAGAAAGATGTTCAAATATCCATGCTATCGGAAGATGACTTTGAAGAGGTATGCATAGTTATAGTTTTATGCATATTGATGGTTTATTTTTGCTTTTTGTAGATAAATAATTAATTCATTTAATGAAGAGCAATATAATCATGTCGATGAATGTTATATTAGTGTCATAGAATATTAATTTAAAATTCATAATTTGTATATGACTTTGCATGTTTATTGGAAAACTATGCAAATTTAGTGAAAAGTTGTTTAACTTCTTATGTAGGACGAATGTGAAGATCTTCGCCAATTGGCCAATAAAGGCCTCTTCAGAAGACCTACTGTGGTAAACTTTTTTAGTTCTTTTTCTAAGACTGCTTTTTATTTTGTTGAAATTTCTGTTAGTCCGAGTTTTCAATTCTACTATATGTGCCACTCGCTCCATTATTTTACTGTTTGTTTTTGGGTAAACTGTTTACTTTAAATTATATTAATTAACTTTTACAAGCTTTTATTAACGTGAGGCTCATTTATCTACCAAAAGACATCAGCAAATTGATTAGTGAAATGTTGACCTTCATCACCTTGTGGCTGAACTGGAACGTCTACAAGACCCAGAGGTTTAATTTACAAGTAAGATCAAGAATTGCCTTGCCACATATTCCATCTATTTGCCCAGATCTCATTTACAACTAAGACAACCATTGCTTTCCACATACTGTCCTGTGCTAGCTACTGACTGTACTGGTATTACATCACAGCGTGAAGTAATCTAAAATAGTTAGATAAAAATAGAAAACTAAATAGGAAGTTGAACAGTCAAAAAAGATTATCTCGTTATCTTGCAGTTGAATCTTTGGAGGAATTCATAGAAAACTTGAAGGGATGGAAAAATCAGGTGACTGCTGTGGATGCAGAGTGGACGACAAATGGCGAGCTCATGAGGCAGAGACATTGGATCCGTGTTAGGGCCTTTTAGTGTGTATCAGCTGATTGAGTTGCTATCTTGTGAGCAAAACTGGTCAGCATTTTGTAATTTTAAATACTCCAGTTCCAAGTATAATTTGCATGAATTGAGATGTTCACTTAGTAGCCAGGGCTAAGACAGCTACTTGCTTAGAATTAGTTTCACAATGCTGAAGAATGATAATACTTGGATTTAGTGAGCAATGTGATGTACTGTACAACAAGAAGCCGTAATTCCCAAATATAAGGATTGGATACTTTATATTATTATTTATTTGGGTCACTAGAGAAATTTGTTTCCTCATTAAAATTTCTGTTTGTATTTTCATAAACTCGATTTGCCTTCTTTTTCCTTTTTGATTGACTCTTTTTATTTTGTTCCTATTCCGTGGGGTTTTAAAAAACTATCTTGTTAGGATTTTGTTATTCACTAAAGCTATGTTGTTTTGGCAGGCAGAGCTTGAAGAGAAGATTAGAAGTGTTCATACTGACATAACCAATCATGTATGTATATCCATATTGCATAGAGTTCTGTGGTTATTATTATTTGTGCATTTTGGTGAAAAAACCTATATCCTGACCAGATATTATGGTGCAAGCATTTTGGGTTCATGTCATCAATTGTCTCTTTCCAGTCAATAACCCTTGTTATTTACTTCATGTGATTCACATTATAACTAACATGATATACTTAAAGCTCCCTCTTAATTTTTTTCCAACCATGATTCATTTTCTTTATTAGTTTTGCATCTGAGATTATTTTCTAAAAATTCTTCTTTACAGTGGATTGATAAAGAGATTGTGAGGCTACAAAGACTGATAGATCGAGCAAATGAAAAAGGGTGGCGTAAAGAATATCCACTAAATTTAGATTGGAACATGCTTACATGTATAACATTTATAATATAACATTTATTCAGATATCTTCTTCCTAAATTATATTGCATATTGTGTTAGAAACCTACTCAGAAACATCATGAATATTGTTTTACCTTGACCTCTTTTTGGCTTACGCTATTTGAATATATTGATAAAAGAGAAAAGCTTCGTACATCCGAAGAGCGGCAACGTCTTCTTCAAGAGATTCCAGCAGTGATTGCTCAAATTGAGGAAAATACCAATGGGCCATTGGATTCCTTTATAAAAAATAAAGGTTTGTTGCATTATGTGCTTTCAACTTGTGCTCATTTCTTATATTGGAATAAATATTTGCTTTAGCCTTTTAGGTGATTATTATTTTAATTACTGAACTATGAGAGGTATTTTAAATTTATTAGTAATTGCCAGATCTCTGAGTATGAAATGTACGTTTGATTCATATATTACCATCATCTAATTATGTCTTTTTTATAGTCTTATTTAGTTGTTTGCATTTGTATTTCCATGTCCTTCTGCAGTTCTGCTTGCTACATTGAAGTTTATAACTTTTGCTGGTACTGATCCTGTCAGTCAAGCAGCTGACTGCAATGATACATGCTAAATCGAAGGCAAATGTTCAATCTGGAAGTAATCCTTTTGTTAAATAAGTGTACCACGATCCTTTCTAAGTGCATGATTCATTAAACGGAGACCCAGGTTAATTTGGGGAATTGGATATACACATGTATTAGCTGACAGTATCTTTTGCTTGCTGAACACAGAACTTATATGTAATTTTACCAAGCACTTTCTGGTGGTAATGAGCTGGCACAGTTCAGTTCCATTGGGCACTTGGGCTTTTTGGGGCACAGCCCCCATATTAACTTTTCATGCCCCTTATTTTGCACTGTCACACCTGCTTATACTGTTGCATTGTTTCTCTCCTCTTAATATACAATCTTTTCTTGCATGATAAAATTGCTGTTTGGTACCAAATCTTAATATTTGTCTAATAGAAAATCTTGTTTGTATGGCATCAGATGAAGCTGCAAAAGAAGAAAAGAAGTTAATTGGCCATCAAGGTGTGTACATCAATCAACTGGAGCATGTTGCTCATAAACTCAATATCACCTTCATGCTACAACATTGCTTGTTTTGTATGTAAATTTAATTTCTTATTGATGGATGCCCTATTTAGTACTTAGAGATTCTGATTAAAATAGTCTATAATAATCATCATATTTTTATTTGTTAAGAGTATAAAAAGTATAGATTAAGTTCTTTGTAATAATTCAAACAAACTTTTGGGACAACTTATCACCTATTGAAATTAACATGGTATTAAAGAATGAAGTCAAGTTTTTGAATCCTTCGCCTGTCATTAATTAATATATACACACAAGTCCATTAACATGCTTGGCTTGGGTCCATCCAATCCAATTTGGATGCCCACACATGTGGAAGAGTGACTTTTTAAATTAATAATATTAAAAAATAAATGAAATTATATCAATTTAGAAAGATTAGTTATCTCCTCGAGCTCGCCTGGATACAATAACAACAACTAAGCCTTAATCTCATACGAGATGGGGCTGAGCTCGTTTTGATACTCGCAAATTTTCCATGTGCACATGACCCACCCTTCAATGTACTAATTAACTAGACTTAATATTTAAAGCATCTATTTCAATAGATTTTTCCATCAACCCATCCCATCTGGAGAATCCTCATGTTTCTCTAGTATTATTGTAAGAAGAAAATAGTGTAGAATCTTCCCATAAAAAATAGAGAAGGTATATGATTAATAAATAACATAAAATAAGGAGAAAAAAGAACACAAAAGACCACAATGCACAAGAGGACAAAATTAAGGCAAGTAAATAAAAAAACAACCTTCAATGACTGAAATGCCTAAGCCAGCATTGCTCTCTAGTGAAAACTCCCAAGTCACACAATTCAGTCACGATTCAACTAGAGTGACTTCTCATGCCTAAGTTATACCACTTGGCCTGTTGTTCTTGAATAACTAATCACTTGGACTCTACTTTGTTGTCTGCTTGGTGCTCCGGGATAATTCTCATCTGATTGGTGTTTCCAAATAATTGTTCATTACTCGATTACAACTTGACCCCTGATGTGAGGGTTGAATTAATGTCAACCCTTACTATATGAAAGAATCATGCTGTTTGGGAATCTGGTAATTAACTTGTAAGTAGCTGTTGGTAGAACTATATGAAACATTCTGACTATGTTTATTTGATACTAACAGGAAGTGGGAAAGACTGCATTGTATCTTGAAAATGATATTTCTAGCAAAATCTTTTGCCAAAAACAAAAAACATTGTTCAAACCTCAAGCTTGATGGGAATACCATGGTTGTATGAACCAATAGGCTAGGGAGGTAGAATAGTTCCTCGTGATAAACAAAATGAAAAAAAGAAAAGAAATGTGAAAAATATAATATAATGTTGGTGTTGTGATTTTAACAGACTTGTGCAACCAATGCAGTAGCAACATTGATTTATTACCATCGCGTACTCCTCTTTGGACTAACATCATTTATGATCCCATTTTAATTTGACTTACAACTTATTTTTTCTATCTGTTTCTAATCTATGTGATGTCCATGGCTTGTTGCAGAATGTAAACCACTTGAAGCTACTGAAGTCAAGATAAGCAGTCAAGTAACTGAAATAGAAGATGATGGGGAAGCTGGTGATTGAATTTGGTGGCAGATTATTTCGTAAACGAGTCATTTTGTAGAATTTGTAAATTCTGGTGCAGATTATTTTGTTGTTATTTCATAGATTATGTGCCCAGTACCATCTGTACATATAGTGGGTACAAATTTTGATTGCTGATAGTGGTGGAAGCCATGTCAGAAGTAAGAACAGGGTTTTTTACTTCCAGAAATGCAAAGTAGCTTTATATCTGCAACTAGTTGTTTCATGGGTTTGCATTTTTCATGAAATCAAAGATTGCTGGATTGAGATTTCACCTACCCGGTAGAGAAATTTACTGCTGCTCTTTTTTCTACCCAATAATATAGTAACAAGAAGATTATACAGTTTTCGTCCTTGCAAGCATAGAAGCAAGCCAACAAAAATTAAAGGTACAAGGAGAGGGACAACTATTTGTTTGATTCCTTTAGTAGAAGGGGAACTCATACCATCTCAAGTCTATTTTCCTTTCGCATGAAGATATAATAATAGATTTAAAAAAAATATATGATAGTTATTAAGAATATTTTTAAATAAATTACGAATACTGGCTGAGAATAGTATAGAAATTGATGTATATAATTTTGTGATAGTTATTAATAATATTTTTAGATAAATTGCAAATACTGGCTGAGAAAAAATATTTTTAAATATAATTACAAATACTGGCTGAGAAAATATATGATTTGATGAATGAAAAACTAGGTTGGAAGAATTCGAACCATATGATTTCTAGTCATGCCCGATAACCACTCCGATATGACCACTACACTAATTATTTATTGCAGTGAACTATATAAAATTCCAATGCAAAGCCCCGCAGAGAATATTCAACCATGTCTGCCACTCTTACGCATTTATCTCGATTCCTACGCTCTCTGCAGGCCTACGACTTGCCACCATCATCCACCCTATCTAGTAAGCCCATGCCGGCATGCCCTTTGAACCTATGTAGCATAGAAACATAAACTAAAAACGAGACATGAAACGAAGAAATAATGATCTTAAGAAATATAGGACACATAAACGCTAAGAGAATGCTAAATGAAAATAGTTTTTTTTTTTATAATTGATATAATATAATAATTTTGAAATATAATTATTTATAATTTTTTTTAAAATGTTCACAAAATATTCATAAGTTTTACCATATTTTTTCTTCCATATCAATTTTTTCACTTTATCACGCGTCTTCTACTATACTATTTCTTCTTTCCATTGAATTCTACACCCTATTATTGTGTATTCTCATCAATTTCTATATTATATCATAGTGTATTAACTCATCAATTTCTATGATGTGATCGAAAACTCCCTCAAGAGTTTCCTACATGTTTCCTTGAGATTTTCAAGCGTTTAGGTGTCCAAAACATTTTCGACACGAAAACGACAGCCCGCGAGAAGTTTTTGTGCATCATAGCCTTGCACTCACTTTGACATTTGGAGAACCCCTTTGTCTTTGCGCTCGTGAATTGCATTCTCTCGATACGTTCATCATTGGCCTTATCCAGAATGGCAAAACCAATGCCGTCATGGAGTGATTCCATAGCCTATAGGCTCAGGGCATTGAGCCCAACCAATTTACAATGCCGACCATGCTCAATGCATGCGCCATCGAGCAACTGCTCCACTTCGATTGCTAGGTCCACACCTGCACAACGCAGGCAGGCTTTGGGTCGAGTCCCTTCTTCCAGAGCTGAGCCTCTACTCCAAATTTTCGACTTGAGTAGCACCTAACAATCCCCCCTTACATTGGACTTGGACAACCTGTCTCGTGAAACACTTACCACTAACTGTGCTTGTGGTGCGTTGCATGTAGGGGTGTTCACGGGTTGGGTCGGGTCGGGTCGGATTTAGGAAAAAATCAATCCGACCAGACCAAGTGTAATCAGGTCGGGTTAAAAAAATTTCACCTCTCAAACCCGACCCGACCCAACCCAACCTGACCTAATTTGGGTCGGGTAGTCAGATTTATCCATTTAGGTAAAAAATTAGTTTTTAACAATATTTTTTTAAAAAAATTAAAATTAAAATTAAATATTTTTTAAATATAAATATTTTAAAAATAATTAAAAAATATAAATAATTGGGTCATCAGGTCGGGTCTCGGGTCATTGGGTTTTAAATTCTAAAATCTGAGACCCGACCCGATTATGATCGGATTTGATCAAATTGTACCCGACCCGACCCAACCCATTTGGGTTGGGTCGGATCGGGTTGACCCAATGAACAGCCCTAGTTGCATGATGATGCCTGTCCTCAGTGACGGACGTAGAAATTTTACTAATGATCCAATTTAAAATATAAAAAATTAATAAATATTAATTTAACTCATTAATTTTAACTTTTAATTAAAATCACAACTTATAATTATTATTAAGAATATTTTTAAATATAATTACAAATACTGGCTGAGAAAAATATATAAATTTATGATAGTTATTAAGAATATTTTTAAATAAATTACGAATACTGGCTGAGAATAGTATGGAAATTGATGTATATCTTATGATAGTTTTTAAATAAATACTGGCTGAGAAAAAACATATGAATGGTTGAATGTAAAAACGTGGTCGGCAGGATTCGAACCTGCGCGGGCAGAGCCCACATGATTTCTAGTCATGCCCGATAACCACTCCGGCACGACCACTACAATTATTAATTTTAAATTATTTTTTAAACAAATTATAAGATCACTTCGCACCGAGCAAGTGATCCGCTTCGATTGCTAGATCCACGGCTGCACAGTTCGGACTTGCTTTGGATCGAGTCCCTCAGTCCAGAGCTGAGCCTCTGCTCCAAAATTTCAACTTCAGCAGCGCCCAACGATCGTCCTTACATTGGACTTGGATAACTTGGTCTCGTGAAACACTCTTATCGTTAGTTCTGCTTGTGCATGAGGATGCCTGCCTAGGACCGCCAACGGAGCGGATACGATGCGGATACTGGATTATCTGTATCCGCACCGCACCCTATATCTGCCCATCCGTATCCGCACCGTATCCACTATGGATGTGAATATGAATATCCATATCCGCACCGCATCCGTATCCGCATCATATTTAATAAAAAAAATATTAAAATTATATATTTAATTAAAAAAATCAATAAATACCAATTCATTAATCCAAAATAAATATATAATATACTTCAAAATTCATCTTGACATGAAATTACCATAGAGCTCTTATATATATTAATAATTTATATGGGCAAAATAGTAATTCAGAGACGCGGATAGACGATGCGGATAGGCGGTGCGGATACGGTGCGGATCCACAACCATATCTATATCCGCACCATATCCGCGCGGATATAAGTTTTCTAAATCCAAATCCGTATCCATATCCATTTTTACTTGCGGATATGAATCGGATATGGTGCAAATGCGGTTTTTAGTTAGAGGATGCGGATAAAATTGCCACCCCTATGCCTGCCCCTATCCTTTATTGCCGAAAATGCACCGCCGGGGCATTGCATTACACGAGTACGTATGATATTGTTCAATCGTTTCTTGTTTGATAAGACTTTCAACGGATGAATAATTTATAATGATAATTTCATGATTTGAAAATTATAAATTATAATTATTTTTTTAAATTATAAATTTGATGATTTCGCATGATTTAATAAAATTTTATTTTTAAAAAACTCTCAATCAAATTCTATTATTCCTCTTATGTAATTTATTTACCCATATAAGATAATACTTTTTTTTTATCATTCTTCGCCAGACATCGTTCTTTTCGTAGCTACTGTCATTTAATCATATCATATCAAATAAGATAAATATCGTATCATGTAGTGCCCTATCATTTCATACATTATTAAACTATATCAACGTGTAGGGAACGCTTCAGTGGACATGGGTGTTCGACTAAATGACATATACCTCAAAAAAAAAAGAAAAAAAAAGAAAAAAAGAGAAAAAGATGACATGGACCTCCCTCCTCGTAGGTCTCTCACATGGTGATCCTATCAACTCCGAGAGATCACTAAAATCTTTGGAGGAGCACCTCCTATAAAAAAACTCCTCAATTATTTACACAGAATTTGGAACAACTTCCTTCCCTTTCCCATCTTGAATTTAATCCTAATTTATAAGCTAAAACCTCAAATCCTTATATAGAAGTGTAGAATACATTTTTTTGGGGAAAAAATCCTCTAATATAAAAATAAGAGTAATTACCTGAATATATCCTGAAATATAAATTTTGTCTCAAATCTATGCTGAAATTTGATTCTCCAAATTGCATTATCAACTATCACATTTGTATCAATTGCATCTCACCGTCAAAATTCTATTAGTTATCCCGTTAACCGTGTGATGTGGCATGCACACATGGATTTAAAAAATATTTTTTTATTCAAAACTAATTAAAAAATTGTTTTTTTAAACATGTTTGATGTCCACGTGTGCTGCGCACGTAGATTAAAAAATGATTTTTTAAAACAACATGAATAATTATTATTTTTTTTAAAAAAAACTATATTGTCCACGTGTGAAGCATCTTCCCTAACCACCCTTCCATTGGTGACGCCGGCATGCCGCCGCCGCCAGTGAAGTGGAAAGGACGGTCACTGGCGTGACCTTCAACGCGTCGAGCTGCAACAACAAGCTCATTGGAGCGAGAACCTTCCTCAGCGGCGCGACGGCTGCCGCAGCGGCGAACGACAAGCGCTTGGCATCTGAGTCTCCAATCGATGACGATGGTCATGACACCCACACTGCGAACACGGCCGCTGGAGTTCTCGTACCGGGTGCCCAAGTTCTCGGGAATGCTAAAGGCACGGTCGTCGGCATGGCGCTGATGGCACATTTTGCTATGTACAAGGTCTGCGGCGGCGGCAGCATGCCAGCATCAACGGCTTCGTGGAAGAGATGAATCCCACGAAAGAAAGGGATCGAACGCAACTCCTAGCTCGATCTCGGCTCAGAGTTAGCCTTCTCAATGTGGACCCTTTCTTACTCAGAATGATCGGCGGTAGTGGCGCCTCCTTGCGCCGTCGGAGAACCACCAAGGAAGAAGATGGAGTAGAAGAGGTGAACTCCGACTGCAGTTGTGAGTCCAAAACTGCTACGACCACGGAAAGGCTACAGAGGAGCTCTCCCGCCATCCTTCGGCTCCTCCAATCCCTCGGCCGATCGAATTCTGGCAGTGTCGATGACGAAAGGGAGCACGTCGTCTTCATTAACCCCTTCAACCGGGCCGTAATTGTCCAAACATCCATTGACGCGAACCAGTCGCACGCGCAAGCTGAAACAAATGGCAGGGGAGGAGTTGGTGTCGCCTTCAGGGACTACTTCCTTCTATTGCAGCAGTTGGCAGAGAACGACCTGAGCCGGTATAGCACGCTGCCGGTGCGAAAAGAAGCAGTTGAGGTGATGCCCATCGTGAAGGTGGAGAGTTCGAGGTGCTCGGTGTGCTTGGAAGACTTCGAAGTGGGCGCGGAGGCGCGGAAGATGCCCTGCAAGCATGTGTTCCATGGCGAGTGCATTCTGTTGGCTTTAGGTTTTCAACCTTAGCCTTAATCTCGATCTTAATGGTTTTGATGATAACAAACATAGAACTAATGATTTAATTGAGAATATATTTTAGGTTCCATATCATTAGCGTTCGATGTCCTCGATCGAAAAAATCAGAGAAAATGATAAATCGGAAGGACATTGATCATCGCGCTCGGGTTCGTCTCGAAGTTTCTCGAAGATCGACGAGTGCACCAAAATCGCATCGGACGAGCTCAAAGATCCATGGAAAGCTCTCTGTCATGATGCTCGCTGAAAGCCGGAACTCGGAATCGAAGCGCGGAAGAAATCGCATGAGAAATTAAATCTCAGCCTATGTTCGGTCGACCGAATGGAGGTAAAAAAAGGCAGTAGCCCTAGCGGTCGATCGATCGATCGACCATACAAAGGCTAGCGGTCAACCGATCAATCGACCGATAGAAGAATACACAAGATTCTTGCGTCGGGCGGTCAATCGGACAGTCGACCGAATCACGGCAGAATCTGCCCGAAGCTGGCGGTTGACCGATCGGTCGACCGACCTGCTAAATGCCGCGATGCGAGATCGCGTCGGTCGATCGACGGGTCGACCGAAGATCGCAGATTGCGCGATCTACGTCTGGCGGTCGACCAGTCGGTCGACCGACCACAGGGAAAGTTGCAGCGGTCGAATGACCGATCGATCGATGCTTCAACCGGTGGCCTGTAACGGATAGTTTTTTATCCGTTGAACGCCGTTGCTTCACCTGGGTATAAATATACTCTTATATGATTCATTTGATCTTCTTCCTCATCTTCTATAGAGTTTATTGAGCCATCAAGAGGAAAATTTAAAGCCTTCCAAACGATCAATCGCGCGCGCTCTGCTTCTCCAGCGAGTTCCACTTCAAGCGCAAGTTCTTCCTCAACTCGAGAATTAAATCGAGCAGTTCATCTTGACGAGTTGGAGGCATTGAAGGCTTGAGAAGAGCACTAATGCTTGGTTTATCCTTTAGCTCTTTTCAATTGTAATTTTACTGTTATTTTAACTATTTGATTTGTTTGTGTGAAGACCTAGGGTGTTAGGTCTTGCTGTGTGTGAAGTGGTATCTTAGTATAAGAGTAAAGTCACTTGTGTAAACTTAGTTGTTATTAGGATTAATTCTAGTTGTCTCTTAGGTTAAGGTGGGAAAGAGCTCTCGGTAGGAAGGCGGGATACTTCCGGGTGTGAAAGTGCATTCGGTTGGAGAGCGAGTCTTTCCGGTGAAAAGTCATTGTTGTAAGGGAAACTAATTAATCTAGTAAAACCTAGTTTGGAAATCCTAAGCGGGGTGCTTAGGTAGTGGAGTAGGCATTGGGGCCGAACCACTATAAATACCCGTGTTTGCATTGTTTTAAATTGCTTGTGCTTAATTGCGTTATCTTGCTTCCGCATTCAATCGCATAATTGCATCTTGCCTAAATCTAATCAAGAAACGATTAAAAATGAATTTAGGCTAATCGTATAGTAAACACACTATTCACCCCCCCTCTAGTGTCGCTATTTCGCCAACACATTTTGCCATGGCTGGAGCTCCATAGCTCCTGCCCCATGTGTAGGTTTCAGCTGCTTGTAGACGAAACGAAGGTTCCCAATGCCGACGGCAATGGCGATAGTAATAGGGCGGAAGAAGGCGACAGTGGCAATGGCGGCGTCATGCCGATCAGGGAAGATGCTTTGACAAAATAGTTTTTTTAAAATTTTTTTTGTTCATGTTGTTTTAAAGAAATTATTTTTTAATTCATGTGTGCAGCACACGTGGACATCAAAAAAGTTTTGAAAAAATGATAATTTTTTAATCAATTTCGAATAAAAAATTATTTTTTAATCCACGTATGCATGCCACGTCACACGGTTAACGGGATAGCTGACTAAATTTTGACGGTGGGATGCAATTGTTACAAATGTGATAGTTGAGGATACAATTTGGAGAAATCAAAGTTCAGAATAGATTTGAGACAAAGTCCATAGTTCAGGAAATATTCAGATAATTATCCGAAAAATAAACTCAAAATAAAATACATTTATACTAATATAATATCATCAAAGTAGCACACATACATTAATTTAAGTACTCTAAATGGTTAGCATTCTAGTTATCTTATAAGATGTCCTGGATTCAGTTTTTGGTAAAACTATTTTGTTTTATGTATAAATTCTGTCTATTTTTTTAGAAAAAAACAAAAAATGCAGTTACATTTTAATTTACTTATAATTAAATTAAAAAAAGTAAAATTATACTTATTATCTATATATTTTTAAAATTTATTATTATAATAATGTACTAATAATCATATGAAATAGTTTATACAACAACATAATATTTACATATTTATATATTCTCGTCTGAAATCGGGGATGCTGCAAGCCTTAGTGTCTCTTGGTTCAGCGCGACTCTGGTGATGATCTGTAAAGACACTCCGAAGCTCAAGTGAGATAGGATTCCAAATGATGTGTATGAAAATTGGAATAGAGAATATACCAATAGTGCGTCGTGCCTGTTTTATGAGGCAAGTATGTGTACTTGGCGAGGATGTCTTCGATAATTTCACGGTGATATGCCCCGAATAGGTCGACTGTTATCCTTGTGATCACGAATTTATTACTGCCAAATCCCTAATGATAAATGTAGGATGATAATATTCTTGTTTGATCACCTCGAGCTAAATTGAAGTTGGTTCGATTTGAGTTTGGTTCATGAGTAGGGGTGCTTTCGGGATTGATCCAATCGAGCCCAAAAAGCTAGTCCAATCCACTATCATATATAAATAGAATTTAACCATTTAAATAATTTTTATCAATATAAATATATTTTTTGGTTTTTTTTTGAAAAAAAATAATGATCCCACCAATTGACTCACTAGTGAACTAGTGAACCAAAGCGATCAATTATTGGTCCATTTTTTTAAAAAATTGCATAGGGCATCCGTGGGGCACTGGGGCCAAATCCATCTTTAAGAATGAAAAAGTAAAACAATGCACGAACTAATCATGAGAGGAACAAAGCAACAGAATATATGATTCGTACAAAACAATGCATGAACTAAAAATGCCATGAGATTCAAAAGATGGCGAATAAGTTTTTCTGATATTTACCAATAAAAATGTCATGAACTTCCTTTTTTATATAGAAGAAAAAGAATAAACAAATAATTGCATTCAATTCAAGAATTATGAAAGGAATACAAGTGAGGAGAAAAGAAAAGAGATAGAGGGAATCAAAGAGAAGAAGGTGGCAACATTGCTATTTGATGACATGAAAAATACATGACACAGATCTGGAAGCACCAACTGAAAAGTTTGTATAAGTTGATCTTGACTTCGATTCCAGCAGCAAAGGGGTAATGATAATAGTGACTGCTCAAGAAATTTCTGAGTAAGGCTTCATCCTGATGCCGAGCTGTACTAGAATAAATTTGATCCACCATGTTAGTTGAAATTATTATAAAATAGATAAAAATACAATATGCTCTATAAGATTCCATCTGCAGTGCTGGAAATTGCATGAACCTTCACTGGTTGCTCTGGTATATACGTCACACCTGCGATAATGGAAAACACTAATCAAGTTGAGACACAAAACCAAAGCTACTAATCAACTTCACATTATTTTGATAATATTTTTTCAAGTAATAATGCTTGTAATTGTGGGTATCATCCAGACAAAATCTCAAACAAGTACAGGTCTCTATAAAATGAAAGGGAAAAAGCGAATCTTTTATCTGGTCCGTAGTCTCATATCCAACATGAAATGAACCTAAAATTTCATTTGCTGATTTGCTGATTTGCTGATCACAGAACATCAGTGCTCAGCTTTCTTCAATTCTGAATGAGAACCGTTATATATAATCTTCAGAAAAATGAAGTTCGTTTAGAAACAGGTAATAAATATAATTACAAGCTATAAAGTCTCAACTACTTGACATCAGCTACTGGCTGTATGATATCTACTTAACATCATGGGATAACATTCGCACAGTTAGTTTGGATTAAGAGTCAATTATCATTTTACTTCTCATAAAACATGATATATATACATTATTTACAACTAAAATTTAAAAAATACGTAAAGATAATTGAAACACATCAAATGGATCAATTGGTATACATGGATGACATACTAGCAAAGAATTACAAGGGCAAAAACTGTTCTATAAATAGATTGCACTCCATTTCTATGAATAAAGGTGGTAAAGATATCAAATAAATAGTAAAGAGGATGAATCTAATTGAACCTGTAGTCGTATAGGAGGCTTTCCTACAGATAAATTATAGAAGTGTAATTACTATCACCTTTAAAATAAAATACTTATTGTACACCTTGCTCTTTTTTCACTTAAACTGATAATTCTTCTACTTTTAGAATATTGAATGTTTCAAACCTAAAAATTTCAATCATAATGCTGCAAGAAAGAGGCTCCAAACCTGCAAAAATGCTCCCAAATTTCACAGAGGCACAAATTATATCCGTTGCATTTTGACTAGTTCACTGGAAACCTCACTGTTCTAAACAATTTCTAAACAAATACAGAAACTATGAAGAGACATACCCTTCTCCTTAATAGCTATATGCAGAGTATCGAGATCAATTATCCCATCAGTCAAAGGGAGTAGCTCAAGCTTGACTGTGGCACTTGAATGTCCAGGAATACATCTGTGCCATCATGGAATGATGTAAAAAAAATATAGCTACTATACTACAAAATTTAAGTTGAAAAATGCCTGTAGAACATTACCCAAGGGGAACAGCACTCTGCAACCACAAATGTGTAAGGCCAGAGCTATTACTAGAAGTGACATCTGACATGATAGCACTCTGTTTTCCTATACAACTTGAAACCTTAACATCATCAAGTGGCATATAAACACTGTTTTCACTCTTGTCCCTATTTCTTCCCGCATTATCATGAAAAACAGAATGCATATTCATTGGTGTTTTTGGTGTGGAGTTCAATGACAAAAATGGAGAAACAGGTGTTTCTGGAGAAAGAACAGTAAATGTAAGATCTTCAGATGTTAAATTTGTAGCTTTTAGGGTTAACACCTGAAAAAAATCACAAGGCTGTAACTGTTAGATCATATGGAAAAATGAAAAACCCAAAATTTGAATATAACTAAAAGCAAGAAGCATAAAAATAATTTACATACCTTAACAGGGAGTCCAAGTTCTCTAACATTGAGGCTATGAGTAAGCTTATGCGACTCTGATGCAATGGAGACCATAAGATCACTTGCAATATGTGGCCGCCAATCTATTAGGTGCTTGAAGAACAATTTTGATTCTATAACCAATGAAATTAGAAGATTCAAGATTTAACTCTTAACTAAAAAATGTTGAATAGATTTTACATTTAGGGTTCCTATAGTACCAGTATAGTTGCACCGACAAGACACCAAAATGGCAAACTGATTTACAGTGGAGAAAGATATCATCCCACCGCTAGTACTTGGCATCATAGTATTTGGTGCAGCTAAGCCTGCTCTTGCATATGGAATCATCTCACTGTTGCGTTTATGATCTTTGGTTGCTCTAGTTGCCAGCTTGAGAATGTAGGAGTGTTCTTCACCTGTCCTGTATAGGTGGTCATTGTGATCAGCTTGAGAAAAGCTTTTCTTTGGTCAATTCTGAATTTCCGACCAATGTTAATTTTCAGGTTGATGTTGTAACTTGTAAGTTAATGTACATAATCTACTAGATAATAAAAGGAGTATAGCTTGTAAGTAGAACTAGAAAAATACAGTGCAGTAGTTGCTGGAAAGCTACTATATTACATAGAAATAGATGTTTATTATCAAAATAGAATGAAACAGTCGTACTTAACTTGAATTCCAAATTTGCTAGGATATAGAGGTTCCCAACTAATAATATAAAGTTTTTCAGTAGCAACTTTTTGGCTTCATAGAATCTTTCACTCATTATTCAATTTTTGTTTTCCCATCTCTGGAAAAAAAATGAAAACTGAAAACAAACTTAAGAAAAGAGAAAAGTAACCATTAGTTTGAGACATTTTTAGTTTTCATTTTCAATTTTCTGGAAAATCCAAAAGGCAATAACATTAATAACTTAGATAATTCAGTTTTCATATACCAAACACATTTCCAAAATACTAGAACATAGCAAGTTTCATTGACATATTGATAACTTAGCAAGCAATTATCATTTGGTTACTTGCAAACCTGAATCTAATCACAGATATGATGAAATATGCTTGAAGCGAAGATGGCAATATATTAATGAAAAAATTGCATATATCTCCTAGATCAGTTGATTTTGATATTTCCATTGCGAATTTGAGTTTAGCATATTTATCTTTGAAAAAAAATAAAAAAGATGCATATATATCCTCACAAGACACAAAATTTAATTTGGATAGTTAATATACATTATATTGGAATTATTCTTTCCATCAAGACATGCTTAATTTCGATCTCCACAAGCATTAAAGTATAAAATATGGCTTTGTGAAATGCTAAAAGAGAGAAAGCATTCCCATTAACATAAGCCTCCCGCTCAATATACAAATGAAAAGTTACAAAAGTTTTAAAAAATAAAATAACAAACTCTTATTTAACTCCACATCCATACTTATCTCAAAAATATTAACTATAAAAAGGGTGAACCGGTGCACGAAGCAATCCCACTTTTGTGGGCTCTGGGAGGATTGATGTACGCAACTTTCCCCCTGCTTTTTTTTTGCAAAGAAGTTGTTTCTATGGCTCGAACCCATGTCCTCCAAGTCACAAGTGGAGTAACTTTTCTATTCAAAAAATATTATTTATACCTTAACATTTTTCAAAATCGCCCCTCAAACTCAAGACAATAGCAAATGCAAAGCATTTGAGTTTGGGAACTAAAAAAAGTGATAAGAAGTTGAGTTGAGACAAGGCCAAGAATGAGTCACGCGATGAGTTGAAACTTGTTCAAGTAAAAATACTATCATGCATCTTGCACTAGAAAAACAAAAGCTTGCTGAGATGTGCATAGAGAAGCAAGGACTTGTGAGAGGTGCACGTAGAGGTAAACACTTAGAGAGAGATGTACTGAGAGAAGCAAGATCCGGTGAACTGAGAGAAGCAAGATATGAAGATGCATTGGGAGAAACCAGATCTTGCTAGGAGGTACATAGAGAGGCAATAGCCAATCAAATGTAGCATAAGAGAAAATCAGACCCACTGAAGTGGTGCATAGTGAGAGGCAAATGTCTACTGAGAGATATGAAAGATGAAAAGTCCTGTGGAGAAATGCACTTAAGTGGCAGACTGGCAGGTAGTGGGAGGTGCACACAGAAACTATGCTGAGAGGTGCACTAAAGAAGTGATCTTGCTGAGAGTGCACGAGGAGAGACTTATTTTCTCTCTCTATTCTTTTGTATAGATCACATAGTCAATGAGTGAGTTGGATCTCATAGTAGGAATCAAAAGGAGAGGGCCAATGGTTAGGGCCTAGAGTTTTAGCCACTCTAATACCATGTAAAATGATAAAAGAGAGAAAACATTCTTATTAACCTAAGTCTAACCCTCAATATACAGATGAGTAGTAGTTACAAAAGTTCAGAAAAATAAAATAATAAATCCAAATTTATCTTCATATGTATCTCAATATTTTCTCAACAATATTATTTATACTTTCAATATTCTCTAATAGGTTCAATTATGGTTTTATCTACTAGAAAAAAATATAAAATTAAGTAATCATCAATAGATTCATTAATATTTGATAGATATTTTATTTGGATGCAATTAAAAAGAATTAGAAAAAAAAAACTCATATATATGGTGTAAGGAAAAAAAAGTCCTATAAAATTATAGCAGGTATTTAATAAATTTATATATTTAATTAATTCAAGTAACACGGATAACCATGTTTTCTCTATGATTAACTTGAGTTAATTTTACAATTAATAATCACAATGAAATTCATGAAAAAATTATATATTTGGAAAGGTAAATATACAATACTAAATTTTGTTGTGCAAGCATGATATTTCCATATTTTTGAAGGACATATATGTGAAAATCCCTATATTATTAGTTTTTGGATGGATGTTTTGATCACATCTAGGGCAAACAAATAAAACTCTATCTCTTGTGATCTTAATTGGATCTAGCAGGATTTACACAAAGCCACAAGGCATTAAATCTTTCTCAGTAGTGGAGCTTGTTTAGAACAATTAAGCTAATATTTGGCCATTAAACATATCAGATGAATATTTGCTTTATTGTTTTGAATGAGATCCAACTATTCAACAATATTATATGTTACATGGCTTTGCATGAAGTCAAGTAGGATTAGATTTAGATCTCAAACTCTTTTACATGATCATCTTAGCTTAGAAAGTAAAGATGAGGTTTAGTGGAATGTCTTTTATGTTTGTAACTTCTGATCAAGCATATAAACATAAAAAACTCTCCATTTGAATGACATCATTGAACTATTTCCTTGTCTTATGTTATTGGAATTTTACAAGTAAAACAAGCCTTATTGGAATAGAACCAAAGGTTGTCTGATCTAAAAGCATATAAAACCAATATAGCCAGTACTAAATTGTCTTAGTACATTATGGTACCAATCCAAGGCTAGAGTGGTGTTAGTACCAAACCAAGATTCTATACATTACCAATACCTCATCATTATTTCTACAAATCTTTTACAATTGTCCTTTGTTATAGCAAAGTGGCATTTTCTCTGTGCCTCTCATCTCATGCATTGAGGAGACCTAATGATTTAAGTGTACTTTAGCTTTGGTTAACACAGTCTAGATATCCTTCCAATGAAATTTTCCCTTCATTCTGTGATTGCTCTCAAAGTGAGAGTTATAATGAAAAATGATTGACTAGATCCAATAAGGATAACTAGAACTCATCATCTGAGAGGCATATTTCTCATGACTCCTAAAAAGGAAAAAAGAAGTGCACTGATTGGACCCGAATAAAAAGACTCATGCAAGAAAGCAGCTACATCTTACAGTATTAAACATGTGGTGTAGGAGAATCCAAGAGCAACCTGAGGGCAAGGTCTGGCAAGCAGTGTCCATTTCCTGTCTCGATGCTTGTAATTGGTAGAGATAGACGTGGGCCTCCTTTTGATTCCTCCTCACAGACAAGAGTTATTGCATCCACAAAGATAACTATATCTGGTGTATGAGCTGGAGATACATTCTGCAAAAGGAAACAAACCTAAAATAAAACGAAAAAAGATAAACTAAAAAAAATCAAGACTTGTACCTTTATTTGAACACAAAGCATATCCTCTGTGTTGCATTCAGTAGCAAAAGAACAAATTTCAACTGGGTGTATAATTTCAAGCTTTCTTCTCCACCTCCGTCCAGGTAAGTACAAGCCTTCCAAGCCACAATCTGCGGAAAAGCGTTGTGGCTCCAATGAGATACCTCGAAATGATAACAGTCCCTCATTTCCTGTATCCTTACTCTTAATAAGCTTCTCTGAGGAATAACGATCATAATCTTCAGGATCAAGAGCAGGTTTTGGGTTGGAAAATGGAGGAGGCCCATTCACCTGAGGAAGTGAAGGCATGGAGTAACTTCTAAAATGAGTGAAAGAGAAAATCTGTGATCCAGAGCCAGATGTCAATTTCTGTGATAGGCTTGAAGTTAAAGGAGGTGAGAGTGGACGACTAGAAGATGTTGCACGATCCAAAGGAAGCAACCAATCAAGCAGTTCCTGACATGGATCCTCATGATCGGAATCCAGCAAGTTCTTATGGTTCTTAAAACCAGAATTACTAGATTGATATTTTTCAAATTGAATAACCTCGAGAACAGGATCTTTTAAATTACTAACTCCAGTTTTCACTTCTAAAAGAACCTGCATCCATTCAACCAAAGCATGATATATCAATTAAATGACACCAATGGCATTTTTATTATGAAATGAAGTTCAGTAGACAAAATAACAAACAAGCAATTGAAGCAATTTAATGGAACTTTGGCAATCAAAAGTAAAGAATAATCAAACTCAGAGAATTGCTGAAATTTCAAGTATGAATATTGCAACTCTTCTGTAAAGTGAACACAAGGCAAAAGCTACAGTTAAAATTATTTGTCAAAACAATTGTTATAGAGGATCCCAATAGAGTCTTTTATGTTTCTACTTTCTAAGCTAGTAATATAGCTGAGAGGTCAACCTATCTTGAAGAAGCATGTTCCATTGCCTTACATGTGAACGCCCACATATGGTACATCAATATTCCTGTATTCCTGAAGCCATATCTGTGTACACTGTTTAAAGAAGTTTGTTGACAAAACCCAAACATGTTATACATTATAGATTTATACGAAGCTAATAATTATCAATTATTAAATAAGTAATAAATGAGGTGTTTGCAAGCCACATTAAGGTTTGATCAAGAATTATACAAGCACTACAAAAAGTATGCAGAAACATAAATGGTGGAAAACCAATAAGGGAGCTCTGTAAGGATGTATTTCAGTAGGAAAAGTATCCAATATGAATGTCAAAAGTCTTGAACATGAAGGATGAACATTTTACACTATCAATGATTATCATGTTCAACCACTAACTACAATGGACATTCTGATTACCCAAATGTTGAACAGAATTGGCACCCAGGCAGATTAGAAGCATGGTTTAAAATCTCGGTACCGGTACCGGTATATACCGGTACCGTACCGTACCGACACACGGTACGGACCGGTATGAAAATGCATACCGGCCGTTTTTTTTTTTTTTCGTGACATACCGCCATATACCGCCCGGTATACATAATATACCCGGTTTTTTCAAATACCGGGTATATCGTATACCGGAAACCTAAAAAATCGGTAAATACCGGACTTACCGTACCGTACCGACCGAGATTTTAAACCATAATTAGAAGTTAATTTTGCGTATTAATGGAAATAAATGTGATAAAAGGGGGGATGCTGTGTAATTTGGGTGCATAAGTAGGGCTTTAATGAGGCAATGAATCGCTTTTATGTACAGATGTCAAGTGCACAACGATGACGAAATAGTCCTTGTCCAGTGCAGCCAAACACAATGCACCCAAGTTGGCCACTCAGAGGAGTCAGAGCTTAGGTGCTTAGTCTCTGTACCTTGGGCAAGAATTGAGCCATTGAACTGTGATGGGCCATCAACCACGTGAGAAAAATCCAATAGGTGATACCAATTTGCCAAGCATGCAAATATGTGTCATGTCACTAGAGCCATGGATGGTACATCTTATGCACCATTCATCCCTAAATATAGGGAATGATTCCCAATTCTTATTGGTTAGCACCTTTTATAAATAAAGCTCATCACTCCCATTCGAGGTATGTTCTCTCTCTAGCTTTCATTTCACGCATTAGGTATTCTAACTTAAGCGTTAGAGTGTCTTCTATCAATGCCAAGAGAGGATTGTCTTGCGAGCACCTAATGTGGAGTGAAAAGGACAAAAGCCAATTGAGAAGCCCAGTGGAAGCAAAGTTTTTTGTGGTGTGTATACCCAAGTCAAAGTGTCTTCCACCTACCCAAGAGAGCAATTGCCTTGCAGTTGCAGGCACCTCATGCGGAGTGGAAAGGGCAAAGGGTGAAGAAGCCCAGTGGAAGCAAAGTTTTTGTTGTGCGTAGGCCCAAGTATCGAATTTCCCACATTATCATTCAACAAATGATAAGTT